>CM064574.1:8825596-8895596 GCA_032716605.1 Paralithodes platypus | reverse complement strand
TCTCCTCTCTCTTTATCGGTGGGCCGCCCTGCAAACAGAGCTAGGTTCAATTTAGGTCACCCATGATAGTTCGACACTCCTGCAACAGGCTTCGCTTGCACACCTCAATTGCAATGAATGTAGAAAATGAAATATATATTGGTTGTTTACGAAAAAGGATATAATGATGTAAAGGGTGTGTTTGCTCATTTAATACGATGTCGTCATATTAATTGGATCCTAGTTTAATTTAACCGTTATAATTAACCTTTTCAGGATCGAGAACGCGTTTCCCTACTGCATTCTGGCTATTAAGCCGACATTTAAGGGGAGTTATTTAGTTTGTTCCCTAGACCTCCATCAAGCTTAAAATTACACCCTTTTGAGTCCCTTTCAAGATAAATTTGTACATTTTTCGGTAGAAAAATGGCCCGACCGAAGGCCGGTTCCTCTTAAATTACAGGCTCGCCAGGATAAAATCGACACCTGAATTGCACGAAAGGTCTTAATATGGGGTGAAAGTTCTTAAAATCGCTAAACTAATGGGTCAAACGTTTCATAATATCAAAAGCAATGGGGCTAAACATGAGGGAGAAAGGGGTCAAGAAAAAAATCCCTCAAGTGGAGATCTCCCCTTAAGTGTACTGTACATACACTTACTTGCAGTGTGATTTAGGTTCGGCTATGTTAGGTGGGCTAAATTAGATTAAGTTAGGTGTATTCTAAATAGTTACCGTATTATTTACGTTTGAAAATATTATAAATTGTATTCGAAAGAAAACTTTTATATATCGATAAACCGTTATTTACATCTATTAAGGGGTGATTTCCACTTGAGAGATTTTTGTCTTGACTCCTTTCTCCCTCATGTTTAGCCCCATTGCTTTTCGCCCCATTATTTTGACAATTTTAAGAACTTTCGACCCATTTCTGTCAATTTTAAGACCTTTCATGCCATTTAGGGATCGATTTTATCCTGGCGAGCGATAGCGAGCCTGTAATTTAAGAGGAACCGGCCTTCGGCCGGGGAATTTTTCTACCGAAAAATGTACAAATTTATCTTGAAAGGGGGTCATGGGGGTGTAATTTCAAGCTTGATGGAAGTCTAGGAAACACACTAAAAACCTCCCCTTAATTCATGAAACTCACGATAATTGTGCGAGATATAGTTCACACACACACACACACACACACACACACACACACACACACACACACACACACACACACACACACACACTACGCAATTCCTACGGGGGGATACGTAACTAAAACTATAAACTGTCTTCGTGTTATATTCCCTTTATATCCGTCATGTCGCTATACTAGGCCGCTCCCATCTGTACGGGGGCGCTAATAAGTCATGGTTCAGCTGGCATTACGTTTGGCTCGCTCTATGCTGTCTGTCAGATGTTGAATAGGGTGGGTAAGTGTAGGAACATGTTTGTATATCTCACTCAAGAGGAAAAAATCATGTGTAAATATTGCTGGTACCAATTATTGATCCAAACATAATTGGTGCCGAGACATCACTTATTGGGCCGACTGTACAGCATATACTGTAGGTTATTTTGGGAGACTTAGCGGTAAATCCACACTGTAATAATTGTGTAATCAATTATAACACAAATGACGGGCAGAAAAACCGGGCCATCTCCCCTTAATATAATGCTAATAACTCCAGCCTATTTAAGGAGAGATTTCCACTATAGGGATTTTTTTCTGGACCCGTTTCTCCCTCATGTTTAGCCCCATTGCTTTTGAGATTTTAAGACGTTCGTCCTAGTAGTTTTGACATTTTAAGACATGTTGCCCCATTTATGTCAATTTTAAGACCTTTCGTGCCATTAAGGTGTCGATTTTTTCCTGGCGAGCGACAGCGAGCCTGTAATTTAAGCGCAATTGGCCTCCGGCCGGGACATTTTTCTACCGAAAAATGTACAAATTTATCTTGAAAGGGGGTCATGGGGGTGTAATTTCAAGCTTGATGGAAGTCTAGGAAACAAACTAAAAACCTGCCCTTAACAGGGTATGACAAAGTAATATTGATAGTGGGTATATTGATAGTGGGTATATTGATAGTGGGTATATTGATAGTGGGTATATTGATAGTGGGTATATTGATTGTGGGTATATTGATAGTGGGTATATTGATAGTGGGTATATTGATAGTGGGTATATTGATAGTGGGTATATTGATAGTGGGTATATTGATAGTGGGTATATTGATTGTGGGTATATTGATAGTGGGTATATTGATAGTGGGTATATTGATAGGGGGATAGTGGGTATATTGATAGTGGGTATATTGATAGTGGGTATATTGATTGGGTATATTGATAGTGGGTATATTGATAGTGGGTATATTGATAGTGGGTATATTGATTGATAGTGGGTATATTGATAGTGGGTATATTGATAGTGGGGTATATTGGATAGTGGGTATATTGATTGTGGGTATATTGATAGTGGGTATATTGCTAGTGTTATATGGTAATTGGGTATATTGTTAGTGGGTATATATTGATAGTGGGTATATTGATAGTGGGTATTGATTGGTATATTGATAGTGGGTATATGGTAGTGGGTATATTGATTGTGGGTATATTGATAGTGGGTATATTGATAGTGGTATATGATTATTGGGTATATTGATAGAGGTATATTGATTGTGGTATATTGATGTGGGTATATTGATTGTGGGTATATTGATAGTGGGTATATTGATTGTGGGTATATTGATTGTGGGTATATTGATTGTGGGTATATTGATAGTGGGTATATTGATAGTGGGTATATTGATTGTGGGTATATTGATAGTGGGTATATTGATTGTGGGTATATTGATTGTGGGTATATTGATTGTGGGTATATTGATTGTGGGTATATTGATAGTGGGTATATTGATAGTGGGTATATTGATAGTGGGTATATTGATTGTGGGTATATTGATAGTGGGTATATTGATTGTGGGTATATTGATTGTGGGTATATTGATTGTGGGTATATTGATTGTGGGTATATTGATTGTGGGTATATTGATTGTGGGTATATTGATAGTGGGTATATTGATAGTGGGTATATTGATTGTGGGTATATTGATAGTGGGTATATTGATAGTGGGTATATTGATTGTGGGTATATTGATTGTGGGTATATTGATAGTGGGTATATTGATAGTGGGTATATTGATAGTGGGTATATTGATTGTGGGTATATTGATAGTGGGTATATTGTGTATATTGATTGTGGGTATATTGATTGTGGGTATATTGATAGTGGGTATATGATTGTGGGTATATTGATAGTGGGTATATTGATAGTGGGTATATTGATAGTGGGTATATTGATAGTGGGTATATTGATAGTGGGTATATTGATAGTGGGTATATTGATAGTGGGTATATTGATTGTGGGTATATTGATTGTGGGTATATTGATTGTGGGTATATTGATTGTGGGTATATTGATTGTGGGTATATTGATAGTGGGTATATTGATAGTGGGTATATTGATAGTGGGTATAATGATAGTGGGTATATTGATTGTGGGTAAATTGATTGTGGGTAAATTGATTGTGGGTAAATTGATTGTGGGTATATTGATAGTGGGTATATTGATAGTGGGTATATTGATAGTGGGTATATTGATTGTGGGTATATTGATTGTGGGTATATTGATAGTGGGTATATTGATTGTGGGTATATTGATTGTGGGTATATTGATAGTGGGTATATTGATAGTGGGTATAATGATAGTGGGTATATTGATAGTGGGTATATTGATTGTGGGTAAATTGATTGTGGGTATATTGATTGTGGGTATATTGATAGTGGGTATATTGATAGTGGGTATATTGATAGTGGGTATATTGATTGTGGGTATATTGATAGTGGGTATATTGATAGTGGGTATATTGATAGTGGGTATATTGATAGTGGGTATATTGATAGTGGGTATATTGATAGTGGGTATATTGATAGTGGGTATTGATAGTGGGTATATTGATAGTGGGTATATTGATAGTGGGTATATTGATAGTGGGTATATTGATAGTGGGTATATTGATTGTGATTCAGCATTATTTGTATTGATTATTTCCTTAGTATTATTATTTCCTTACGTTCTTATAGGTTCATTAACCCCTTCTGTACCGGTGATGCACTTTTCATTATATTCTGGCAACTATTCGACGAATTTGTTCAGCTTAGGAAAGATGTCTACCCATTATAAGGCTACAGACTCTTTCATTAATCCTTTTAGCTACCACATGTTCTTCCTAAGCTTCATAAAATCGTCTAAATGTAGCTGAAATCCAATAAAAGAGACGTCGCCGGTACTGTAAGGGTTAATACCAATATTATTTATAAGGATGTATCATTATGGACACGTTATTTACCTTTTCCATGCCCATAATCTTTTGCATTGTATAAAGGAGTATTACAATAGCTACCAGTAATGTATCTTCAATTATGCGTCAAGTAATATTATATACTGTAATTTAGAGATGGAACGAATGTAAATATTCCATATTTGCGAATACGAATGCGAGTTTTTAGTTGTAAAATTCGCGAATGCGAATGAGAATTGCGAATATTTCAATCCTTATTCCATCCTTCAATAAAATAGTCAATATCTGGTACTAAATACGAAATCTGCGAGGAAATATGATGGAATATTCTTTATTGACATTCTATTACATTGGATATGTTTGAAATGGCAATATTGTGAATTTCGGTGTGAATATCCGAGGTTCGAGTCCTTGGAGTGCCACTTGTATTTGTTGATGTCATGAATTGAGTTTAGAAGTAAAGTGGGTTGGTGAAAAAATATGAATTAATTCTGATTCAGGAGCAATTTATAACGAGGCCTTCCCGAGGGTTAAGTGTCCCATTAATGACTCCTTCCACTCGTCTATACATTAAGCTACCATAACACAGTTGGAACGTATGTATATTCTTAGATTAATATGCAGGATTCGAAACTGCATAATAAATCGTAGGCTTGTGCATAATTCTTAACTGTCTTGATAGCGTAATGTATAAATGCGCAGAATTTCGGTGTGAGTATCCTAGGTTCGAGTCCTTGGAGTGCCACATGTATTTGTTGATTTCATTAATTGAGTTTAGAAGTAAAGTTGGTTGGTGAAAAAATACGAATTAATTCTGGTTCAGGAGCAAAAGTATAGCGAGGCCTTCCCTAGGGTTAAGTGGAGGTTTCTAGTTTGTTTCCTACTCCTCCAGCAATCTTAAAATGTCACCCCCTTGACTCCCTTTCAAGATAAATTTGTACATTTTTCGGTAGAAAAATGTCCCGGCCGAAGGCCGGTTACTCTTAAATTACAGGCTCGCTATCGCTCGCCACGATAAAATCGACACCTAAATTGCACAAAGTCTTAAAAATGACATAAATGGGGTAAAAGTTCTTAAAATCGCCAAACTAATGGGGCGAACGTCTTAAAATCTCAAAAGTAATGGGGTTAAACATGAGGGAGAAAGGGGTAAAGAAAAATATCCCTCAAGTGGATATCTCCCCGTGCCCCATTAATTACTCCTTCCATTCGTCTATACATTACTCCTTCCATTCATCTATACATTACTCCTTCCATTCGTCTATACATTACTCCTTCCATTCATCTATACATTACTCCTTCCATTCATCTATACATTACTCCTTCCATTCGTCTATACATTACTCCTTCCATTCATCTATACATTACTCCTTCCATTCATCTATACATTACTCCTTCCATTCGTCTATACATTACTCCTTCCATTCGTCTATACATTACTCCTTCCATTCGTCTATACATTACTCCTTCCATTCGTCTATACATTACTCCTTCCATTCGTCTATACATTACTCCTTCCATTCATCTATACATTACTCCTTCCATTCATCTATACATTACTCCTTCCATTCATCTATACATTACTCCTTCCATTCATCTATACATTACTCCTTCCATTCGTCTATACATTACTCCTTCCATTCGTCTATACATTACTCCTTCCATTCGTCTATACATTAGGCTACCATAACACAGTTGGAATGTATGTACGGTCGCACTAATAAGTCATATCCCATCTGTCATTTCGTTTGGCTGGCTCTGTGCTGTATTAATGTCTGTCAGATGTTGAATAGGGTGGGTAAGTTTAGGAATATGTTTGTATATTTCACTCGATATGAAGAAATGAAGCTTAGATATTGCAGATACCAATTATTGATCAAAACAACTTAGTCCCGACACATCACTTATTAGCGCGACTGTACATGCTCGGATTAATATGCAAGTTTCGAAACTGCATAATAAATCGTAGGCGTGTGCATAATTCTTTAACTGTCTTGATAGCGTAATGCATAAATGCGCGGAATTTCGGTGAGAATATCATAGGTTCGAATCCTTGGAGTGCTACATGTGTTTGATGATTTCATTGAGTTTAGAAGTAAAGTTGGTTGGAGAAAAAATATGAACTATTAAATAAAGTTAAGTGGCAACACTGCTCATCAGTCCTCCGTCATTCTACGATAGCGGCCACAACGCACATCTACACTTTTATTTATTCGTTTGTGTTAACATTAAAATTTAATATTGTATATTTTTTTAAATTTTCCATTGTTTCGTGAAAATATTCGCATATTCGCAGATAGCTATGAATGGAAATGTGGATGCGAATACGAATGCGAATATTGAAAAACATAGCGAATATTCGCACATGCGAATGCAGAAGCGAATATTCGGTTCATCTCTTAAATTATTATACAGTATATGCCACTAAATTTCTCGAATACACCGTGAATAATATAATATAATATCAAAATAAGTATATACATTAATAAACCATTAAACAAATGTATTTAAGCATGCATTATATTTCAGATAATGGCATAAACAATTCTAAATATCTTAATGGCCAATAATTTTACATACGTATTTTAATAGTTGTCCTTCCGAGTGAGCGTGAATGTGTGTGAGTATATATGATTATTTGTTAATATAGCGTGTGTGTGTGTGTATGTGTATGTGTGTGTTAAGGTGTGAGTGAGTATAATTACTGTCTGTGTACCGAAATGTGTGTGTGTGTGTGTTTGTATGTGTATGTGTTTGTCACCCAGTATGTATGTCGGAGTTTTTGCTTGTGTGTGTGTGTGTTTGTGTGTTTGTATCTGTCACCCAGTATGTATGTCTAGTCTGCTTGTGTGTTGGTGTGTGTATATGTGTGAGTTTGTGTGTGTGTTTGTGTGTTTGTATCTGTCACCCAGTATGTATTTCTGAGTCTGCTTGTGTGTGTATATGTGTGAGTTTGTGTGTGTGTTTGTGTGTTTGTATCTGTCACCCAGTATGTATGTCTGAGTCTGCTTGTGTGTGTATATGTGTGAGTTTGTGTGTGTGTTTGTGTGTTTGTATCTGTCACCCAGTATGTATGTCTGAGTCTGCTTGTGTGTGTACATGTGTGAGTTTGTGTAAGATCGAAATAATAAACAAACACCAACCTGCTGCGCACAACTAAACATCATGCAATATAACATCATGCAATATAACATCATGCAATATAACATTATGCAATTAAATATCACACAACCAAACACCATGACAACCAGCTGACAAACGACAGGCACTCCTTATTCAAAATTATTTAGACAGCCCCAAATTTAGACCTGGGAGCCTAAATGTTTCAGTAGCGACATAGATATATATGTTTTGAAAGTATTCGTGGGAAGGTATATATAGAATGCCATGATGATGATTGATGATGATGATGATGAGGAGGAGGAGGAGAAGGAGGGCAAGGAGAAACGATGGAAGAGAAGAGAGAAGAGATTGGGAGGAGAAGGAGGAACAAACGGAAGAAAGTAGAAGAGGCAAAGGAGAACAAGATGAAGAGAGGGGGAATAGGAGCAAAGATTGAAAGGAAGGAGTAGATGCAACAGACGGACGAAAAAGAGGAGTACAAAAGGAATACAACGGAAGTTAAGCAACAACAGGTCTAGTGACCCCTCGAGGTTGCTTGCCCTCTAAATCACTGCTGCTCAGAGCGTTCAACAGTGGTTTAGGGTGAGAAAGGGACAATTGGAAAGGGAAGTACTGCCCTAGGACCAATGTTCATGGTATGGTTAGGAGATGTTAGTAGGGGACAATTTGAATGAATAACATAACACATCTATGAGTGATCCATTGTGTATCTGGAGTACAGTGAGTAACATCTATGAGTGATCCATTGTGTATCTGGAGTACAGTGAGTAACATCTATGAGTGATCCATTGTGTATCTGGAGTACAGTGAGTAACATCTATGAGTGATCCATTGTGTATCTGGAGTACAGTGAGTAACATCTATGAGTGATCCATTGTGTATCTGGAGTACAGTGAGTAACATCTATGAGTGATCCATTGTGTATCTGGAGTACAGTGAGTAACATCTATGAGTGATCCATTGTGTATCTGGAGTACAGTGAGTAACATCTATGAGTGATTCCATTGTGTATCTGGAGTACAGTGAGTAACATCTATGAGTGATCCATTGTGTATCTGGAGTACAGTGAGTAACATCTATGAGTGATCCATTGTGTATCTGGAGTACAGTGAGTAACATCTATGAGTGATCCATTGTGTATCTGGAGTACAGTGAGTAACATCTATGAGTGATCCATTGTGTATCTGGAGTACAGTGAGTAACATCTATGAGTGATCCATTGTGTATCTGTAGTACAGTGAGTAACATCTATGAGTGATCCATTGTGTATCTGGAGTACAGTGAGTAACATCTATGAGTGATCCATTGTGTATCTGGAGTACAGTGAGTAACATCTTGGTTTTATATTTATACATGTAAAAAAGGAGAAAACGGTGTGCTATTACAAATGCAGTCGCCGGTTTAAGGGGAGGTTTTTAGTTTGGTCCCTAGATATCCTTCAAGCTTAAGATTACACCCCCTTGAGCCCCTTTCAAGATACATTTGTACATTTTTCGGTAGAAAAATGTCCCGGCTGAAAGCCGGTTCCTCTTAAATTACAGGCTCGCTATCGCTCGCCAGGATAAAATCGACACCTAAATGGCACGAAAGGTCTTAAAATTGACAGAAATGGGTTGAAAGTTCTTAAAATCGTCAAAATAATGAGGCGAACGTCTTAAAATTAGAAAAGCAATGGGGCTAAACATGAGGGAGAAAGGAGTCGAGAAAAAAATCCCTCGGGTGGAAATCTCCCCTTAAGGCAAGATGTTTGTCTATTCGATGTTTAAAGGAATCAACGGTGCTGCAGTCTATAACATGTAGAGGAAGCCCATTCTATAGGTTGACAACTCCATTGAAGATTTTGGTGTTTGTTATTGGTGTGGTGATGGTTGTGGTGGTGGTGATGGTTGTATTGGTGTTGGTGTTATTGGTGTGGTGATGGTGTTATTGATGTGGTGATGGTATGATTGTTGTTGTGGTGATGGTTGGTGTTCTTGGTGTGGTGATGGTATGATTGTTGTTGTGGTGGTGATGGTTGTATCAGCGTTATGGTGTTATTGGTGTGGTGATGGTTGTGATTGTTGTGGTGATGATGATGGTTGTATTGGTGTGGTGATGGTGTGATTGTTGTTGTGGTGGTGATGGTTGTATCAGTGTTATGGTGTTATTGGTGTGGTGATGGTGTGATTGTGGTGGTGGTGGTGATGGTTGTATTGGTGTTATTGGTGTGGTGATGGTGTGATTGTTGTGGTGGTGGTGATGGTTGTATTGGTGTGGTGATGGTGTGATTGTTGTTGTGGTGGTGATGGTTGTATTGGTGTTATGGTGTTATTGGTGTGGTGATGATGTGATTGTGGTGGTGATGGTGATGGTTGTATTGGTGTTATAGGTGTGGTGATGGTGTGATTGTTGTTGTGGTGGTGATGGTGGTATTGGTGATGGTGTTATTAGTGTGGTGATAGTTGTATTGGTGTTGTGGTGGTGATGGTTGTATTGGTGTTGTGGTGGTGATGGTTGTATTGGTGTTGTGGTGGTGATGGTTGTATTGGTGTTGTGGTGGTGATGGTTGTATTGGTGTTGTGGTGGTGATGATTGTATTGGTGTTGTGGTGGTGATGGTTGTATTGGTGTTGTGGTGGTGATGGTTGTATTGGTGTTGTGGTGGTGATGGTTGTATTGGTGTTGTGGTGGTGATGGTTGTATTGGTGTTGTGGTGGTGATGGTTGTATTGGTGTTGTGGTGGTGATGGTTGTATTGGTGTTGTGGTGGTGATGGTTGTATTGGTGTTGTGGTGGTGATGGTTGTTGTGGTGGTGATGGTTGTTGTGGTGGTGATGGTTGTATTGGTGTTGTGGTGGTGATGGTTGTATTGGTGTTGTGGTGGTGATGGTTGTATTGGTGTTGTGGTGGTGATGATTGTATTGGTGTTGTGGTGGTGATGGTTGTATTGGTGTTGTGGTGGTGATGGTTGTATTGGTGTTGTGGTGGTGATGGTTGTATTGGTGTTGTGGTGGTGATGGTTGTTGTGGTGATGGTTGTATTGGTGTTATTAGTGTGGTGATGGTGGTTGTGGTGATGGTTGTATTGGTGTTGTGGTGGTGATGGTGGTGTTGGTGTTATTAGTGTGGTGATGGTTGTTGTGGTGATGGTTGTATTGGTGTTGTGGTGGTGATGGTGGTATTGGTGTGGTGTTATTAGCGTGGTGATGGTTGTTGTGGTGATGGTTGTATTGGTGTTGTGGTGGTGATGGTGGTATTGGTGTTGGTGTTATTAGTGTGGTGATGGTTGTTGTGGTGATGGTTGTATTGGTGTTGTGGTGGTGATGGTGGTATTGGTGTTGGTGTTATTAGTGTGGTGATGGTTGTTGTGGTGATGGTGTGATTGTTATTATGGTGGTGATGGTTGTATTGGTGTTGGTGTTATTAGTGTGGTGATGGTTGTTGTGGTGATGGTTGTATTGGTGTTGTGGTGGTGATAGTGGTATTGGTGTTGGTGTTATTAGTGTGGTGATGGTTGTTGTGGTGATGGTTGTAGTGGTGTTGTGGTGGTGATGGTTGTATTGGTGTTGTGGTGGTTATGGTGGTATTGGTGTTGGTGTTATTAGTGTGGTGATGGTTGTTGTGGTGATGGTTGTATTGGTGGTGATGGTGGTATTGGTGTTGGTGTTATTAGTGTGGTGATGGTTGTTGTGGTGATGGTTGTATTGGTGTTGTGGTGGTGATGGTGGTATTGGTGTTGGTGTTATTAGTGTGGTGATGGTTGTTGTGGTGATGGTTGTATTGGTGGTGATGGTGGTGTTGGTTGTTGTGTTATTAGTGTGGTGATGGTTGTTGTGGTGATGGTTGTAGTGGTGTTGTGGTGGTGATGGTTGTATTGGTGTTGTGGTGGTGATGGTGGTATTGGTGTTGGTGTTATTAGTGTGGTGATGGTTGTTGTGGTGATGGTTGTATTGGTGGTGATGGTGGTATTGGTGTTGGTGTTATTAGTGTGGTGATGGTTGTTGTGGTGATGGTTGTATTGGTGTTGTGGTGGTGATGGTGTTGGCTTATTAGTGTGGCGATGGTTGTTGTGGTGATGGTTGTATTGGTGTTGTGGTGGTGATGGTTGTATTGGTGTTGTGGTGGTGATGGTGGTATTGGTGTTGGTGTTATTAGTGTGGTGATGGTTGTTGTGGTGATGGTTGTATTGGTGTTGTGGTGGTGATGGTGTTGGCTTTATTAGTGTGGCGATGGTTGTTGTGGTGATGGTTGTATTGGTGTTGTGGTGGTGATGGTTGTATTGGTGTTGTGGTGGTGATGGTGGTATTGGTGTTGGTGTTGGTGTTATTAGTGTGGTGATGGTTGTTGTGGTGATGGTTGTATTGGTGTTGTGGTGGTGATGGTGGTATTGGTGTTGGTGTTATTAGTGTGGTGATGGTTGTTGTGGTGATGGTTGTATTGGTGTTGTGGTGGTGATGGTGGTATTGGTGTTGTGTTGGTGGTATTAGTGTGGTGTTGGTTGTTGTGGTGATGGTTGTATTGGTGTTGTGTTGGTGATGGTGGTATTGGTGTTGGTGTTATTAGTGTGGCGATGGTTGTTGTGGTGATGGTTGTATTGTTGTTGTGGTGGTGATGGTTGTATTGGTGTTGTTGTGGTGATGGTTGTATTGGTATTGGTGTTATTAGTGTGGTGATGGTTGTTGTGGTGATGGTTGTATTGGTGTTGTGGTGGTGATGGTTGTGTTGGTGTTATTAGTGTGGTGATGGTTGTTGTGGTGATGGTTGTATTGGTGTTGTGGTTGTATTGGTGTTGTGGTGGTGATGCTTGTATTGGTGTTGTGGTGATGGTTGTATTGGTGTTGGTGTTATTAGTGTGGTGATGGTTGTTGTGGTGATGGTTGTATTGGTGTTGTGGTGGTGATGGTTGTATTGGTGTTGGTGTTATTAGTGTGGTGATGGTTGTTGTGGTGATGGTTGTATTGGTGTTGTGGTGGGGTTGTATTGGTGTTGTGGTGGTGATGGTTGTGTTGGTGTTGTGGTGGTGATGGTTGTGTTGGTGTTATTAGTGTGGTGATGGTTGTTGTGGTGATGGTTGTATTGGTGTTGTGGTTGTATTGGTGTTGTGGTGGTGATGGTTGTATTGGTGTTGTGGTGGTGATGGTTGTATTGGTGTAGTTGTGGTGATGGTTGTGTATAGTAGTGATGGTTGTGTGGTAGTTGTAGTGATGGTTGTGGTTGTTGTGGTGATGGTTATGGTAGTTGTGGTGGTGATGGTTGGATTGGTGTTGGTGTTATTGGTGTGGTGATGGTTGTGTTGGTGATGGTTGTATTGGTGTTGATGGTGATGGTTGTATGGTGGTATTGGGTGATGGTGGTTGTGGTGATTGTGGTTGTGGTGATGGTTGTGATGGTAGTTGTGGTGATGGTTGTTATGATGATGGTTGTGGTGATGGTTGTGATGGTTGTTATGGTGGTGGTTGTGGTGGTAGTTGTGGTGATGGTTGTATTGGTGTTGTGGTGGTGATGGTGGTATTGGTGTTGGTGTTATTAGTGTGGTGATGGTTTGTGTGGTGATGGTTGTATTGGTGTTGTGGTGGTGATGGTGGTATTGGTGTTGGTGTTATTAGTGTGGTGATGGTTGTTGTGGTGATGGTTGTATTGGTGTTGTGGTGGTGATGGTTGTATTGGTGTTGGTGTTATTAGTGTGTGGTGTTGTGGTGATGGTTGTATTGGTTGTGTGGTGGTGATGGTGGTATTGGTGTTGGTGTTATTAGTGTGGTGATGGTTGTTGTGGTGATGGTTGTAGTGGTGTTGTGGTGGTGATGGTTGTATTGGTGGTTGTGGTGGTTATGGTGGTATTGGTGTTGGTGTTGTTATTAGTGTGGTGATGGTTGTTGTGGTGATGGTTGTATTGGTGGTGATGGTGGTATTGGTGTTCGTGTTATTAGTGTGGTGATGGTTGTTGTGGTGATGGTTGTAGTGGTGTTGTGGTGGTGAAGGTGGTATTCGTGTTGGTGTTATTAGTGTGGTGATGGTTGTTGTGGTGATGGTTGTATTGGTGGTGTGGTGGTGTGGTGTTCGTGTTGTGGTGATGGTGTTGTGGTGATGGTTGTTGTGTGGTGGTTGTTGTGGTGATGGTTGTATTGGTGTTGTGGTGGTGATGGTGGTATTGGTGTTGGTGTTATTAGTGTGGTGATGGTTGTTGTGGTGATGGTTGTATTGGTGGTGATGGTGGTATTGGTGTTGGTGTTAGTGGTGGTGATGGTTGTTGTGGTGATGGTTGTATTGGTGTTGTGGTGGTGGTGTTGGCTTTATTAGTGTGGGCGATTTGTTGTGGTGATGGTGTTGTGGTGGTGATGGTTGTATTGGTGTTGTGGTGGTGATGGTGGTATTGGTGTTGGTGTTATTAGTGTGGTGATGGTTGTTGTGGTGATGGTTGTATTGGTGTTGTGGTGGTGATGGTGTTGGCTTTATTAGTGTGGCGATGGTTGTTGTGGTGATGGTTGTATTGGTGTTGTGGTGGTGATGGTTGTATTGGTGTTGTGGTGGTGATGGTGGTATTGGTGTTGGTGTTGGTGTTATTAGTGTGGTGATGGTTGTTGTGGTGATGGTTGTATTGGTGTTGTGGTGGTGATGGTGGTATTGGTGTTGGTGTTATTAGTGTGGTGATGGTTGTTGTGGTGATGGTTGTATTGGTGTTGTGGTGGTGATGGTGGTATTGGTGTTGGTGTTATTAGTGTGGTGATGGTTGTTGTGGTGATGGTTGTATTGGTGTTGTGTTGGTGATGGTGGTATTGGTGTTGGTGTTATTAGTGTGGCGATGGTTGTTGTGGTGATGGTTGTATTGTTGTTGTGGTGGTGATGGTTGTATTGGTGTTGTTGTGGTGATGGTTGTATTGGTCTTGGTGTTATTAGTGTGGTGATGGTTGTTGTGGTGATGGTTGTATTGGTGTTGTGGTGGTGATGGTTGTGTTGGTGTTATTAGTGTGGTGATGGTTGTTGTGGTGATGGTTGTATTGGTGTTGTGGTTGTATTGGTGTTGTGGTGGTGATGGTTGTATTGGTGTTGTGATGGTTGTATTGGTGTTGGTGTTATTAGTGTGGTGATGGTTGTTGTGGTGATGGTTGTATTGGTGTTGTGGTGGTGATGGTTGTATTGGTGTTGGTGTTATTAGTGTGGTGATGGTTGTTGTGGTGATGGTTGTATTGGTGTTGTGGTGGTGATGGTTGTATTGGTGTTGTGGTGGTGATGGTTGTGTTGGTGTTGTGGTGGTGATGGTTGTGTTGGTGTTATTAGTATGGTGATGGTTGTTGTGGTGATGGTTGTATTGGTGTTGTGGTTGTATTGGTGTTGTGGTGGTGATGCTTGTATTGGTGTTGTGGTGGTGATGGTTGTATTGGTGTTGGTGTTATTAGTGTGGTGATGGTTGTTGTGGTGATGGTTGTATTGGTGTTGTGGTGGTGATGGTTGTTGTGGTGATGGTTATATTGTTGTTGTGGTGGTGATGGTTGTATTGGTGTTGGTGTTATTGGTGTGGTGATGGTTGTTTTGGTGATGGTTGTATTGGTGTTATGATGGTGATGGTTGTATTGGTTTGGTGTTATTGGTGTGGTGATGGTTGTTGTGGTGATGGTTGTTGTGGTGATGGTTGTATTGGTGTTGGCGTTATTGGTGTGGTGATGGTTGTTGTGGTTATGGTTGTATTGTTGTTGTGGTGGTGATGGTTGTATTGGTGTTGGTATTATTAGTGTGGTGATGGTTGTATTGGTGTTGGTATTATTAGTGTGGTGATGGTTGTTGTGGTGATGGTTGTATTGGTATTGGCGTTATTGGTGTGGTGATGGTTGTTGTGGTTATGGTTGTATTGTTGTTGTGGTGGTGATGGTTGTATTGGTGTTGGTGTTATTAGTGTGGTGATGGTTGTTGTGGTGATGGTTGTATTGGTGTTGTGGTGGTGATGGTGGTATTGGTGTTGGTGTTATTAGTGTGGTGATGATTGTTGTGGTGATGGTTGTATTGGTGTTGTGGTGGTGATGGTTGTATTGGTGTTGTAGTGGTGATGGTTGTATTGGTGTTGTGGTGGTGATGGTTGTTGTGGTGATGGTTGTATTGGTGTTTATTAGTGGTGATGATTGTTGTGGTGATGGTTGTTGTGGTGATGGTTGTATTGGTGTTGTGGTGGTGATGGTTGTATTGGTGTTGTGGTGGTGATGGTTGTTGTGGTGATGGTTGTATTGGTGTTATTAGTGTGGTGATGGTTGTTGTGGTGATGGTTGTATTGGTGTTGTGGTGGTGATGGTTGTATTGGTGTTGGTGTTATTAGTGTGGTGATGGTTGTTGTGGTGATGGTTGTATTGGTGTTGTGGTAGTGATGGTTGTATTGGTGTTGGTGTTATTAGTGTGGTGATGGTTGTTGTGGTGGTGATGGTTGTTGTGGTGATAGTTGTATTGGTGTTGTTGTGGTGATGGTTGTATTGGTGTTGGTGTTATTAGTGTGGTGATGGTTGTATTGCTGTGGTGGTGATGGTTGTATTGGTGTTGGTGTTATTAGTGTGGTGATGGTTGTTGTGGTGATGGTTGTATTGGTGTTGTGGTGGTGATGGTTGTGTTGGTGTTATTAGTGTGGTGATGGTTGTTGTGGTGATGGTTGTTGTGGTGATGGTTGTATTGGTGTTGTGGTGGTGATGGTTGTTGTGGTGATGTTGTATTGTTGTTTCTGGTGATGGTTGTTGTGGTGATGGTTGTATTGGTGTTGTGGTGGTGATGGTTGTATTGGTGTTGGTGTATTAGTGTGGTGATGGTTGTGTGTGATGGTTGTATTGGTGTTGTGGTAGTGATGGTTGTATTGGTGTTGGTGTTATTAGTGTGGTGATGGTTGTTGTGGTGGTGATGGTTGTTGTGGTGATAGTTGTATTGGTGTTGTTGTGGTGATGGTTGTTGGGTTGGTGTTATTAGTGTGGTGATGGTTGTATTGCTGTGGTGGTGATGGTTGTATTGGTGTTGGTGTTATTAGTGTGGTGATGGTTGTTGTGGTGATGGTTGTATTGGTGTTGTGGTGGTGATGGTTGTGTTGGTGTTATTAGTGTGGTGATGGTTGTTGTGGTGATGGTTGTATTGGTGTTGTGGTTGTATTGGTGTTGTGGTGGTGATGGTTGTATTGGTGTTGTGGTGGTGATGGTTGTATTGGTGTTATTAGTGTGGTGATGGTTGTTGTGGTGATGGTTGTATTGGTGTTGTGGTGGTGATGGTTGTATTGGTGTTGGTGTTATTAGTGTGGTGATGGTTGTTGTGGTGATGGTTGTATTGGTGTTGTGGTTGTATTGGTGTTGTGGTGGTGATGCTTGTATTGGTGTTGTGGTGGTGATGGTTGTATTGGTGTTGTGATGGTTGTATTGGTGTTGGTGTTATTAGTGTGGTGATGGTTGTTGTGGTGATGGTTGTATTGGTGTTGTGGTTGTAATTGGTGTTGGTGTTTAGTGTGGTGATGGTTGTTGTGGTGATGGTTGTATTGGTGTTGGTGGTTTGGTTGTATTGGTATTAGTGTATTTGTGATGGTTGTTGTGGTGATGGTTGTATTGGTGTTATGGTGGTGATGGTTGTATTGGTGTTGTGATGGTTGTATTGGTGTTGTGATGGTTGTATTGGTGTTGGTGTTATTAGTGTGGTGATGGTTGTTGTGGTGATGGTTGTATTGGTGTTGTGGTGGTGATGGTTGTATTGGTGTTGGTGTTATTGGTGTGGTGATGGTTGTTGTGGTGATGGTTGTATTGGTGTTGTGGTGGTGATGGTTGTATTGGTGATGGTGTTTATTAGTGTGGTGATGGTTGTTGTGGTGATGGTTGTATTGGTGTTGTGGTGGTGATGGTTGTATTGGTGTTGTGGTGGTAATGGTTGTGGTGGTGATGGTTGTATTGGTGTTGTGGTGGTAATGGTTGTGGTGGTGATGGTTGTATTGGTGTTGTGGTGGTGATGGTTGTGGTGGTGATGGTTGTATTGGTGTTGTGGTGGTGATGTTTGTGGTGGTGATGGTTGTACTGGTGTATTGTTATTATTCTAGTGATGGTTTGGTGTAGGTATTATTGTTGGTGCTGTGATTGCTGAGATGTTGCTGTGGTGGTGGTGGTGGTGGTGGTGAAGATAACATTAGTGGTGGTGCTGGTGGAAATAACAGTAGTGGTGGTGGTGGTCTAGATATCAATGGTGGAGATAACAATGGTGGAGATATCAGTACTGGGTGTGGTGGTGGTGGAGATGGCCTGTATAATTACTTGTCAGCTACACCAGTGGACAGCAACACCACCTTCTCTGTTATTGCTCTCTCTCTCTCGCTCTCTCTCTCTCTCTCACTCTCTCACTCTCACTCTCTCTCTCTCTCTCTCTCTCTCTCTCTCTCTCTCTCATATACACACACGCACAAACAAACAGTCGAACACATACACATCCATTACGTACGATGCGGTATTTGTGGTATCTTATTGTTATATTAGGTACAGTCGGCCAAATAAGTGATGTCGTGGCACCAAGTATATTTCCATTAATAATAGGGTGTCGGCACTATCTAAGCTTTAAGGGGAGGTATTTAGTTTGTTCCCTAGACCTCCATCAAGCTTAAAATTACACCCCCTTGAGTCCCTTTCAAGATAAATGTGTACATTTTTCGGTAGAAAAATGTCCCGGCCGAAGGCCGGTTCCTCTTAAATTACAGGCTCGCTATCGCTCGCCAGGATAAAATCGACACCTGAATTGCACGAAAGGTCTTAATATGGGGTGAAAGTTCTTAAAATCGCTAAACTAATGGGGCAAACGTTTTATAATATCAAAAGCAATGGGGCTAAACATGAGGGAGAAAGGGGTCAAGAAAAAAAATCCCTCGAGTGGAGATCTCCCCTTCATTCATCGTTGCGAGTGAGATATACAAACATGTTCCTATCTTTACACACCCTATTCAACATCTGACGGACATTAATACAGCACACAACGAACAAAATGGAATGGCAGCGGTGAACGACTTATTGTGGCCAACCGTACTATTATGTTATGATAGTACAACCAATTAGTAACGAAAGGGAGACAATTAGTAAGTGAAACAGTAAAATAGACCAAGAGTAGGACAAAGTAAACAGCCGGGTGAGGGTACATCTTGAAGGACCCAAAGCTTAGGAATATTTCTGGGGATTATCACTTAGGAGAAGGATGTGTAGGTGCATATTGTGGTTTGCTGTGTGTGGGGGGGAGGGGGGATTATACTCAGATAAACAAAAATGGGCTTTAAATAGAGAGGACTTGACATTTATCAAATATACAATATTATTATGTATGACTATTGTTGCAGTATTTTTACATTAACAATGGATACAAGACAGACAGTCGTAAACCAAACACGTTTCTATTACATTTCCTTCCTGTTCAAATTAACACTTTTCTTAATTAATCTATATTTAGGGTTTCACATAGTTCTTGGTTTGGACAACTGTGCAAAATATGAATAGTACCTAAGGATAGCACAGTACTCCACTTTGAATGTTAAGGGGAGATTTCCACTTGAGGGACTTTTTTCTTGACCCCTTTTCTCCCTCATGTTTAGCCCCATTGCTTTTGATATTATAAAACGTTTTCCCCATTACTTTAGCGATTTTAAGAACTTTCACCCCATATTAAGACCTTTCGTGCAATTCAGGTGTCGATTTTATCCTGGCGAGCGATAGCGAGCCTGTAATTTAAGAGGAACCGGCCTTCGGCCGGGACATTTTTCTACCGAAAAATTTACAAATTTATCTTGAAAGGGACTCGAGAGGGTGTAATTTTAAGCTTGATGGAGGTCTAGGGAAGAAACTAAGTACCTCCCCTTAAAGGCTTACTATCAGTAGGCTTTTTAAAAATATGGTTGCAGAGAAACCGTCCAACCCAACTAACCGATCATCAGACCCACAATACTAAGCATTAATTTGCAAATCAGGTTACTTCATAAACGTTTGCAGCAAAATTATAAACGGTTGATCACCTATTTATCACAATATATGATGTAGTAACACTTAAGGGGAGGTTTTTAGTTCGTTCCCTAGAATTCCATCAATCTTAAAATTACACCCCCTAGACCCCCTTTCAAGATAAATTTGTACATTTTTCGGTAGAAAAATGTCCCGGCTGAAAGCCGGTTCCTCTTAAATTACAGGCTCGCTATCGCTCGCCAGAATAAAATCGACACCTGAATTGCACGAAAGGTCTTAATATGGGGTGAAAGTTCTTAAAATCGCTAAACTAATGGGGAAACGTTTTATAATATCAAAAGCAAAGGGGCTAAACATGAGGGAGAAAGGGGTCAAGCAAAAAATCCCTCAAGTGGAGATCTCCCCTTAAACCTGCTTACTCTACAGCTTATAACTAACAGGACACATAAGTCATTCTACAACACAACACCTCTTATAGGAGTAAAGAATCTCAATATTTACACGACTATAGGTATGGTTACCTTTGTTGATGGCTGTCAAGGGGAGATGGGTCGTGTTTCTGGTGTCCTTTCTTCCTCATGCTTATCCCCATTAGTTTTGAGATTTGTTGACGTTTGCCCCATTATATTGTCTATTTTAAGACCTTTCGCCCCATTTCTTTGTACATTTTTAGACCTTTCGTACCCTTTAGCTGTCGATTTGTGTCCTGGCAAGCGATAGCGAGCCTGTAATTGTGGAAGAACCGGCCTTCGGCCGTTACATATTTCTACCAAAAAATGTACAAATTAATCTCGAAGGAGGATCTAATGGATGTTTTTTTAAAGTTTGATGGAGTCTAGGGAGGAAACTAAAAACAATATGAATACATAAATAAATAGACCCAACAAAATTACCACTGTCCCCTTAAACCACCTTATAGCCAATAACCTACAGTTCTGTTATTACCAGTAATACAATATGTGGAAGGTTAGGTTTGGTTACATGTATTGATGCCTGTTACAAATCCTTATAGCCTACAATTCTTGCATTAATGTAATATGTACCAGACTAGGTATGATTACCTATATTGATGCCTGTTATGAAGATCCTCATTTGGGATAGCTATAATAAAGCATCACATGTACGACATTACTGCCTGTCTAAACTAGGCTATAGTATGCCTTCATTATGCTTTTTGTCTATTTCTCTTTCTTAAAATTTAGGCTAAGGTAGCCTTTCCTTATTTTAGTTTTGCCTTATACTCTTCTATTTTATCCTCTGCCGGGACAGCGGATAAATAAACACATCTGTCACGTAAGCGGCAGTGTTGGAGTTTTACCCGACACTAGGTTCCTTCTTAACCCACTGAGCCCCAGCTAAATATAAATTAATGTACACCCAAGGACTGGCAGGTTTTGATTTTTTTTTCCAGAAACAATAGCGAATGGGATAGGAATGAAGGAAAAACCAAAAAAAAAACTATCAAAAAGGTCAAAAATTGGTCCTACGGAGCCCTCGAAAACGGATTTTAAAAGAGTAAAAAATAGAAGGCAAAAACACCCAAAAACCATGTTTTTGCGCGCTCACGCACATGCGGATGGACTTTTGAGAGTTTTCAACCATCGTCAAGGTTGCGTGGGATACTTCCACAGTTCCCATACAAATCTGAGACCTCTAGGTGCCATAGGACCGGAGTAATTAACACTGACGCAAACGTATGCGTTGCTGGGGTTTAGCTTTACATACATTGCTGACGCAAACAGTGTGTCGCTGGGGCTCAATGGGTTAATCTAAGCAGCTAGATCAGGAAAACCTGGTTCTGCTCAGCTTATCTTCTGTATAGTCTGTTGTATCAATACCTTTCTTCTCATGTCATACTGTAGATTGTGTTTGTCTATGTTCCAACTTTACTTCCGGACATAGGCTAACAGCATGTAGATTCAACCGCTCGATACGGTTAAGTCATAGGGTCTTATTCCAGATGGTGAGTGAGACATCAAGACAGTTTGAGTGTGGCAACCGGTTAGTTTGTGGTCTTACTTTCGTTGGATGGGAGGAATTATGAAGTATTCTTTTATCTCCTATTTTAAGCAACATTATTGCACCACAAGGTGCATGAAGGCATACTTGAAGAATTAGGACCCAGAAATTAGGTGTAGAGAAAGGATAAACCAGTTGAACAAATCAGGAATGAGTGTGGGTAGAATGGCGGAAGGACAGTTTATTCCCTTCCTCCCTTTGTTATTGATCGTGTCCATCACGCTTACTGAGGGGGTCCCTTCTCTCACTCCCTAGTATATGTATATAGTATATGGGATATATCTGGGGTTGAGGGAGCTCTGCCACCGCTTCCACAATAATGGGGGTGTGTGTGTGTGTGTGTGTGTGGGTGGGTGTGTGAGTGTGTGTGTGTGTGATGTAATGTGTGTTTTGCTGGTTGATATCGAAAGTTACCACTTAACGCCTACTTATCAACCAATGTTCATACATACTGCCTTTGTCTCGATCTTGGTACAAGTCGTGTTCATGTGAGGCCTATCACATTTCACTAGGAGAGCCTCTGATGAGGCCTATAGCATTTCACAGGGTAAAAGCATTCCAATATTTTACGGTCATAAGACAGATAGCTAGATTATTAATGCAGTACCATAATTTTAACAGTCCTAAGCATACCTAAACATGAATATCACTAGCTTTCCACTAAGTTATTCCTATCTTATAGGTACAATACTGTTAGCAAATCATAATATTAGATAAGTTATTCAGAGGTTATAACTTATGATCGCTTACTGTTAATTTTGCGGATAATTTTTACAGCGTAAAATGAACCCGTGCTATACTGTGGTGATGAATTATTGTACAGTGAAAACAACATGCACAAGAATATGCTATCTTTTACTGTACACTGTAAATAATAAAGGCTATATAAAATCAATTGGCATAATGATGGAGATTACATTTTCTATCCTTGCGTTAGATGGGTTTATTACCATCAAAATACCATATATTGACTATATTATTTTGGACATTTAATTACATACCCAATATTAGTTCACAAAGTATTGTCGTTAACAAGAAAATATGCCAAGTATAATACAATTATATTTAGACTTCTGAGCTCACAACACCAAAATATAGAGAACTTTTGTATTTTTCGGGTATAAACCCTCTTATAACGTCTTTAACACTCAAGCCGCGGCGCCCGACATATGTCGGCCGAGAGAATAATGGCTACCCCTGACAATAGTCAGAAGGGATTTTGAGCACATTATCGGATCTGAGAGAGAGTCCACGCGTTGGGAGGACAATAGGCGGGCTCTGACCGTTCGGCACGGCCCTAGTGCCGCGACTGAGCTCCCTACTGCAACATTCCACACATACGACCTCGCGAGACCAGGAAAAAACTGGGGAAATTACCGTATTTTAGGGTTTTTCACCTCGCTTTGCGCAATCGCTACAGGATAACCCGTGGTCGTGCAAGGATGATTCAGGTGTCATTGGAAAGCTCTATTATCACCCTTTCACGGATACATATTTGCATTATGCTCTGGCTCTTGTTATGCATGAAAGAGCATGGAATGAAGCTCGTTTAGGGTAAATATGCCCGCCTGGCAGGTAGTAGAAGTTACAAACATCCCCGTCGGTTAAGAGTTAAGACTATTTACACTTGGAAAAACTACATAAATTCTATTGGGATTTGTAATCTAAAATTAATCTGTGATATACTGCGGTAATTAATTATTATACAGGGAAGTGCAACACACTAAAGAAAATTAATGAAGCTTTTCTACACTGTAAAACATCAAGTGTATGAAAAAATGATATATTACCGGTATATAAAACCCGTGAGTATATTGATAGTGATTTACCTTTCTGGCATTGTATTAGATAAGTTTATTACCATCAACATATCAAACATGGATAAATTATAATATTGTTGACAGTGTACATAATATACCGTATACACATTCGTACATATACAAACACACAGACGATATAGTACACACATAAAATAGAACGGTAGGTAGAAAAAAAAAAACAGAATTAGAAGGTCATAACCATTTACTTAAGGGGAGGTATGTCGTTATTCTGAACCCCCTTCTCCCTCATGTTTATCCCCATTAGTTTTGAGATATTATGACATTCGCCGCATTAGTTTGTCGATTTTAAGACCTTTCGTCCCATTTCTTTATCAATATCAACACCCTTCGTGCCACTTAGGTGTTGAATTTTTCTTGGCGAGCGATAGCAATTCTGTAATTTAAGAGGAACTGGCCTTCGCGGGACTTTTTTCTATCGAAAAAAGTACAAATGTATCTTGAAGAGGGTCTTCGGGATGTTTTTTTTTTTTTTTTTAGCTTGATGGAGGTCTAGGGAGCAAACTAAAATCCTCCCATAAGATGGGGATGAGTCAATTTCTCGCTAGCTGAAAAAAAAAAAAAGTTAGGTCCCTTAACCCGTACTGTACCTACCACCTACCGTAGGATACAGTAATAAAAGTCCCCAGCAGTCCCAAGCAATGTGGCAAAAATGACAGGAGAGACCACCTATCCACCTCCAAAGATGAGGCAACAATGGCTCTGTCACCCTTCAGTGGGTCTCATATAAGCTGAGAAGTGTTGCCAACACGGGAGCAGTACTCAAAAGGTTGTGGTAACTGGTACAGGGTTGTACAGGCAGTTACAAGGAAAGTACATTACTGACAGATATATACGCCGCTGGGACTGGGGAGTTACTTATCTACTGACGTATATAGATGGTGCTGGGATTGGAGGGGTTAACCCGTTCAATATCAGCGACGGCAGAGAGCCGTCAGTAGATAAATCACTCCCCAGTCCCAGCGACGGCAGAAATCCGTCAGTAATATACGATCCTTGTAACTGCCAGTATCAGGCAGTGCCTGGTACCATGACCGTTTGAGCACTGCTTTAGAGTTGGCAACACTTTTCAGCTTATATCCAAAGCCTCTACAGGCTGGGAGAGGCAGTATTCCTCCATTTTTTGAGGTGGGAGGTTGTTATATCTTGCCATTTTGGCCACATTGCTTGGGACTGGGGGGGACTTTTATGGTAGTACCCTATGGTACAGTAGGGATTAAGCGTCAAACCCAATACCAGCGAAGTGTGTACTGTAACAGCCACCGGGGAGGACGACACTTTCACTCTCTCCTCTTTTGACACTTCAGTACACTTGTAAAATAATATGAGTTTAACACTATCTGGTCTTGGGGTAATTATGATATTTGTTTTCATTATCATTGAGGATCTTGTTTGCTTTTGCCATTTTCAAGCAATGCACCTTAGCTTGTTCCCTAGACTAACAGAAACGCCCACCCAGACCCCCTTCAAGCTAAATTTGTACACATTTTCGATAGAAAAATGTCTCGGCCGAAGGGCGATTTCTTCTAAATTACAATATCAATAAAAGTGTAGATAATGAAAGGCATTATTGACATTATATATTTTATAATTATTATAGCCAAAATAACAAGCATATATATATATGCAGTTCATGAAACCTCGCGAATTATATAAATAGTTGACCCTTTCTCTTTGTCCAAATATGGTTTTCTTTAACTTGACCTCAACTTCAATGTCATAGGCTACAGAGTTTGTCGGTAGGCTATGTTTAATACCTCAATAAGTCTCTACATTGGTTCCTGAAAAATGGGCCTTCTAAGGGTCCCCTAAAAAAAATCGGTCACTTACCCTGCATCGTCTAATTTATATCAGCTTACCAGTTCAGAGCCAGTATATATATAGTCTATATATATATATATATATATATATATATATATATATATATATATATATATATATATATATATATATATATATATATATATATATATAATGGCTTTACACTCACGAAAAGTTCTGAGGTGACGAATTCCTTCTACTGAACCATCGGCCATCTTATCTACTTAAGGGGAGGTTTCTAGTTTGTTTCCTACTCCTCCAGCAATCTTAAAATGTCACCCCCTTGACCCCCTTTCAAGATAAATTTGTACATTTTTCGGTAGAAAAATGTCCCGGCCAAAGGCCGGTTACTCTTAAATTACAGGCTCGCTATCGCTCGCCAGGATAAAATCGACACCTAAATTGCACGAAAGGTCTTAAAATTGACAGAATGGGGCGGAAATTCTTAAAATCACCAAACTTATGGGGGCAAACGTGTTAAAATCTCAAAAAACAATGGGGCTAACCATGAGGGCGAAAGGGGTCAAGACAAAAATCCCTCAAGTGGAGATCTCCCCTTAACTTGGCTTACCGGGGCTAAGACACCTCCCTCCCTGTGCTCGCTCTTAGAAGTGACAACCGTTAAGGAGACAGTGGTTATTTTGGGGGGTCTATTTATTTTGATATTAATTTATTTTTTAGTTTCCCCCCTAGACCTCCATTAAACTTTAAAAAAACATCCATTAGATCCCCCTACGAAATGAATTTGTACATTTTTCGGTAGAAAAATGTCACGGCCGAAGGCCTATCGCTCGCAAGGGGAAAACAAATCGACACTTAAATGGCACGAAAAGTCTAAATATTGACAGAAATGGGGCGAAAGGTCTTAAAATCGACAAACTAATGGGGCAAACGTCTTAAAATCTCAAAACTAATGGGGATGAGCATGAGGAAGAAAGGGGACCAGTCAAATTTGAGAACTTGAGATGTTATATAAATTTGCCTGAACAAAATATTTAAAGTCAAATCAGATTTTAAGTAAGGGCAAATCCTTTTTCAAATTCCACCCCAGTTTCCTAGAAAATTATGTTTTTTAGTATTAGTATCGGTATTTATTCTGTATTCAATTTATGTATATGATTGTCTGTATGAAATTGTATTATTAAAGAAGAGCTATTCATTATGTAAAATAAACCTGTATTACTAAAACCCATTGAAACTTGCATCCTTGTGTTTTCTGTCCTGAGTCATTGTTATTTTTCCGGGTCAAACCCAGTGAATAACTCAATCGATAACAGCAGCGTAACGATACCCATTATTGAAGGGTATGTTATTAGGGACACTTAATGTATCCTTTTCATATCCACAATTTTTGAGAGTGTAAGTAATGCAAAAGCCGCTATGTCAAAAGTTGTAAGTCTCTCACCACGTCACAGCTTAAGGGGGGTCACCTGAATTTTCTCTCTCTTTCTGGCTTGTATCCATTCAGTCCCATTCAGCCTATTGTTTTTAGAAGTTTATCCCCACCCAGGTGTAGTTTTCTTCCTGGCGAGCGATAGCGAGCCAGCATTGTATGAAGTAATCCGGCTTCGCCGGAGAGATTTTTCTATCGAAACATTTACAATTTTAGCATTGCTACCGCTCGCCAGGAAGAAATCAACACCTGGATGGAGTTAAACTTCTTGAAACAGTAGGCTGAAAGGGGAAGAATGGATACAACCCAGAGAGAGAGGGGGAGAAAAAACAAAAAACAAGGTGGGGCCCCCTTAATGATTGTCTCCGAGTAACCGTTTCATACTCAAAATCTTCCCAACTGGGGATTGTAACCTACGACTGCTCGGCCTCTATATATTAAGTTATATCATAGTAGGCAATCAATAAGCTATAAGGTCATAATAGTCTCTCACCAGATCATGAACCATAATTATCTATTGGTGATTTTATCTGTGCTTGTTCGTTGTTTTAAGTTGTTTTTGTGTTTTCCCTGTTCTTGCTCTGTCTTGAGTCGGCCACCCCAACACAAAAGGAAAAAAAAACAATAAAAATACAAATAGGAAAAATGGGGATTGGGCCTGAGCATATAGATAGATAGATAGATAGATAGATAGATAGGTACATAAATCTATTAATTTTCGAGCTTATGAATGAACATTATCGGTATTTGGGGTCGCAATTTTACAATGTATTCAGAGTTTCCTTAAGGGAGCCCACCTCGCTTGTTTTCTCTTTCTCTTCCTCTCTCTTTGGCTTGAATCCATTCTGTCTCATTCAGCCTGCTGTTTTAAGACGTTTACCCCTATCCAGGTGTCAATATTTTCCTGGCGAGCGGTAGTGAGCCAGCATATATATATTTTTGTTGTTGTTGTTGTTGTTCCCCAAGCTGCCTGGCCGAACAGCCCCAAGGCCCCGAGCAATTCCAAGGCCATAACCGAGTGCCCCCACAGAACCCTCCCCGCCGACCACAATAAAGCCTGGGTGACCGAAGCCACTCCATGGCGGGGAGCTGAGGAGGGTGCGGAAACGCCCGGGAAACCAAAGCCCCACCCAGGGCCCTGTGCCCCTCAGCAATTATGAAGAGAAAGTTGAGGGGCAAGGGAAAAATGTGACGCTTTGGCTTCCAATCTTGGTAGATTGGGAGGTCAATCCACGGAAGAGACGCCGTCACTTGAGATTATAGAAAATATATAAGTTAAAGGAACAGTCAGAGTAAGCTATGGGTATGGCAGAGATTGCTCAGCTCTCACTCTGATAGACCAGCCCATCACCAGTTTTTATATATATTTTTGTTCTGACAGGAAGCTAAATTTGTAAATTTTTCGATAGAAAAATGTCTCCGGCGAAGCCGGATTTCTCCATACAATGCTGGCTCGCTATCGCTCGCCAGGAAGATATCGACACCTGGATGGCGATAAACGTCTTAAACAGATGGCTGAATGGGGCCGAATGGATACAACCCAGGGGAAGAGAGACAAGGAGAGAAAGATAAAGAAAAAGCCGGTGACCCCCCCCTTAACCCCTTCTATACCGGGGACTCGCGTTTTTTGTATAATTATTTGGGCTATTATGAGACGATTTAATTCAGCTTAGAAAGGGCCTCCAGCAATTAACAGGCTTCGAACTCTCTCACTTAACCCTTTTTACTACCACAGGTCCTTCTTAAACTGCACAGAATCGCCTTAATAAAGCTAGAATTAATTAAGGGGGAGGTACTCGCTTTTTCTGGACCGCCTTCTCCCTCATGTTTACAGCCATTAGTGTTTTCAATTTTAAGACGTTCGTTCACTAGTTTGGTGATTTTGGGACCTCTTGCCCCATTACTTTGTCAATATTAAGACCTTTCGTGTCCTTTAGGTGTCATTTTTTTCCTGGCGAGCGATAGCGAGCCTAATTTTTTAAGAAACCGGCCTTCAGCCGGGAAATTTTTCTACCGAAAAATGTACAAATATATCTTGAAAGGGGGTATAGGGCGTGTTTTTTTAAGCTTGATGGAAGTATAACGAGGAAACTCAAAATTATTAAATCAATGATTAAGTAGCTAAAAAAAAAAAAAAAAAAAAAAAAAAAAATCCAAGTACTAGTCCCTTAAAAGACATCGCGGTACAGAAAGGGTTATACGATTGAACGTAATTGTTATATAAGGATCACTACGAATCCAAGATGTAATAATGATCTTAATTAAGTCTCTAGGTCCCACAAGTTTACCCTAAGCTTAGTATAATCCACTAATAATAGCCAATAATCTGTCAATGTCCGCCTTATTACTCAAGAGATTAAGATCATTAGCTAGATAATACACACACACACGCACACACACACACACACACACACACACACACACACACACAATAGAAAGTCTTACCCCTTTCCCATTCTTAAGCCATTTTAGATTTACGGAAGAGCGACCATTACATACATACACACACACACTCATACATACACACACACACACACACACACACACACACACACACACACACACACACACACACACACACACACGCACACACGCACACACACACACAATATATAAAGTCCCACTCCTTTCCTATTCTTAAAAAAGCCATTTTAGATTTACGGAAAAGCGACCATTTCACACACACACACACACACACACACACACACACACACACACACACACACACACACACACACACACACACACACAAACTCTCAACAAAATGTTGGATTAGTTAAAGTCTAGTGTTTAATAAGCAAAACAAATAATATGTTAGAATACAATTAAATGTATGCGTTATAGATAGATAATATAATAAAAACATAACGAGATATTACAAAATAGATAATATAATTAAAATATAACGAGATATTACAAAATAGACAGACAGACAAATGGAGACAGCCAGAGACAGGGTGGGTGAGTGAGACAGTTGTTGTTGTTGTTGTTTTAATCAACTGGGGACACTCGCCAGCCAAAATTGGCATACCGAAGTTAGGATGTGACCCCCCCCCCCCAAGTCACCCTTTCTCTCTCTCTCTCTCTTTCTCTCTCTCTCTCTCTCTTTCTCTCTCTCTCTCTCTCTTTCTCTCTCTCTCTTTATCTCTCTCTCTCTTTCACTCACTCTCACTCTCTCTCTTTTTTTCTTTCTCTCTCTTTTTCTCTCTCTCTCTTCTTTTCTCTCTCTCACTCTCTCTCTCTCTCTCTCTCCACACAACAAGCTACCCTTTCTCTTTTACTCTCTCTCACTCACTCTCACTCTCTCTTTTACTCTCACTCACTCTCACTCTCTCTCTCTCTCTCTCTCTCTCTCCACACACACAACAAGCTACTCTTTCTCTCTCACTCACTCTCACTCTCACTCTCTCTCTCTCTCCACACACACAACAAGCTACCCTTTCTCTTTTACTCTCACTCACTCTCACTCTCACTCTCACTCTCACTCTCTCTCTCTCTCCACACACACAACAAGCTACTCTTTCTCTTTTACTCTCACTCACTCTCACAAAAAGGTAACAAAAAGGAATATCAAATCATTGAAAATATGGAGCGTAATTAGGCCTAACCTTTCTATCATGAGTAAATTACCATAAATGAATTATTAAATGAGAGGAATATCACAGACACTTTAATTAACCTTTTCATGCCTATAATGTTTATTTCTATTTCATTTCAATGCCAGGTTTTTAATGAAATAACCAAAATATTGTTATTACCCGTCTTTCATATTGTTATTACCCGTCTTTCATATTGTTATTACCCGTCTTTCATATTGTTATTACCCGTCTTTCATATTGTTATTACCCGTCTTTCATATTGTTATTAACCGTCTTTCATATTGTTATTACCCGTCTTTCATATTATTACCCGTCTTTCATATTGTTATTAACCGTCTTTCATATTGTTATTACCCGTCTTTCATATTGTTATTACCCGTCTTTCATATTGTTATTACCCGTCTTTCATATTGTTATTAACCGTCTTTCATATTGTTATTACCCGTCTTTCATATTGTTATTACCCGTCTTTCATATTGTTATTACCCGTCTTTCATATTGTTATTAACCGTCTTTTATATTATTACCCGTCTTTCATATTGTTATTACCCGTCTTTCATATTGTTATTACCCGTCTTTCATATTGTTATTAACCGTCTTTCATATTGTTATTACCCGTCTTTCATATTGTTATTACCCGTCTTTCATATTGTTATTACCCGTCTTTCATATTGTTATTAACCGTCTTTCATATTGTTATTAACCGTCTTTCATATTGTTATTACCCGTCTTTCATATTGTTATTACCCGTCTTTCATATTGTTATTAACCGTCTTTCATATTATTACCCGTCTTTCATATTGTTATTAACCGTCTTTCATATTGTTATTACCCGTCTTTCATATTGTTATTACCCGTCTTTCATATTGTTATTACCCGTCTTTCATATTGTTATTACCCGTCTTTCATATTGTTATTAACCGTCTTTCATATTGTTATTAACCGTCTTTCATATTGTTATACCCGTCTTTCATATTGTTATTAACCGTCTTTCATATTGTTATTACCCGTCTTTCATATTGTTATTACCCGTCTTTCATATTGTTATTACCCGTCTTTCATATTGTTATTACCCGTCTTTCATATTGTTATTACCCGTCTTTCATATTGTTATTAACCGTCTTTCATATTATTACCCGTCTTTCATATTGTTATTACCCGTCTTTCATATTGTTATTACCCGTCTTTCATATTGTTATTTCCCGTCTTTCATATTGTTATTACCCGTCTTTCATATTGTTATTACCCGTCTTTCATATTGTTATTACCCGTCTTTCATATTGTTATTAACCGTCTTTCATATTGTTATTACCCGTCTTTCATATTGTTATTAACCGTCTTTCATATTGTTATTACCCGTCTTTCATATTGTTATTAACCGTCTTTCATATTATTACCCGTCTTTCATATTGTTATTACCCGTCTTTCATATTGTTATTACCCGTCTTTCATATTGTTATTATCCGTCTTTCATATTGTTATTACCCGTCTTTCATATTGTTATTAACCGTCTTTCATATTGTTATTACCCGTCTTTCATATTGTTATTAACCGTCTTTCATATTGTTATTACCCGTCTTTCATATTGTTATTACCCGTCTTTCATATTGTTATTACCCGTCTTTCATATTGTTATTAACCGTCTTTCATATTGTTATTACCCGTCTTTCATATTGTTATTACCCGTCTTTCATATTGTTATTACCCGTCTTTCATATTGTTATTAACCGTCTTTCATATTGTTATTACCCGTCTTTCATATCAGCTGTGTAATCAATATGCAATTATTGCAATTTACTGTTGGCTGCGATAAATAGACAATAGTTCTTAAGGGGGGTGACCTGCTTTTTGTTATTTCTGTCCTTTTCTATCTTTCTCTGGCTTGTATCCATTTGGCCCCATTCAGCCTACTGTTTTAAGACGTTTATCCCCATCCAGGTGTCAATTTTTTACTGGTGAGCGGTAGCGAGCCAGCATATTTTTTATTTTTATCTGACAGCAGGCTAAATTTGTACATTTTTCGATAGAAAAATTTCTCCGGCGAAGCCGGATCTCTTCATATAATGCTGGCTCGCTATCGCTCGCCAGGAAGAAATCGACACTTAGAAGGGGATAAACGTCTTAAAATAGTTGGCTGAATGGGGCCGAATGGTTACAAGCCAGAGAAAGAGAGAAAAGGACAGAAATAAAAAAAAGCAGGTCACCCCCCTTAAGCCGGCGTCAAACCCGATATTCTGTATCCGAAGCTGGTATTCTCAAGGGGTTAATAGTGTATTCTTGAGCATTTGGGTAATGTATTTGTGTTGAAAGTGTTTGACATTGATATTAAGCTACACACTTTAATAAATATGTCAAATTAACCCTCTCCGACATATGACGCGATTTTGAGCCTATTGGGGATACTTTAAAGCCTTTGTTACCATCAGGGGTATTTAGAAACCTTTAGTTTAGTTACTTCAACCTCTGCAGTTGTCTTTGAGTTAGCTGTGGGCAGAAAACTAATTTTGGAGAGGTAATTATAGGAGTGAGATAACTCTATTTCGTATTGCTAATCTGGCAAACTCTGCGTCCTAAAAACGTGAAAGGGTTAATAGTGTATACTTGAGCATTTTGATAATGTATTCGTGTTGAAAGTGTTTGACATTGATATTAAGCTACACACTTTAATACATATGTCAAGTTAGGAGCACCATTGACCAAATAACAGCCTTTTCATATAACTGTCTTGGTGGTGTAATGGTTAAGGTGTCTTAAAATCTGTGTGTGATAACCTAGGTTCGAATCCCGGTGGATCACATATATGCTTTCATTAATTTCATTGGAGGTGTTTGGTGGTGTGGTGAAATTAATAAAACAAAAAATAGATTAGTATGGTTGCTATCTGATAAATTGACTCCCATCCTGAGTATCGGATACAAGCCCTCGCGTGATGCCGGCTTTACACTTTATATTGTCTAATATATTAAATTATATTATAAACTCAGACGGGATTTCGCCTGCAGTATATGTAAATATGTATGTATGCAGTATATGTATGTATGTATGTATGCAGTATATGTATGTATGTATGCAGTATATGAATGTATGTATGTATGTAGTATATGTATATATGTATGTATGTATGTATGCAGTATATGTATGTATGTATGTATGCAGTATATGAATGTATATGTATGTAGTATATGTATATATGTATGTATGTATGTGTATGCATGTATGCAGTATATGAATGTATGTATGTATGTAGTATATGTATGTATGTATGTATGTATGCAGCATATGTATGTATGTATGTATGCAGTATATGTATGTATGTATGCAGTATATGTATGTATGTATGTATGTATGCAGTATATGTATGTATGTATGTATGTATGCAGTATATGTATGTATGTATGTATGCAGTATATGAATGTATGTATGTATGCAGCATATGTATGTATGTATGTATGCAGTATATGTATGTATGTATGCAGTATATGTATGTATGTATGCAATATATGTATGTATGTATGTATGTATGTATGCAGTATATGTATGTATGTATGTATGCAGTATATGAATGTATGTATGTATGTAGTATATGTATGTATGTATGTATGCAGTATATGAATATATGTATGTATGCAGCATATGTATGTATGTATGTATGCAGTATATGTATGTATGTATGCAGTATATGTATGTATGTATGTATGCAGTATATGTATGTATGTATGCAGTATATGTATGTATGTATGTATGCAGTATGTATGTAAGCAGTATGTATGTATGCAGTATGTATGTATGCAGTATGTATGTATGCAGTATGTATGTATGCAGTATGTATGTATGCAGTATGTATGTATGCAGTATATGTATGTATTGAATGGAGAATTCCGGCTTCGCCAGAGACATATTTCTAAATGTAAAAATTTACCTTGCTCTCAAAACAAAAATATGTATATGCTGGCACGCTACCGCTCACCAGGTAAATATTGACACCTGGATATGGGAAAGCGTCTTAAAACAGTAGGCTGAATGGGGACGAATGGATACAAGCCAAAGAGAGAGGGAGAGAAAGAGAAAAAAAGTGAGGTGGGCTCCCTTAAGCACTACATAGGCTTGACAATCTGGACCCTTTTTTTTCAATATTATTAACATATACAAACATATACCCCCCCCAGCCCAAAATTTCATGATATTTTTCTTCTTTCTAAAATGCTTCTTTCAACATAGGAGAATAGCACAGGAGGGTATAAACAACCATTTGACATCTCCCCCCCCCCCCCCCCCCCCACACACACACACACACAACCAAATTGTCATTATTTTTTTTGGGGGGGTCTAAAATGTTTCTTTCAACAATGGAGAATAACATAAGAGGGCATAAACACCTATATGACATCACTATGACAACAATACCCCCCCCCAAAAAAAAAAAAAAACTGACATACACCTATGATACGTATTATAAGAAGTTACATATAGAAAATCCTAGTTTACCCTAAATTACTGGCTAGTTTATGTTTTCTTCTAATACCTAAATCAGAAAACTTTGTTTTTATGAGTAACTTAGCCATTTTGTCATGACACCACCAAATAATTGAGATGTTATATATATTTTACTTTCGTCTGCAATTTTCCACAATCATATATTGGCAACTTACAAGTGTAACTACTCCATTGTACTGTATTGGAGCTGCCTGTAAACGCTCATGTTAACACATATTGGTTGTGCCTTCATCGTGTAATTTTTTTTTCTCGATAAAGTGAAAAACTTGTGTATCAGGGGGAATTGTATTAAAAACAATCGCGATCGTCGCGACGTCGCGCACGACGTACATTTTATGACCTCGATATCTCATGATGTATTGGAAATTTTAAGAAAAACGAAATTACACGCTCTTTGTATGGTATTCGAGTATTTACATGTAACAGCAGGTGTCTCTAGGACAAATAATAAGACCCAGGAAGTTGTGACATCATCATGACGTCGTGACGTCATGATGTACCACATTCTCATGCTCCCACAAAGTCGGCATTGATAATTTGATTATACCCTAAAAGTATCGAGATGAAAGATATAATATTGGTTTTTTATTAATGTTTTTGTGTCGGAGGGTGTCTAGTCCCCTTAATGTCGATAACACTCAAAACTGTTAAATAATCCAATTAAGTTCACTCCCAACGCCAAACACCTCCCAATGATATTAAGTAAATTAATGAAAGCATGTGATCATCCCGTGATTCGAACCTGGGATACCACATACAAATACAAACATCTTCTAATAATTACACCACCGAGACAGTTAAAAGTTAAGGGGAGATCTCCACGTGAGGGATTTTTTTCTTGACCCCTTTCTCTCTCATGTTTAGCCCCATTGCTTTTGATATTATAAAACGTTTGCCCCATTACTTTAGCGATTTTAAGAACTTTCACCCCATTTTAAGACCTTTCGTGCAATTCAGGTGTCGATTTTATCCTGGCGAGCGATAGCGAGCCTGTAATTTAAGAGGAGCCGGCCTTCGGCCGGGACATTTTTCTACCGAAAAATGTACAAATTTATCTTGAAAGGAACTCAATGGGGTGTAATTTTAAGCTTGATGGAGGTCTAGGGAACAAACTAAATACCTCCCCTTAAGTACATGACTACGATAGATATCCATTTATCGAATACTGGATATTAATCTAATCCTGCACTCAAACCCACCTGCACACTGAATAGCCTAATGTTTATGTGAAAGGAAAGCACAATATATTACGGGGCACAGCTCTCAAAGATTTGTTTTCTAATGAAATTTCTACTCAAGGGGAGGCAGACCGTTTTTCTGGACCCCCTTCTCCCTACTGTTTAGCCCCCCCCCCTAGTTTTGAGATTAGAAGACGTTCGGCCCACTAGTTTGGCGATTTTAACACCTTTCGCCCCATTTTGTTGTCAAGTTTAATACCTTTTGTGCCATTTAGGTGTCCATTATTTCCTGGCGAGCGATAGCGAGCCTGCAATTTTAAGAAGAACCGGCCTTCGGCCGGGAAATTTTTCTACCGAAAAATGTAAAAAATTATCTTGAAGGGGTCTATGGGGTGTTTTTCTAAGCTTGATGGAGGTCTAGGGAGGAAACTAAAAAAAGTATATGAATAAATGAATTAATAGACCAAACAAACGGGCAGTCTCCCCTTAATTAAACCTTAGAGGAGTTTGACAATTTATTCTGACCATTATAGACGATTTTATTAAGTTTAGGAAGTGCTTGTGAGAGAGAGTTACCATTTATAGAGTTACATTGTGATAGTTTTTACCTCTTTCCTTCCTTGATAACCTTTATAAATTGCTTAACATCGTCTATTGATAACCATAATACAGTGTAAATATGCCTCCTCCTATACTGAAAGGGTTAAGGGGACCGACCCATTTTTTTGTTTATCTGCTTTTCTCTCTTTCTCTGGCTTGTATCCATTCGGCTCCATTCATCCTACTGTTTTAAGACGTTTACCTCCATCCAGGTGTTAATATTTTCTTGGCGAGCGGTAGCGAGCCAGCATATATATATTTTTGTTTTGACAGCAAGCAAAGTATTTACATTTTTCGATAGAAAAATTTCTCCGGCGAAGCCGGATTTCTCCATAAAATGCTGGCTCGCTTTCGCTCGCCAGGAATAAATAAACACCTGGATGAGGATAAACGTCTTAAAACAGTGGGCTGAATGGGGCCGAGTGGATACAAGCCAGAGAAGATAGAAAAGGAGAGAAAGATAAAAAAAAAGCAGATAACCCCCCTTAACCTGCAACAAACTAGCCTTGACAGTTGCAAATCAATCTGCAGTGGAGTATTATAAGAGGCACGTTGATAGAATAGTGTACCGTAATGGAATGTATAGTGTTATTTTTAGTGTACCTCATTATCCCCTCAACCTCCAACAAACTAGCCATGAAAATTGCTAATCATTCTTGAGGAGCGTATTGTAGAAAGATCATTAAGGGGAGGTTTTTAGTTTGGTCCCTAGATATCCACCAAGCTTAAGATTACACCTTCTTGAGCCCCTTTCAAAATATATTTGTACATTTTTCGGTAGAAAAATTTCCCGGCTGAAAGCCGGTTCCTCTTAAATTACAGGCTCGCTCGCCAGGATAAAATCGACACCTAAATGGCACGAAAGGTCTTAAATTTGACATAAATGGGGCGGAAGTTCTTAAAATCGTCAAACTAATGGGGCGAACGTCTTAAAATCTCAAAAGCAATGGGGCTAAACATAAGGGAGAAAGGAGTCAAGAAAAAAAAAACTCAAGTGGAAATCTCCCCTTAATACAGTGGTTGGTTGTGCAACGTCTGTTTCCAAATACAGTTAATTACGCTACTCGTTAGATATGACTCACTCTCACTCTCTCACTCTCTCTCTCTCTCTCTCTGTCTCTGTCTGTCTCTCTCTGTCTCTCTGTCTCTGTCTCTGACTCTGTCTCTGTCTCTGACTCTGTCTCTGTCTCTGTCTCTCTCTCTGTCTCTCTCTCTCTCTCTCTCTCTGTCTCTGTCTCTGTCTCTGACTCTCTCTCTGTCTCTCTCTCTCTCTCTCTCTCTCTCTCTCTCTCTCTCTCTCTCTCTCTCTCTCTCTCTCTCTCTCTCTCTCTCTCTCTCTCTCTCTCTCTCTGTATTTACGTACATATTTTACCATGTATATATTTATGAATCTATTTCTCTTTTCAGTTATTTGTTTTAAAACATTCTTCCCATAATATCTTAGCAACATATTTGTATGTACTCTCTCTCTCTCTCATACACACTCACGCACACACCCACACACAAACACACCCACACACACACACACACATACACACACCCACCCCCATACACACACCCACCCACATACACACACACACGCTTTCTCTTTCCCACTCTCTTTCTCTCTCTCCCGGAACCATTTATTGAAAAAGCTGCCCTCCATTTTATTATCTGGGCTCAGCATTAGTTGCCCAACAAAAGACGAATATTGGCCCAGCTCTCTCTCTCTCTCTCTCTCTCTCTCTCTCTCTCTCTCTCTCTCTCTCTCTCTCTCTCTCTCTCTCTCTCTCATTACCCAGAATTTTCTTATGATCTAGTTTAGTGATATTTCTAAAATTTCATATACAACAATAACTTAATCCTAGTTGTCATGGATTCAAATTGGATAATTATCTTTTGCGTTTCGTCATTAGGTATCACCTCATCTATATTTGTAAAGATTTCCTGTATCTTTTGTATAACTATGAGGGAAAACCGATACAATGTAGTGTAAATGAGGTAGCATTTATGTTAAGGTGTGTAATAATAATAATAATAATACAAATACTAATACTAATAATCGGTTTATTTGAAGCCGGCAGCCAATGAGGTTGTAAATACACAGACTTTACCTAGATCTTATCCTAAGGGATCAACAGACTGCTCTTGGCTGCTAATGAAAGCGCCTACATACCCCTAAGGGTGTAGGACGTGGGCAGGAGACTTTGTGGGTCCCTCGAGACGGTCCGTCCAGACCTAGTCTTCACGACCAGGGAAAGTTTTTGAGAGAACCTCCCCTGCTGGCGCGTGGAATCAAACCCCTGACACCAGAGCGAGCACTCTCAATACAGTGACTAAACGTGCTCGGCCACCGTGATTTTGTGTTTGTGTGTGTGTGTGTGTGTGTGTGTGTGTGTATGGTCATGCATATTATACAGTATTATATGTATGTATTTGTATTATGTACCAATATGAATCTGGCCATGTATGATAGACTGTAACTGTTAACCATGCTGTAATAATGCTTTAGTTGTCTTGTGCCAACATTAGCCATGCTGTGGGTATGCTGGGTGTATTGTATGTTAGGGGAACGGCCTCAACGCTGCGGCTATGCGCAAACATATTTTTACATTATTTTTAGGAGTCGGGTAAAAATATCACGAGGCAAATATTAAAACACTGGTACGTGTACATAAAATATACTTAACGTTCATATATCGGTATACACACATGGACCTACACATACACACACTTACTCACACACACACACAGTACATACAGTTACACACAACACACACACACACACATACATGCGCTCGTGGACACAAACAGATACACACACATACAGATGCACAAACATACATACTATTAATTTTCCGTATATTCATATATTGTAATGCTTTTGTTTATCTACTTGCACATCCCATTACTTATATTGATGTACTGTATATCATAACTTGATCTCTATGTTCATCATCTACTTTATACAATTAAATGTACACTTCCATCCACATCCGACTGTCATTATATCACTACACCGTTGTTTATTATTTATTATTATTTAATATCGATACTATACTCTGTTCCGAATAAGTTGGTACACACTATTGGACATTATGACCTACAACTCACAAACTACTAGAGTAACCTAGATATTATTATGACCTATAACTCACAAACTACTAGAGTAACCTAGATATTATTATGACCTATAACTCACAAACTACTAGAGTAACCTAGATATTATTATGACCTATAACTCACAAACTACTAGAGTAACCTAGATATTATTATGACCTATAACTCACAAACTACTAGAGTAACCTAGATATTATGACCTATAACTCACAAACTACTAGAGTAACCTAGATATTATGACCTATAACTCACAAACTACTAGAGTAACCTAGATTATTATGACCTATAACTCACAAAACTACTAGAGTAACCTAGATATTATTATGACCTATAACTCACAAACTACTAGAGTAACCTAGATATTATTATGACCTATAACTCACAAACTACTAGAGTAACCTAGATATTATTTCTAACATTTGGGAAGGAGCAACATGGGTATAGGTGTGGAAATGTACACCCAATTTGCTCTCTCTCTCTCTCTCTCTCTCTCTCTCTCTCTCTCTCTCTCTCTCTCTCTCTCTATTATATATATATAATATATATATATTATATATATATATATATATATATATATATATATATATATATATATATATATATATATATATATATATATATATATATCACGCCATGGTAGAGTTCGTTAAAGCATGCATGGACTTTCGTCCTGACTGTCGGTGGTTCGAGCCCGACTGAGAGTAAGCAGACATTTATAGTAGTAGCTGACGTGTATTTGTATGGTACACTTAATACTAATGACTCGCTGGAGGAATCGGAGGGTTGGGAGAGAACCTTCTACTTTGCTGTCCTATTCTTTTACTATAGAATGTCCCTGCCTCTAGTAGTGTTAAGGCAAGACCACCTAGTGAGGACCGTAAGGTCTGTGTGGTCTGAGTACCTGTGTCATTCTGTGTAAATCGCTCTCTTTCCAGCGGCCAGAGGTCAGGGGTCAAAGGCCAAGCTCACTCACATCACCTTTTTTTTCACATTCCAGATCTCTCGAAATAATTGGGAGACGGAGGGAAAACCATTTCCATTGTTTTTACTTGCGAATTTATATATACACATACAAATATTTTGTTGGGTTACAGTGGAGCTCGAAATATATATATACGATTTTTTGTGCAGGTTACACGGGGGTATTATAATATTCCCCTATGAGATCAGGGTGTAATATTGTGATTTTGAAGTAAAAATGAAATTATTATATACACAGCGTTGTACCTCGAACTTTTATATATATGAATAATGCGCGCGTTCCGTATCAATTGCTGATTGAAATATATAATTGTGTTAAACTGAAAGCAGTACTCTGATGCCGCATATTGCAGTTTTGAAATTCGATACATCCATTTCGATAACCTAAATATATCTTCACCAAATGTTACTTGACAGTTCATTTACATGTGTGTGTGTGTGTGTGCGTGTGTGTGCGTGTGCGTGTGCGTGTGTGTGTGTGTTCTATATTTAACTCATCGCCACAGGAAGACGAAGGAAGCCATACATCTAAGTGCTTGGTGTTTATTTGAAGCATTGATACCATGCTTCTTCATATACTACTTAACGGAGCTTATTCCCTATAGGCCTATCTCTCCTTTAGAAGGAAATCTGGGTCACATGCGAAAAAAACCCACACACACACTCTCTCTCTCTGTCCAGAACACCACCCCTCCTCTAAGAAATCGGATCTTCTTCTCACAGAGACTCAGGTGTGTGAAGCAACTTCCAGCAAGCCTTTCTCTGTTTCCTTTATAATTACAGTTTCCTTTAAGTTGATGATTTGCGTTTACCTAAATTCAAAGTAGGCAAATTCTGAATAACGTCCTAAGAGATAGTTCATAATGGGAATGAGAAATCCCGAGGGATATATTTATACATTGTGATCGTAAATTCAATACCTGTCGGTATAATTTGAACGTATCTCCAAGTAGACGTGGGAAATAACAAATTATACATAGAGGTAGTTGTTAACTAGGGGGCTGCGTTATGTGGGTTTGAACTAGCTTCCGTGGAGCAAAAGATGAACGAAAAAGGCGACCCTCGTAAAACGTAATGAAATGTACATCAGCGTGTTGGGATCACACTTACACATCTCACTGCAAAGGTTATTTGCACAAAAAATATGTGGATGTGTTGTGGTCGGGAGTTGCATGGTTGGCGAGAAATAGACACCTGCGCACCCTTGTTCTGGTCCGATGCCTACGGGAGGAGGTAGGGGAGGAATTACGTAATATCGCTTATATCTCCCTTATAAAGAAACATTATTGCACCACAAGGCATATTTGAAGAATTTGGACCCATATTTAGCTGTAGGGAAAGAATAAGGCATATAAAATGCTCAGGTCAGGAATAATCGGGTCAGGGATGGAGGGAGGGTGAATTGTTAACTCCCTCCCTCCCCTGTTATTAATTGCTACTGCAAGCAAGTTTATGCTCATTATAGGGCACTCTCTCGCTCCTTCGTACATGTATCTCATATGTATAGTATATGGTATATATCTGGGGATGAGGGGAGGTCGTAGAACCCTGCCATCGCCTCTTCACGATAATAAGTGTGTGTGAGTGTGAGTTGTAAGTGTATTATGATGCTCTATATCGAAAGTAGACATATAGACCTATTCCTGAACCAATTTGTAGCTGCCTGGGCCTAAACCTGTGATTTTGGTATGAGTTTGAATTCTCAGATACCGGAAGGAAGGTCGCATTCGCCTAGTAAATTTTTTTGAAAGTAACGTCACCGTTTATAGGTTAAAGAAAAATAACTTATCTGCTAGAAGGAGTTCTTTTGATTGGATGGTTTATGTAAATATAGTCAACCTCCACAATCAACTTTCAAATTATTTCTACCCTCTAAGTATCAGATATTTATTTTATACAACGATTATTTTTGTTATTATTTTGTTTATCATAATTATAGAATTATTATTATTATTATCACTGTTGTTATTATTATTACTAGCAGGGGTACCCGGCGTTGCCCGGGTTTAAATTCTACCATTTATTTATGAACACATGAAACATCCACCACCACTACTACTACCATAATCACCATCATCAATCACTACTACCACAATCATCACAATACTACTACTACCATAATCACCGGCCTCGACCTCCCTGTGCCTCATTAAACGGCGACCTCGATTCGGCCGCTAAATGACCTCCGATGTTGGATCTGACCTCATCCGTACCCTGCGAACAACTTTCGTTCCATACACCTTTTCGATCGGAGGCCTCCTTCTGCCCCAAACGGCATTTTTTTTTTTTTTTCAATTTCGGCCTCGAAACGACCTCCGATCGTGGCCTCGCCCCCTCTATGACCTGACCCAGGTCAATTGACACCCACATGCAGAGTTTCAGCTCCCCAGGTCCAAAACTGCGGCCGCCTATTAAGGGGAGGTATTTAGTTTGTTCCCTAGACTTCCATCAAGCTTAAAATTACACCCCCTTGAGTCCCGTTCAAGATAAATTTGTACATTTTTCGGTAGAAAAATTTCCCGGCCGAAGGTCGGTTCCTCTTAAATTACAGGCTCGCTATCGCTCGTCAGGATGAAATCGACACCTGAATGGCACGAAAGGTCTTAATATGGGGTGAAAGGTCTTAAAATCGCTAAACTAATGGGGCAAACGTTTTATAATATCAAAAGCAATGGGGCTAAACATGAGGGAGAAAGGGGTCAAGAAAATAATCACTCAAGTGGAGACCTCCCCTTAAGAACACACAGACAGACACACAGACACACGAACTGATTTAATATATTATATAGATAATTTGTTACCGGTATTATTAGCATTATTTCTGCCTTCTGCTCATTCATCGTTATCTTCTTCTCTCCTCCGACCGATTTTTTTCCAATAAGCACATTTTTATCCATATACTTTCATTTTTTTACGTTTGTCTTCCTCCATACTGAGTCTGTACACAACAAATTTTTCGGTTATTTTTATGCCGTCTTTCTCCATCACAATTTTGTACCAACCCATCATATATCAAAGAGCTTTCAATATCCCCGTCTCTCTCTCTCTCTCTCTCTCTCTCTCTCTCTCTCTCTCTCTCTCTCTCTCTCTCTCTCTCAGGCTTCAAACTATCTAATTTTACCCATTTGTAATCGTAGAGATACTTAAGGGGAGGTTTTTAGTTTGGTCTCTAGATATCCATCAAGCTTAAGATTACACCCCCTTGAACCCCTTTCAAGATAAATTTGTACATTTTTCGGTAGAAAAATGTCCCGGCTGAAAGCCGGTTCCTCTTAAATTACAGGCTCGCTATCGCTCGCCAGGATAAAATCGACACCTAAATTGCACGAAAGGTCTTAAAATTGAGAGAAATGGGTTGAAAGTTCTTAAAATCATCAAAATAATAGGGCGAACGTCTTAAAATTAGAAAAGCAATGGGGCTAAACATGAGGGAGAAAGGAGTAAAAAAAAACTCCCTCAAGTGGAAATCTCCCCTTAAACTGTACATTATCGTCTAAGCAAAGCATAGCTAAACTCAAATTAATAGGACGTCGCCGGAACAGTAGGGATTAATAGGACGTCGCCGGTACAGTAGGGATTAATAGGACGTCGCCGGTACAGTAGGGATTAATAGGACGTCGCCGGAACAGTAGGGATTAATAGGACGTCGCCGGTACAGTAGGGTTATAGGACGTCGCCGGTACAGTAGGGATTAATAGACGTCGGCTGTACAGTAGGTATTAATAGGACGTCGCCGGTACAGTAGGGATTAATAGGACGTCGCCGGTACAGTAGGGATTAATAGGACGTCGCCGGTACAGTAGGGATTAATAGGACGTCGCCGGAATAGTAGGGATTAATAGGACGTCGCCGGTACAGTAGGGATTAATAGGACGTCGCCGGTACAGTAGGGATTAATAGGACGTCGCCGGTACAGTAGGGATTAATAGGACGTCGCCGGTACAGTAGGGATTAATAGGACGTCGCCGGTACAGTAGGGATTAATAGGACGTCGCCGGTACAGTAGGGATTAATAGGACGTCGCCGGAACAGTAGGGATTAGGACGTCGCCGGAACAGTAGGGATTAATAGGACGTCGCCGGAACAGTAGGGATTAATAGGACGTCGCCGGAACAGTAGGGATTAATAGGACGTCACCGGTACAGTAGGGATTAATAGGACGTCGCCGGTACAGTAGGGATTAATAGGACGTCGCCGGAACAGTAGGGATTAATAGGACGTCGCCGGAACAGTAGGGATAATAGGACGTCGCCGGAACAGTAGGGATTAATAGGACGTCGCCGGAACAGTAGGGATTAATAGGACGTCGCCGGAACAGTAGGGATTAATAGGACGTCGCCGGAACAGTAGGGATTAATAGGACGTCGCCGGAACAGTAGGGATTAATAGGACGTCGCCGGAACAGTAGGGATTAATAGGACGTCGCCGGAACAGTAGGGATTTAAAAGAATATCTTCTGAAACGATATGGACCTATAATGCAAAACAAATATAACAACACAACAACCATTATTTTGTTCACTTGATGTAGATATTATTATGTTCCTTCCAACAACCAACCATACTCCTAAAATCGATTAATGAAATTTACAAACACATGTGGCAGTCCGTGGATTCGAACTCAGGATGCTCACACCGAAAATCAACACCTTATATTTCAGACTGCCCAGTGTAACATATTTGATATGTTTCATATTGTAAATATATTCAGTATATATATATATATATATATGTACGGTTTTCCTGGCGAGCGATAGCGAGCCTTTAATTTTAGAAGGAACCGGCCTTCGGCTGGGACATTTTTCTATCAAAAAATGTACAAATTTATCTTGAAGGGGGGTCTAGGAGGTTTTTCTAAGCTTGATGGAGGTCTAGCGAAGAAACTCAAAAATATAGTATACATACATATACTATTTAATGTTTTAAATGGAGAACCACTTTTAAATGGAATAATAGAGATTCTGATTTTGATGTTCACTCTCCACCTCCTTTTTTATTTTTACCAGAGCACTTCAAAGAAGTAATAACATTTTGCAAACTTTGCAAATCTTCCTCGTTCCGCTTCGAATATCTCCTCGGAATGGACCGCAAGGTCTTTGAGATACTAAATATTCCTTGTAACTCTCTCCCTATGCTCTGGCACACACAAACCCTTTATCAATCTCTATTCTCTCTCTTTTTATCCTTTCTCCTCTGTACATCACAGTTTTTTCATATCCAGCGCATTTCTCTTGGTTTTTCCCTCGATATTTCCTTGTTCCCGGTATTGTCAGCTCTTTCTCACTCACTCTCACTCTCTCTCTCTCTCTTGTTAACAAACCATTCCATATAGCTATTTTAAAAATTCGAAATATTATAATTTTACCTATATTCTCTCTCTCTCTCTCTCTCTCTCACACTCTCTTTCTCTTTCATATCCAATAAATCTATATTTAACCAATTTTGCTTCTTCAAGATATCTGTTGCATGTCTTCTGTCGCTCTCCATATTTTCCTTGTTTCAATGCTCTCTCTCTCTCTCTCTCTCTCTCTCTCTCTCTCTCTCTCTCTCTCTCTCTCTCTCTCTCTCTCTCTCTCACACATAACCAATACATACACTATATCTTATGTGTGTTATGTCCAAGCCTTCCCTAAATCTCAGTGCTTTTACTCCCCCCCCCCCCTCTCTCTCTCTCTCTCTCTCTCTCTCTCTCTCTCTCTCTCGCTCTCTCTCTCTCTCTCTCTCTCTAGCGCTATACGTTGCTCACTTTATTGCAAGTTGCTCTGACGGCCTCACGACGGGTATTGAAGAATGTTGCTTATATGTGTTGCAAAGGGGAGGGGGAAGTGGGGGAGGTGTGGGAGGGAGGGAGGGATATGTGAGAGCTAAGGGGGAGCTGTATTTGGGGGTGGGTGGGGGTAGGGGCAAATTGTGGAGGGGGGGGGGAAGTGGGGAAGGTGTGGGAGGGAGGGATATGTGAAAGCTAAGGGGGAGGTGTATTTGTGGGTGGGATGGGGAGATGTGGGGGAGGGAGGGATATGTGAGAACTAAGGGGGGGGGGGGGAGTTGTATTTGTGGGTGGGTGGGGGGATTGTGGGAGGGTGGGGGAGGAGGATATGTGGAAGGGAGGGCGGGGGCTTTATATGTGAAGGAGAGAGAAGCATGTGGTAAGAGGTAGAGATGTGTAGCAATGGGGGAGAGGGGTATGTTTGGGAGGGAGGGAGGGATATGTGGGAGAAGAGAGGGAGGGAAGTATGTGTTTGTGAAGGGATGAAGAGAGGCAAGGATATGTGGAACAGATTGCCTATAGTCTGTTCATTCTAGGTTGGGCAGAAATCATAATCTTTAACCTCTGTAACTCAAAACAGGGCTAGAACAAATGAGCTGCCAATTTCTACACCTATTCCCTAGCCAAGTCTTCTTATTTGCTAGAAGAATAATATCGATTACTTTAGTCCTTTTTGAGTTACAGAGGTTAGAGTTTACGATTTCTACCCAACCTAGAGTGAACAGACTAGTACAGTTATCAACTCAGGAACGGTGGAAAGTATTCAATGTAAACTGGATAGTCCTATGAATCACACGAGTTGGGTGTGAAAGGCATTTGCCTCGTGTGAGCCGGTCAGTTTTGTGCAGATTTTTGTATTCATATGTTCTTATATATGCGAGGAGAGAGAGAGGAACAAGTAAACACCATAGGGATATTCTATATATAATACGAAGGGTCAAATAAGGCAAAATGCATATAAACACGTAATTCTATCTATCTAGCTTTTTACTCAGGCCAAATCCCAACTTTTCCTATTTATTTTTCTATTATTTTCCCCTCTTTTTTTATTTATTTTTTTATGATTTTTTTTTTTGGGGGGGATGGCCTACTCAAGACAGAGCAAGAACAGGGAAAACACAAAACACAACACAAAACAACGAACACACACAGACAAAACACAAACTTACATACATCTAGGTCACCCAGGAAAAGACCCAGAGACCATGGTCACCAAGGTCCCTCCAGCACTCACCCGGCCCCCGACCACTCAGAGAGGTTCCGATCTCGGTAGGCAGACATGCAGTGGAGCCGAAGCCACAAGCCCGCCCACCACACTTCCAGGCGCACCCTTCATATTAATCGTCTCCCCGGGCCAGGCGCCTGATGGACTATTATCTAGTCCAACTTGTGCCCGACCCCTTCCCCGAAATGACCACGTGTTCACTCATCTATTCACAAGCATTCTCTATTCATTCATATTTATTACCACTTCCTTTGCCTGATCTATAGTCATTCCTCTATCATCCAAAGCTTGTCTTACACAGTCTCTCCACCTCAATGGGGGTCTTCCTGCCCTTCTATATCCCCTTGTATCTGACTCACATATTCTCTTTGTAAGCCTTTCATCTCCCATTCGTTCAACATGACCATACCAGCTCAGCACCCTTCTGTCCACTCTGGCTGACAAATGTTCCTGCTGCCCCACTCTCCTACGTATCTCTTCATTCCTCAATCTGTCTCTACGAGTAACTCCACACATACTTTTCAAGCAGCTCATCTCCATCACATCCAGCTTTCTTCTCTCCTTTTCCTTCAGAGCCCATTTCTCAGCCCCATACATCACTGTTGGCACAACAATTCCTTAATACATTGCACTTTTTACTTTCATTCCGAGATTTCTCGTCTTCCACATACTTCCCATTGCTCCGAAAACCTTCCTTCCTTCAACACACTCTGTTTTACCTCCATTACCATACCTCCACTCCTGCTTATTGTTCCTCCTAGATATTTAAAACACTCTACTTGTTCCAATATTTCCCCATCCAGCCTCACATCTACATTCACTCTATGATCACCCCTATTACACACCATTACTTTACTTTTATTGACGTTCACCTTCAGTTTCCTCCTTCCACAAACCACACCAAACTCTAATAATAAGAATAACAAAAATAAAATTATTTCTCAAAACATCACATGGGAATTATTAGCCGTCGTGAAAAATTCAGGTAAAATATAAAGGAAAAAATACGTGAACATTGCATATAAAATTGTATTATAACCAACTTATTTGAATACACTGTAACTAATAATTATATACGGTAATGTTATTTTAGAGCATCATGCCTTAAATATCAATCCACTGTGAGAACATTTAGAATTCATAAGGACAATACAAGAACAACATATGAAAACGTATTCTAATTAACGCACTTCATCAGCAACAACAAAATATACAATACATATTTATTTAAACATCACATACGAACAAAATAACAGCAAAAGAGGATAATATCTTGATGTAATGAAACCGGGACAGCATACATATACAATAGACAAGACAAGGGTATAATATTGAAATATACTAGTAAAACCGGCGTCACTCGGGCACCTGTAGTCGATAATATGTAGCAGATTCTGGTGTATGCATTATATATATATATATATATTAGTGATTGGGAAATTGCTTCGTGTTGCAAGGTGTTTATTCTTGATTCTATATTGCAAGTTCTAAAATAACGTCAAAATTGAAGTAGCGTTGTTCGAATAACAACCTTTCTTTTAGTTTATTTTGAATATGATAAACTGACTCCGAGCCTATACTCGGTTTCTTTTAAACTGGTGGTAAATTGCAAAGTTCCCATCATGATTTATCATTTATTTTGAAGATTTAATGGTGAAATGTGGTTCTAATTATATAAACTTGGTCTTAGTATGATGCAGAGACATATATAGTAATTTCACATTTGTCCATTAAGTATCGTTAACATAGTTGCTAAGGGATTCAATTTACCGTCAGAAGAAATTAAGTAGACTTTAGTATCGGATCTATGCTCTCGTTTGACGACTGCTTAAAACTTGCTCTAATCAACGTAATAATTACAAAATAACTACAATAACCTGCTTCCACATCATCTCAACCGAAGAAAAAACACCATATTAAATTTATGGGTAATCTTTTTAATATCGTTCTTAACTCCAATAACACTCCAAATGAAATTTATAAAAGCATGTGATTCTCCCAGGATAAGAGACAGAAAAAGGTGTGAGAATCCGGTATCTATTTATCCATCTATTGTAACACTCATTGATCCCCCAAAGAGGGACCACTAGTAAATTGTCTCCATGCTCCTCTATCATCCATCAGCCGGCGCCCCTCCTCCCACACAACACCACTTACACTCAATTCCTCTATCTCACTATTGGTTTGCCTCTCCTTATCTGCCCTTCCACCTCACTCTCATACACTCTTTTAGTCATCATATCACTCTGCAAACACTCAACGTCACCAAATCACGAGGTGTTCCTGTCCACACTCTCCAGCACATCCACATCCATACCAAAGCGCTCTCGACGTACTTCCTCATTCGTTTATCTCTCCATGGGGCTCCACACGCACTTCTCAAATAACTCATTTCAACCCTTCTCATTGATAAATATGCATCATATACGTTATGACAGTTTACCTAATCAAAATACTATAAAAATATACAATAACAAAAATATAATTTATCAAAAACATCAAACCGGAATAATAAAAGATATCATAGACAATTTCTGAACATATTGCCCTAAAATTGAGACCAGGTCACTCACATTATAACAAATGGTCAACTCTTCCATATTAACACACTGGAAAATTGGAGCGGAAAAAGAAACAAACCGGAAATTATATATAGAACGATTTTAAGGGAGCCCACCTCGCTTTTTTTCTCTTTCTCTCCCTCTCTCTTTGGCTTTTATCCATTCGGCCCCATTCAGTCTACTGTTTTAAGACGTTTACCCCCATCCAGGTGTCAATATTTTCCTGGGGAGCGGTAGCGAGCCAGCATATATATGTATTTTTGTTTTGACAGCAAGCTAAATTTGTACATTATTCGATAGAACAATGTCTCCGGCGAAGCCGGATTTCTCCACACAATGCTGGCTCGCTATCGCTCGCCAAGTTGGCTGAATGGGGCCGAATTGATACAAGCCAGGGATAGAGAAAAAAGGAGAGAAAGATAAAAAAAAAAAGCCGGTGACCCCCTTAAACGTGTATGTGAGAACTGGAATTATTAAAAGGTTATGGAGAATAGAGAGATGGTAGGAGATATGTGGTGACGAGAGAGAGAGAGAGAGAGAGAGAGAGAGAGAGAGAGAGAGAGAGAGAGAGAGAGAGAGAGAGAGATACGCGTGATAAAAATGTTGAGCAATGAGAGACAGATGATAAAAATGTGAATTGACGTCAAGACACACACAAATACATTCCCCCTCAAACACACTTTTATATATAATATATATATATATATATATATATATATATATATATATATATATATACTGTATAAACACACATACATTCATCGATGTACATATTACACAGGGTGCTTCATAAATACCTTTCATAAATTTCAGAATGAATAGACCTAGCAATAATAAATATACTTTACAATGTGACGGTTTTGGAAATATCTCATATTTACCGGGATATTACAAACTTTTTAATTTAAACAGGAAAGTCTATGGGATGAAAACGATCAGTAGATTACTATCACCTCAATTACTTTATTTTGTCATAAATTTTTGAACATCAATGTATTTTACAGTATTTACAATAGGTGTTCATCAGGAACGCTCTTCGATTAATGTTTGGGCCTGTATTCTTGGTGACCATCTAATCGGACCTTTTCTACTACCACAACGATGCACGGGCAATCTGTACTCCAGATTTCTTCAAGATGACTTACCCGTACTACTTGAAGATGTAATAATAATAATAATAATAATAATAATATTTATTCAGTTAGCAATTTACAGAGTTTGTACCACATAGTATGTTATAAATATGACGTGTACCAGCCTTGCATAATTCCAACTAAGGATAGCCCAATAAGGCCGTTAGGCGTATTTCCATTGGGGTCCTTGTGGGATTAGTTTAGCTGGGGAAATGGGGAGGATAAAGAAATAGATACTTTAGAGAAAGTATTTCTAGGGGGTTATTTTAAGATACCTTACATCCTATAGTAAATATCAGTAATCCGTAATCAGTAATCATTTCAGTTTGGTTTGTCTATCTCTTATGTCGTATTTAGTAGTAGACATAAGCTTGGTGCTCCCTTCTCGCAGCTGTCCGGTTCAGGTGTTCCTTCAGGCTACGTCTGAAGGAATAGTGTTCTCTTTTCACGGACTGACTGGGGTAGGTCGTTCCAGTCTTTGATGGTAGTGAACAAACATGTTTGCTTACCCTGTCCTTGGATTCTCGGGACCTTAAAATTAAACATCCTGTTTCTTGTATTATGTCCACTCCTCTCATTTGCTTTAACAAAATCATTCTTTAGATACTCTGGAGCTCTGTCATAGAAAATTTTGAAGGCATTAGTTAGCCTGATTTGTTTGGCCCTGTCAGAGACATTGAGCATACCTAGTGACTGAAGTTGTTCCTGGCCAACATGTGATCTGGGTCCTAGGTTCAGCATGAACCTAACCATTTTATTTTGAGTGACCTGAAGTTTGTGCTGTGCTGATTTAGATGATGCAGAGTACCAGGATGACACAGACTAGTCAAAATTACATTGAACAAGCGCTTGGCAGAGGGTCTTTTTGGTCGCCGCGGGCAAGCATCCCACCTGTCTATACAGGTATTTTATACGTGCTCTACACTTACTCAGGATAGATTCCAAAATTGTTTCACCTGACAAACTCGCGTCCAGTTTCAGTCCGAGATATTTAACTTGTGACACTGTTGTTATAGGAATATCATTACAGTTGACCGAGAAGCCCACAATGTCTTTCAGTTTGCGTTTTGTTCCACATAAGATGGCTTCCGTCTTGCCCAGGTGAAGAGATAGTCTATTGTCCACTAGCCATTCACTACATGATGCTAGTTCTTTGGAAAGTGAAGCGGCAATACTTATTGGGTCTTTTCCTGAAACCAGAAGCACGCTGTCGTCTGCATACAGTAATAATTTACATGAGACGCTCAGTTCCATGTCGTTCACATAACAGAGAAAGAGTAAGGGACCAAGGATGCTTCCCTGCGGGACCCCACAGTTAATTGGCATAGGATCAGATATATTATCATCAATTTTGACTCTTTGGGTTCTACCACTAAGATAAGATGTAAACCAGTTCACAGACCCTATGCCCATTGCTTGTAGTTTATTACATAGGATATCATGGTCTACTGTGTCAAACGCTTTTTGTAGATCAAGAAGAACCATACCGGTGTAGGTACCTTTAGACATTTCTTTACGAATGTGATCCGTTAAGTGGATGAGACAGGAGTCTGTCGAGTACATGCATCTGAAACCTGATTGAAACTTATAGAATAGATCATTTTGTTTGAGGTAGTGTTCAATTTGGGTGTATACCGCTCTTTCAAGGATTTTAGATACAATACATAATATGCTAACTGGTCTGTAGTTGCCAACTTCTAGTTTATTTCCTTTCTTGAATAGAGGGGTTACAATAGCTTCCTTCAGTTCAGCAGGTACTGTGTTGGTGTTAATTGACAAGTTGATGATGTGGGTTAGGGGGCCTGCTATACCAATGGCTCCATCTCGTAGAAATTTGGCAGGAATTTTGTCTGGTCCTGTGCTTTTATGTACATTTAGGTTAGACAGCTCGTCAAAAGTGTATTTTGGTGTAACATTTTGCAATCTAAATGTGTTCGGGTGTATGTCTTTATCTCTGTAGAAATTACGAAAGGTGGCCGTTGTTGTCGTGTATTTATTGAGAGGTTGAGGTAGGTTCTGTGCAAGTGTGTTTGCTATGGAAGTGAAGAAGGAGTTGAAGTAGGTTGAAATTTGTCGTTTATCGTGGCAAACCTGATCATTAATGGTGAGAGCAATATTAGTGCTAGACGAATCCCTTGTCTTGTTGCTGTAGCCTGTTGTTTTTAGGTGCCTCCATAGTTTCTTTGGGTTATTCTGATATTCCTCTGCCTTATTGTGAAAATAATTATTTTTCGCTGATTTCATTTTCCTACTTAGTTTATTCCTGGCCCTGTTGAACTCATGTTTCAGACCTTGATCCTGTCTATGTTTCGCTAGCCTTTTTAACAGATTGTCTCTGTGTTCCAGATGGTGTAGTATGTCATTGTTGATCCATGGGTCTGACCTTGCTTTAATTCGTATGTCTTCAGAGGAGCTATTTCGTCTAGGATGTTTGTGATGATGGTTCTGAAGCCAACCCATGCGTCATTAACGTTTGTACTTCCAAACACTGGAGACCAATCTGTATTCCATAAAATGTCCAGAAATGTTTCCTTATTGTAGTTTCTGAGTGACCTTGTTTTGATAACCTTGTGATTCTCTAGGGTAATTTTTGTGGTTTTCCGTGTGCAATATGTGACGAAGTGATCACTTATCCCAGTCTGTATAACCCCTGATTGGGATATTTTGTCCTCTCGGTTACAGTTTATAGCTCTTGACCAGACACTCTAGTTGTAAAGTTAGACGCTCGATAAAAAAATAATATAAAATAAAATAATAATTATATATACCGTATATATACTGTATACATGTTATCGCATACTGTATATTATGTACATGACTCATTTCACTTACTGATTCAAGAGATCCTGTAGTAAGTAATTCAGAAAATAGCCATTGTTTAAGTAACTAGGCTCTGATTGGGTTGCATATTTTGGATGTCATTTCGTGTCCAAATGACTGTCTTTTGTGTGTAAGCATACATATAATAATGTGTTCTAAATTAATTTAATTAATGTAATTAGCTCCAATTAATTTCTTCTTTTACCCATATTTTTTGTAATGGGGATTCTTTCTGGAACGCCCCTTTTCCGCCTCATTAGTTGAACAATTTTCAGACGCTTCATCACAATAGTTTTGCGATTATAAGACGTTTCACCCCATGCAGTTGTTGATTTATTCCGATCAAGCGATAACGAACCTACACATTAAGGCCGGTATCACACAAGAGCTTTTATAGTCAACATTCGATGATCAACATTTTTCTGGCAACATTTCTGGAATATTTTGCAACGGTATCGGAAACTAGACTGATGATAGATGAATTTAGATAACCGAACATTTTAAATGGTGACCTCATCATCTGCCAGACCAGTGTTAAGGATAAATGTTGAGTGAAAAAGCGCTCGTGTGATACCAGCTTATGGGAAACAGGAGTTCGGCCGGGACATATTTTACCGAAAAACATTTAATTTAAGGGGACATGGGCTGTTTTTCTGGACCCCCTTCTTCCTCATGTTTATCCCCAATAGTTTTCAGATTTTATGACGTTCGGCCCATTAGTTTGGCGATTTTAATACCTTTTGCCCCATTTCTTGTCAATTTTAAGACCTTTCGTGCCATTTAAGTGTAAAAAAAATCCTGGCGAGCGGTAGCGAGCCTGTAATCTTAAGAGTAACCGGCCTTCGGCCAGGAAATTTTTCTACCGAAAAATTTACAAATTAATCTAGAAGGGGGATCTGATGGATGTTTTTTTTAAGTTTGATGGAGGTCTAGGGAGGAAACTAAAAAATAATAATAAATACATGAAAAAATCTACCAAAAAGTGAACCATTCCCCCTTAACTCTATGAGGGGTTGGGGTAAGAGGGGAATTTAGTTTAAAATGGGGGTCTTTGAAGGCGGGTTTTTTTTCTTCAAATTTAGGGGGCAAACTAAAACAAAATGCCTAGAAAATGGTAAAAACAATCAAAAACTGTCGATGACAATGTAACAAAAGCACCATATATAATAAATTCCTAAACGTCGGCTGGGCTAGTGTTAAGGGGAGATGGGTCGTTTTTCTGGTCCCCCTTCTTCCTCGTGTTTAGTCCCAATAATTTTCAGATTGTATGATGTTCAGCCCATTAGTTTGGCGATTTTAACACATTTCGCCCCATTTCGTTGTCAATTTTAAGACCGTTCGTGCGTTTTAGGTGTCGACTTTTTCCTGGCGAGCGATAGCGAGCTTGAAATTTTAAGAGGAACTGGCCATCAGCCGGGACATTCTTCTACAATTTTTGTTTACAAATTTATCTTGAAGGGGGTCTAGGGGGTGTATTTTTAAGCTTGATGTAGGTCTAGGGAAGACACTTTAAAACAAATATAAAGATATAGGCCTACGTAAATAAGCAAATAAATACGCTCATTCCACCTTAAAGTGAATTAAAGTGAAAGCCAATATGATGTAAGCACTGAAGGCGGAAACTGGATATTAAATGGTGGAAAAATTAGTGTAATATTAGGGTGTCCTGTATTCTGTTTATTACTATGCGAAACCTACCTCTCTCTCTCTCTCTCTCTCTCTTCCAATAAACCAGTCTTGTTAGTATCCATGCATTCCCTATGGGGGTGGGGGGGGGGGAGTGAGGGGGTAGATCGAGGGGGAAGCAAGGGAGGGTAGGAGGGAGAAGAGAGTAAGGAAGGGAAGAGAGTGAGAGTAAAGGAGTGAAGAGAAGGAATAGACTCTTAGAGGTAGAAGGAGTAGCCTAAATGAGGGAGGGAGGGAGGGAGAGAGAGATGAAGGAAGGGTGGGAGGTGTTAAATGGCAGGAGAGATAGAGGAAGAAAGGAAGGAAAAACGAAAACAAATATATATACTGTATATATATATATATATATATACATATATATATATATATATATATATATATATATATATATATATACAGGTTGTCACGTGAGTACTTTCAGAAATGAAAGTTAATGCAATTCTAAGTAAAAAATGTTCTATATACATAATTATACTTTAGTCTGCGTCAGTGTTTGGTATTCAGTCAAATATGAAGCCTTGTAGTATTGTAATTAGCTGCTACACCTTCTATACTGTATTGAAATGTGGCACTAATGCTTCAGTTTGCGCAAAGTTTAGAACTTGAACACAGGAAAACACATAACCCCATGACGTGTTTATCATTGCTTAGGTAATTATTATGCTGTTTACACCAACCAACTTCACATCTAAACTCAATTAATGAAATCAACAAGAATATTCTAAGAACCTTTCATTAAAGTATTAAGGTGCACTGCTGTTCAGATTACATTATCCTAAAGGTACAAAGTGACCTCCGTCAGCTTTATTACACAGCCTCCCTCAAAACTGTTCGTGCTGATGTTTGGTATTTGTTTGACTATGTTAATAATCTACTTTGTCTTGACTCTATTCGTTCATCTGTACTGCAAACTCCAGGAAATGTTCCTCTGTCACACGGATGCTGGAGAACACTGTAAAACACTAAAATTTAGACACGCTGGGGTATCTCCTCTTGTATTCGGCAACAGTAGCACTAAAATTTCCATTGTAGACCCCTTGAATATATATCATGTTTCCATATTTTACGTTTGAGTAAGTAAATAACACCTTCTTGCAGTTTTAGTCTCTCAAGTGGTGGGAAATAACAATAATAGTGTTTGCTCCTATATAGTCTTGCAGGCTTTAGCAGGCACTGAGTGACAGATAAGGTGTAACAACCAATGATATTATTACAAGGCTTTATATTATCTTAATTGACATATCCATACAATAGCAGTTTGGAAATATTATATTTTCAATATCATGGCATAACAAAACAATAGGGAGCAAGCTTCCTCAAAGCGGCACCAGCTTAGCCTACTCTCTCCCTCCTTCTCGCCCAACACCAACACCTCTTCCTCACTCACTAACCGTCAAATTTAAATGACTGAATACCATATATATATATATATATATATATATATATATATATATATATATATATATACTGTATAATGCCCGGAAAAAAACAAAATATGTGTTTGGCTAGCCAAAACCTATTTCATCAATAACACTGAACTTTACAACTCTTGCTTTTTCCAAGCTTTCAACATTTAGCCACAAAACCTCCTCTACAAATTTACTTCCTCATCTTTCCCTCCTCTTTTCCATTCTGATGTAACTACAGTTACTTCTCCCTCTAATAAAGCTGAACTCTTCCCTCAAACTTTCGATAAAAACTCTACCTTGGATTATTCTGGTGGTATTCTTCCCTCTCCTTCCCCCTTTCACTTACTTATGCCTATTATACTAATCTATTCTAAGGATATACTTTCTGCCCTTTTTGGGATTAAATAAAATAAGTCTTATGAACCAGATAGTGTTTCTCCTGGTATACTCAAAACTCTTCTTCCGCACTGACTCCTGTCTCTGTCTCTCCTGTAACATCTTCCCTTCTTGATGGAAATTTGTTCTCATTCAGTCTTTCCCAACAATGAGTGACCGCTCTCAACCCTCCAACTCTCACCCTATTGCACTCATGGCTTGCATCTGTAAAGTTTTTTAATCTACTCTTAATTTTAATATTCTGAAGAATTTGTCTTGCCATAATCTGCTTTCAGATTGCCATTATGGCTTCCTTATGGGCCACTACTGAAGATCTCCTTTCTTAACCCATAATCCCATAACCCATAACCCATAATCCTGCGATAATCCTGCGTTAATCTCTAACCGTTTTGGTAAGATGATCCTCAGGGTATTAGAGTGTTGAGCCTATAATTGGGCTTTGTAATTGATTTGGGGTTGTGTGGGACAGGGATCTGCCTTGCTTAGGCCAATCGGCTTTCTGCAGACTCCCATTTTCTTATGTTCTTATGTTCTTATGTTCTTATCTTACTAACTCTTGGCCATCCTCCTTTCGAGACTTGTGTGAGACCTTTTCTATTGAGCTAGACATATCGAAAGCCGTTTGGTAGAGTCTAGCACAAATCTCTAGCTTACAAATTAGAGATCTGTGCCAGACTCTGTTGATGGCTTTCTATCTCTCTATCTGTACCTTTATCTCAAATTTAATTTCTGGGTTATCGACGGCCATCGCTCATTTCCTCTCAACCTAATATATCAGGTGTTCTTCATGGTTCGGTCCTGTCTCCAGTTTTCTTTCTAATATTCATTAATTCTTTTTTTTTCAACTGTACCTCTAGTCCTATCCACTTATATGCTGATGGCCCTGCCTTACATTATTCAACTAGCTTCCAACAGCGATCACCACAAATTTACGCCAAAACTCAAGTAATGAGGCCATAGCATGCCTATCTTCTGATCTATCAACTATTTATGATTGGGGCAGAGAGCATCTGTTTACTTCCAATGCTGCCAAAACCCAACTTCTTCAATTTCTCAATACCCAGGAGAGGCCACATAGGCATAAGCATAGACCACAGTAGATCTGGACTTGATACGAAAATGAAACTTTACAGTAAGGGACCCAAAATCGAAGAACGAACCCCCAAGTTCGTTCTTCGAAACTGCGAAAATATCACATTTTCGCAGTTTCGAGGTTCAAACTTGGGGTTTCGTTTTCCGATTTTGGGTCCCTTACTGCAAAGTTCCATTTGTGTGTCAATTAAGTCCAGATCTACTGTAGTCTATGCTTATGCCTATGTGGTCTCGTCCCGCACTGTTTCCATTTGTGCCTCACATACACAAAGAGTAATCCACCTAAGTCTCACAAGCACCTCCTCCTCTTATTCATTTCACTACACTTTACAAGCACACCACACTTCTTTCCAACGCACCTAAATTACCTCTAACGTACATTGATTTTGGCTCTCTATCACTCCTTCAACCTTGGGGGGGACACTTGTTACAGGCAGCTTTGCCTTTTATCACCTTCATGCACATAGAAAAAAAAATTCTCTGTGGGTTCTTCACCCCTGCACAGCTTCTTGCTCTGTACAGGGGCACAGTGCGTCAATATATCGATTATTGTTTGCATGAGTGGGAAGACTCCACCCATACACATTTCTCGAAATGGCAGAGACAAAAGCATTTTGTCTCATCAATTAACCTCCTCTTTCTAATTGTCTACTATATCTTTCTAAATGCTGCAATTGTTGCATCTCTCTCTCTCTCTCTCTCTCTCTCTCTCTCTTTTAACGCTATTATAGTAATCAATGTTCTTCAGAGTTTTCTCAGTGTATACCTCCTTCTTTACTGAGAGTAGGGGACACCCGCCTTTCAATATATTCCTACCCCTATTCTTTCCAACATTTTAACCCAAGATTGAAAAAAAAATCCCAGTCTTTCTTCTACTCAACAAGTAAGCTATGGAACTCGCTCCCTCAATTTTTCTTTCCCACATCCTATGATTTTAACTGCTTCAAGTTCTGTGTAACCAGGCACTTTAATTCTAACGTACCTTGAATTTCACTCTTCCCATTTTAGGGGGGACATTTGTTACAAGCAGCTTTGCCTTTTGTTTCCTTCATACACATGTAAAATATACATAAAATATACACATGTAGAATATCTCAAAATTATGTATGCATTACATAAATATAAGTTAAGGCCTCAGGCCAGGATACGAACCGCAGTCTATCAGAATGACATCCTACGCTTTAACCCACTTGACCACGGCGTGATATAAGCTAACTATCCTTTTCCGTTGTATATTGGAGAAGGGAAATCTTAGGGGAAAGTTAATTCCATAACAAGTCGTAGGACCCATGTTTCAGAACATACTACAGGGTATTATTATAGTTAGCCCCATAGTTAGAATCCTGGCTGAAACCTAGGTATTAACTATATATATATAAATATATATATATATAATATGTATATGTATGCAGTATATATAATTATTAGATATAGATATATTTATGAGAGAGAGAGAGAGAGAGAGAGAGAGAGAGAGAGAGAGAGAGAGAGAGAGAGAGAGAGAGAGAGAACAAGAGAGAGGAGGGGAGAATTTCATTGAATTAGGGGTGATGGTTCGTCCATTATTTATATAGTCTCCGTTACCTTAATTAAAGAAAGGCCGCTGATGCATTAGTACACCAACAACAACAACTACAACAACAAGATCAACAAGAACAGCAAACACAAATACAGCAATACAGGACATTACATAAATCACAGCAACAATTATCATAGTAACACTAAAAACAAAACAAAAATCAACAAGAAAAAAAGGCTAATACAATTATAAAACCAATTACAAACATACAACAAACACACACGCATATATATATATTTACATATATATATATATATATATATATATATATATATATATTTAATATACATCTATATATCGAACCTCCGACATTCAGAACAAGTGTCCAAGCATTTAATCCGCTACACCACGGCGTGAAAAAGGAATCCTAACCTGTTCTTATGTATATTAACACTAGATTAGCGGGCTAGCGGTTTATTTATATGTACCGCCCAGCGGGGTGTTTTTAGCCAAAATAGGGCTGTTTACGTGATCATTTTCATGCCTAAATAAGACCCAGAGCGTAAAACAAATATCTATCCCTGAAAGGGCATAAACAGAGCTTTCCAATGACACCATAACGATCCTTTTATGACGGCTAGTTTTCTTGCAACAACCTCGCAACGCGAGTGCAAAAAGCATGTAATTCGGTACTTTCCCCATTAAATTCAGTATGTAGCGAGTGAGAGAGGGAGGGAGGAGGTGGGATTCGTGTCAGTAGGTTCGCCGCGGTGGTCTGGAGCAGTCATACGCTCGCTACTCTCCTGCCACCACTTGTCTCTCTCTCTCAGCAACATTACGTGCTGAAATTGCCACACGACCTATGTCGCGCGCCGCCAGCTAGTCCAGATTTATTATACTCGACTTATGTTGCGCACCGACAGTTAGGGGTTAAGGAGTGGGGAAATCCTTCTTGGAGAATGTATTTCAATTTATACACAAGTTGCAGGATCCATGTTCCAGGATACCATACAGGGATTTTTACAAGATTCCCCACGCAACTCGGGTTATAGAGATTTAATTTTAATTATCGCCCAGTCAAACATCTATCTATCTATCTATCTATATGCTCAGGCCCAATCCCCATTTTGGGGGTAGCCGACTCAAGACAGAGCAAGAACAGGGAAAACACAAAAACAACACAAAACAACAAACAAACACAGATAAAAAACACAAACTCACACACATCCAGGTCACCCAGGAGAAGACCCAGAGACCAGGGTCACCTAGGTCGCTCCAGCACTCCCCCGGCCCCCGACCACCCGGAGAGGTTCCGATCTCGGCAGGCAGACATGCAGCGGAGCCAAAGCCACAAGCCCTCCCACCACACTTCCAGGCGCACCCTTCATATTAATCGTCTCCCCGGGCCATGCGCCTGATGGACTATTATCTAGTCCAACTTGCGCCCGACCCCTTACTCCAAATGACCACGTGTTCACTCAACTATTCACAAGCATTCTCCATTCACTCCTGTCCAACACCACTTCCCCTGCCTGATCTATAGGCATTCCTCTATCATCCAACGCCTTTCTTACACAGTCTCTCCATCTCAATGGGGGTCTTCCTGCCCTTCTATCTCCCCTTGTACCTGACTCACATATTCTCTTTGTAAGCCTTTCCTCTCCCATTCGTTCAACATGAGCATACCAGCTCAGCACCCTTCTGTCCACTCTGGCTGACAAATGTTCCTGCTGCCCCACTCTCCTACGTATCTCTTCATTCCTCAATCTGTCTCTACGAGTAACTCCACACATACTCCTCAAGCAGCTCATCTCCATCACATCCAGCCCTCTTTTCTCCTTTTTCTTCAGAGCCCATGTCTCAGCCCCATACATCACTGTTGGCACAACAATTCCTTGATACAGTGCACTTTTTACTTTCACTCCGAGATTTCTCGTCTTCCACATACTTCCCATTGCTCCGAAAACCTTCCTTCCTTCACACACACTCTGTTTTACCTCCACTTCCATACCTCCACTCCTGCTTATCGTTCCTCCTAGATATTTAAAACACTCTACTTGTTCCAATATTTCCCCATCCAGCCTCACATCTAGATTCACCCTATGCTCTCCCCTATTACACACCATTACTTTACTTTTATTGACATTCACCTTCAGTTTCCTCCTTCCACAAACCACACCAAACTCTTTGACTACCCGCTGCAGTTTCTCATCAGAATCCGCCACCAATGCTGTGTCATCAGCAAACAGCAACTGATTTAACTCCCAATCTCTACCATTCTTTCCTACTAAACCCAATCCTCTTCCCATAGTTCTCCTTTTCACCTCCCTCACCACACCATCCATAAACATATTAAACAGCCATGGTGACATTTCACAACCCTGTCGCAAACCTACCTTTACCTCAAACCATTCACTCGACTCACCATTTCCTACTCTCACACATGCTCTGCTCCCTTCATAAAAACTCTTAACTGCTTCTAACATATTTCCTCCTATTTCATAAATCCTTAACACCTTCCACATTGCTTCACGGTCCACACGATCATACGCTTTTTCCAAGTCCATAAAAGCCCAAAATATCTCCTTATGCTTCTCTAAATACTTCTCGCATAACTGTCTTACTGCAAACATCTGATCCACGCACCCTCTTCCCCTCCTAAAACCGCACTGTTCTTCTCCTATTGCAACTTCCGTACACTTTATTATCCTCTCTATCAACACCCTACCATACAGCTTTCCAACCACTGACAATAAACTAATACCTCTATAACTTGAACACTCCTGCCGATCTCCCTTCTCATTGTACAACGGCACAATACATGCACTCTTCCAGTCTATTGGTACCATTGACACAGCAAAGCACAGTCAAACATGAGAGTCATTAATATCATGTCATTAATATCTCACTTGTGGATGAATTAAAATACATTCTCCCAGTATAATTATATTGCATTGCCCAAGAAGCTTCCAACACCACTTGTTAAGGGGGTCACCTGTTTTTTTTTTATCTTTCTCTCCTTTTTTCTCTTTCTCTGGCTTGTATCCATTCGGCTCCATTCAGCCAACTATTTTAAGACGTTTATCCCTATCCAGGTGTCGATTTCTTCCTGGCGAGCGATAGCGAATGTGGTAGTAAAATGGGTTAAGTGAGATAGTTCGAGGCCTGTTTATTGCTGGAGGCCCTTGTTAAATTGAATACAACCGTCTAATAGTAGCCAAAATAGAGTTAAAAAGACGTCTCAGGTACGGAAGGGGTTAATTTCCCCACTAATGGTCGAGCTACACTAGACCTTTCCCATTAGTTTTCAGATTTTAAGATGTTTGCCACATTAGTTTGTCAATTTTAAGATCTTTCGCCCCAATTAATTTCATTAATTTTTCTAGTTTCCTCCCTAGACCTCCACCAAAGTGTAAGAAAACATCCAGTACTGTAGATCCTCCTTCTAGATTAATTTGTAAAGTTTTCGGTCAGCAACCTACGGCCTGCGTGCCAGACCCGGCCCCCAAGACAATTTTGACCGGCCCGCCCTCACCTCCCGCAAATATACAAGATACCGGCCCGTTGATCACAAACCACTCACTTGCAATTATCCCTTTGAGTAAAAAGCTTAGGAGGGACGTCTACCAATTGAAAGGCTACAAACTGTCTCAATTATTATACTGTATTTAGCTATCATACATCCTTCTAATCTAACCCTTATAAAATCGTATACATGTAGCCGAAATATAACAGTCAAAGGTACTGGACGAGTTAAACAAAATAAAAACGCCAACTTAAAAAAAAAAAATATATATATATATGATTACATAATAGTAATAAAAGGATTCATAATACCCACACACGCGTTTCGAAATAATGACCATGAATGTTCGAACAGGTTCGACTCTAATATCGTCGACTTTTAAGCAGACTGAAAAAAATACATAATCCAAGGGACTAGAGTTCTCGCAGAGAGGCTTCAGTCCGGACGCTATTCTTGACTTACAGTGTGCTGGCTTAAAAATCCAATAGGGTTGATAGCCTCTGAAATCTTACTTTAACTAATTACATAATCGTAGAAGGGGTATATAATTATAATACACGTGTTTCATGGCGGTGGCTATGAATGTTCGAACAAATTCGATTCAACCTAAAATGGTTGAATCAAAGTATTAGTCAGCAGCCGACTTTTCCCTTGGTCAGTCATAAATCCCTACCCTATATGAATTCTTGAACAACAAAATGAACCTTCGAAATGTACTGTATGTAAGTTAATAATTACTGAAAATATTCAATTACGTTCGGGATAGTTCCAACATTTCAGGCCGCGATTCATGCCCTCGAGAGCACATATTTCATTAATATATAATATATAATATATAATATATAATAATAGGAAGCGCCAACGAACTTGACAATATTTTGGACCCCTTAACTTCTTATAACTCAAAATGAATGAAAGCAATCGGGCTGACATTTCCATCATTTGGGAAGAGTCCACCAGGAAATAGGTGTGGAAATTTACAGCCAGTTTGCTCAAGGTCCTTTTGAGTTACGAAGAGGTCAGGGATCGAGATAATTGCCAAGTTCGTTGGCGCTACCTATAGCTGATCCGAACTCGTGTGGGTTATTTTATTTTGACAGCGTGTATTTGCAATGGAAGTTTTTGTCTGATTTTGCCATTTCGAGTAATGTTTTCTAGCTTGTCCCCTAGGCTAACACTACGCCATCCCAGACTTCCTTTAAGGGGGGCAGGTGCACAAAAAGGTCGAAAACAATCAACACATTATGAAAATAAATCGAAAAGCGCGCCAATATAATCCCACACTTCCCTAGAATAATATCATTGTGTCAAGTTACCATGAGTCGCCTATTTAAATCTCCCGGCGCGTATCTAAATAGCTACCACCTCACTTGGATGGACTTTAACTAAGTAAACAAAGCTCAAATTAGTTTACATTCCATTAGCATTACTATATTTTATAGTTAATTTGGTGGTTTCTTTTTGCTTTCTAGTGATTACTGGTAAGTTTAGCTTCTGTGTGAGTGAGGGTGGGTGAGGTAATTGGGAGGGACTGGGAGTGGGAGGGGACTAGGGGAGGGAGCATGACCGCCCTGACGAGCCTCAGTCAGTCTTGCATTAGCCACGGAAGTGAGTGTGCGTGTTTTGTTTTTTTCGTCGGCGGTATTTCATGGTCCCATTGACTCTTTTCTTGAGTTTTGTGAATGTTTCTTACATCCAGGATGCCTCGTCAATCAAATAAGGCTCTATTGAGACGTGAAAGATGCAAGAAGAGAAGATGGAGAACAGTGAAGAGAACAAAAAGAAAGATATTAGGTCCATCAGCCGTTCGTGACGCCGCTACCTCACCACCAGTTGGTCTGCATCAGGAATTTGTGCTAGTTTATGTAATTAATATAATGCCATCTCGTACCTTTATTCGGCACAAAAACCTAATATCGGATGTTGCTATCAAGAAAGCAAGACAAATGATACTACATAGTTTGCCAAAAATAAGTGAATATTAGGCTATGCAACAAAGCTGAAACGCCTACCTGATGATAATGATATACTCGACATACTGTAGCCTAGATGTCAGTTTTGATGGTGAGCAAAACATTAATTATTTTGGATATCAGACAATGTTGCCTACAAACTCTTGCAATAATATTAATCCTGTGAAAGAGTAATAACGCAGTAATCTGATGCTAAGTTTCCCATATACCTTATTTACCAAAATTGTCCTTGTTTGACACGGGGTCGAGATGTTTCGCAGCAAGTGACGTTTCGCCGCAGGTACGGTCAGAATTTGTTATGCCTGTTCGCAACAAATGAACGAGACGGTACGCAGCAGGTTCGTTTAACTGCAATATAAACTCCAGATTTTGTCACTCTTCTTACAGCAGTGTTCCTGACAAGTACGGTACTGCTTACTGCATAATAAATCGTAGGTTTGTGCATAGCATAGGCTAATTCTGTAACTGTCTTGATAGCGTAATGCATAAATGCGCGGAATTTCGGCGTGAGTAGCCTATCCTAGGTTCGAGTCCTTGGAGTGCCACATGTATTTGTTGATTTCATTAATTGAGTTTAGAAGTAGGAACTAAAGTTGTTTGGTGAAAAAATATGAATTATAGGTCTACTGCTGACTTTAAAATATGCACCGGTACCGGTAAGCAGGCTTTTTAGTTCACCATCCAAAATACGATTATGCATTCAATGCTTCCACAGCCTTTATTCTGAATTCCTTCGATTTCTCATTTTTTTTTTTTTTAACTTTCCGTAATTGTGTAATTAGGCTATGTACGTTATTACCGTACTATCTATGATACATTCTAGTGCATTCCTAATGTCAGTCTAGCGTATATTTGTCGCAATTACCATAATTTGCCTGTCTATCTCCATAAAATTTCCTAATTGGTGTTTTTCAAACAACCAGGAAAAACAATGATTGTGAAAATTGGCACGGTGCATTAAATCGTTGAGCAGGAAAATAAAAACTTCCACTTTATCTGCGGGTCGATCTGCTTGAAGAAGCTAAAACAGTTAGTGTGGAGGTAGCCTACAATTCGTTAGTGAAGGCACATTGTCCAGGTACCAACGAGCAACCAATAAACAAATCCAAGGACAATATTCAAGGCGGGAGAAGAATATATGAGAAGCACACCCAAAAGCATGCAGGCCAAGAAGCTCTTACGCAAGTGTGCTGGTGTATATAGGCCTATCGTCCCTATTAATGTGTAAACTTCTTAAATTAAGACACGATGACGCATATTATATATACTGTCTTGCTGATGTTTTCTTCATATTAGGAAATATATAGCCTATGTAATTAATTGAGATAATATTTATCATTTGAAAAGTATCAGATGGCATTCGAAATGTAGGAGATCCATCCTTAGTTGTAGGACATCGTCCAGTGATGTCAGTATCAATTTAGCTACTTTCCCACGACTCTAGCAGACTTAAGCATCTTGATTTGGTGGCCCTGGTGTGGGTCGGTTCGCCACAGTTCCAATTAGCGTCCGGGCTCGTTCGCCGCGGTAAGGCGAACCGTCACTTGCTGCGTCTGACAGGGTGCCAAAAGATTAAAAAGTTATGTCAGTAGTAATTAAGGATTAGAGAAAAAATAGAGTTTAAGGAATCGATACGAGGGGCGGGGGGGGGTTCCGGGGGGCGAAGCCTCCCGGGTTTTATAGAGGGTTCCGGGGGCATCCCCCCCCCCCCCGGAATTTTTTGACATTCTCGGGGTGTTCATTTAGCGACGGTAATTCTGCATAACTACTACTGTTATTTTAGGTTTTATTTATTTTATTTATGTATTTTAATGCATTGTAAGTGTGTATATTATTGTTAGAAAGTGCGGAAAGCACTTTTTATTAGCATTTGCATTGTTAATTGTAATTATTCAGATACCCAACAATCTAGGAGTTTACTCGATTTAGTCAACTTTGAAAAGACATTAGCCTAACCTAACAACCTTACCTAACCTATCCTAGTATTATGGGTGGGGGCTGCCGCCCCCACACCCCCGCTGATTAGGTATTAAAACTATACAACATTGATGGGATAAAGTCTATGGTGTTTACTCTGCAATCTTCAGCTTTGGCTGTCGATAACAGGAAAGTACCATTAAAAATGTACCGACTTCTTGTAGGTTAAGCTCCACTCTGATTGGCTACTAAACATCGGGGAGGAGCCTCCAAGGAGGCTAGAATGTAAACAAAGTGTCCTGGACTTGCTGTACAAAAATAACTCTGATAATGTTATAGGGGAGTGAAAATCAAATTGACAAAATAAAAAAAGTAGCACTTATCCGCACATCAGTAAGGTCCCCTGAGTAAGGTAAGAGCAAAACAAAATAATTCCACGAGACAGGAATTCCGTAATCGAGGAGTAGTTGTTCTGCAGAATAGCCAAATATAATAGGGTTCAATGTTATTTTAACACCACAAATTTTGTTGAAATATTTGAAGATAAATATTGAATCTATATGCTCTAAAGATCATAAGAACATTTGTTTTAACCCTCGGCAAAACCTAATAAAAAAGTATGGTACTAAAATGTCTTTTTCGTAACAAGGTTGTCAATACGGTACTTCCAGTTATCGATAGCTCTAAAGATCATATGAAAATGTGTTAAACCCTCGGAAAAACCTAATATAAAAGTATGCTACTAACATTTAATTTTCGTAACAAGTTGTCAATACGGTACTTTCCCGTTATCAATGTACAATCAAAGCTGAAGATTGCAGAGTAAACACCCTAGACTTCATGACTTTTCTTTCATCTTCGTATAGACAGCCATATATATTTTATTTTATTTACTAAGGGATTAGTACTCCACCAGCGGGGGTGGGGGTGGCAGCCCCCACTCATAATAATAGGTTAGGTTAGGTAAGGTTGTTAGGTTAGGCTAATGTCTTTTCAAATCACTATCTGAGGCGTGTCTCAACATCGATCGATAGACCTAATGGGGAAAATAAGTTTTCCCGAGATTTCTAATTAATTACAAATACTATACAGTATATTGATGCAAATGATTTTGTTTTGTTTTATAAAAAACACTGAACATTTGTGGTATTAGGCCTAAAATTAAAAAAATCCGATAATAGGCTAGGCTTAAAAAAAACAAAAAACAAAAATATATATATATAATTATATATATATATAATATATATATATATATATATATATATATATAATATATATATATATATATATATAATAGCCTATTCCTAGGTCGTTATAGTATGCTTTTCCTACATTCCGTTGCTGATTGTATTGTACCGGTACTTGGGAGTTGGTAAATATAATTGAAGAACTTAAAATAATGTTTATTTTTGTTTTATTTTTTTATATTAATAGGTTGTTGAGGACAGCAACCCACAACCCTAGCGACCAGCCCAGCAGTAGAAAACTACATGCCGCCTTAACGTATATTCTAGTTTAATATACTGTAGGCTATAATCTATGAACTACAAATTATTAGTATTATTATACTCCCAGCCTCCCTACAAATACAGGTCGGAGTCCTACTATCCTGGAAAGCTTTTATCAGTAACGTTACGGTGTAGCATGCTGTCTTGCCATCTGTTGTCAAGAGGTAGGGTACGTTAACTTCGGTAAGGTAACCTAATCTGGTTGGTACAACCCCATTACCCCAAATGTGTAATTTAAATTCCCCACTTAGCCCACTATCAAGGTGGTGCTAGCCTAAGTTTGGGAAGGATGCAAGAGTCAATTCCTAGCAAATCAATTGTTAAAATTATAGGCCTATACCGGTACCGGTACTGCACATCACACCAAAAGTCATTGGAAAAAAGTAATCAGGAAATCTACATCCGTAACAGTTGAAAGTGCAATTTTACCCCAATTATTTTTTAGAAATCTTTTCAGTCTTCTGATATGCCATATTAAGGGCAATGTGTAGGTTAGATTAAGTTAGATTATAATAGGAAGGTACGGTACCGGTAAGTATGGTTGGACTACACCTGGAGTCTGGAAATCAGTTACCCAGCTTGAAATAAGAAAAAGATTTTTTAATCTTAGATATGTGTCTCTGTGGAACTCTTTGCCCACAGAATTGGTATCCCTGACTAACCTGTTATCTTTCAAGGCTGCCCTTTCCGACTATCTTGCAGGAGTTTTATATGAATATTCATGATTTTGTTCTCGATGTCACACCTTCTGGCCTCCTCAACCACTTATACTTGTACCTTGTTTGTTAACGTAGCTGCTTATGATGCACTTTCCAGTCCATAGATTTCTATGCTCCCTGTTTTTACTACAAATTTTAAATTATCTTTGGGCTGGCGCATCAGCCGTGTGTGGCTTCCGTGGACCCTGACCTACCACTTAGCTCTGGGGTCTGGGAAGCCCACCAGGTAATACAAGGTAAGGTCTTGGATTTTTTTTTTTTTTTTTTACTTAATCTAAGCTATCAGGTAATTAATCAAAATAGCAAACAAAATCTAACCATGAAACTTAGCCAGTCTTTAAATTGAAATAGGCCTACTGAAATTAACTGAGT
>CM064574.1:8815975-8825496 GCA_032716605.1 Paralithodes platypus | reverse complement strand
ACTCTTTGACTACCCCTGCAGTTTCTCATCAGAATCCGCCACCAATGGCTGTGGGCCTCAGCAAACAGCAACTGAGTTAACTCCCAATCTGTACCATTCTTTCCTACTAAACCCCATCCCTCTTCCCATATTTCTCTCCTTTTTTTTCACCTCCCCTCACCACACCACATCCATAAACATATTAACCCGCCATGGTGACATTTACACACACCCTGTCGCAAACCTACCTTTACCTCAAACCAGCCACCTCGACTCACCATTTCCTACTCTCACACAATGCTCTGCTCCCTTCATAAAAACTCTTAACTGCTTCTAACATATTTCCTCCTATTTCATAAATCCTTAACACCTTTACCCACCTTGCTTTCACGGTCCACACGTTCATACGCTTTTTCCTAGCCCATAAATGGCCAAAATATCTCCTTATGCTTCTCTAGATACTTCTCGCATAACTGTCTTACTGCCAAACATCTGATCCACGCACCCTCCTTCCCTCCTAAAAACCGCACTGTTCTTCTCCTATTGCAACTTCCGTACAAGCTTTATTATCCTCTCTAATCAACACCCTACCATACAGCTTTCCCAACCACTGACAATAAACTAATACCTCTATAACTTGAACACTCCTGCCGATCTCCCTTCTCATTGTACAACGGCACAATACATGCACTCTTCCAGTCTATTGGTACCATTGACACAGCAAAGCACAGTCAAACATGAGTCATTCATATCAAGTCATTAATATCTCACTTGTGGATGAATTAAAATACATTCTCCCAGTATAATTATATTTCATTGCCCAAGAAGCTTCCAACACCACTTGTTAAAGGGGGGGGGGGGGGTCATTTTTTTTGTTTTATCTTTCTCTCCTTTTTTCTCTTTCTCTGGCTTGTATCCATTCGGCCCCATTCAGCCAACTATTTTAAGACGTTTATCCCTATCCAGGTGTCGATTTCTTCCTGGCGAGCGATAGCGAATGTGGTAGTAAAATGGGTTAAGTGAGATAGTTCGAGGCCTGTTTATTGCTGGAGGCCCTTGTTAAATTGAATAAAACTGTCTAATAGTAGCCAAAATAAAGTTAAAAAGACGTCGCAGGTACGGAAGGGGTTAATTTCCCCACTAATGGTCGAGCTACACAAGACCTTTCCCATTAGTTTTCAGATTTTAAGATGTTTGCCACATTAGTTTGTCAATTTTAAGATCTTTTCGCCCCAATTAATTTCATTAATTTTTCTAGTTTTCCCTCCCTAGACCGCCACCAAAGTGTAAGAGAAACATCCCAGTACTGTAGATCCTCCTTCTAAATTAAGTTTTGTTAAAGAGTTTTCGGTCGGCAACCTAAGGCCCACGTGCGAGACCCGCGGCCTCCAAGACAATTTTGACCGGCCCGCCCTTACCTTCCGCAAATATACAAGATAGTCCTACCGGCCCGTTGATCACAAACCACTCACTTTGCATTAGCCCTTTGAGTAAAAAGCTTAGGAGGACGTCGACCAATTGAAAGGCTACAAACTGTCTCAATTATTATTACTGTATTATCTATCATACATCCTTCTAATCTAACCCTTATAACATCGTATACATGTAGCCGAAATATAACAGTCAAAGGTACTGGAACGAGTTAAACAAAATAAAAACGCGCCAACTTAAAAAAAAAAAAAATATATATATATATGATTACATAATAGTAATAACAGGATATCCATAATACCCACACACGCGTTTCGAAATAATGACCATGAATGTTCGAACAGGTTCGACTCTAATATCGTCGACTTTTATGCAGACTGAAAAAAATACAAAATCCTAGGGACTAGAGTTCTCGCAAGAGGCTTCAGTCCGGACGCTATTCTTGACTTACAGTGTGCTGGCTTAAAAATCCAATAGGGTTTGATAGCCTCTGAAATCTTACTTTAAACCTAATTACCTAATCCGTAGAAGGGGTACCCCATATAATTATAATACACGTGTTTCATGGCGGTGGCAATGAATGTACGAACAAATTCGATTCAACCTAAAATGGTTGAATCAAAGTATTAGTCAGCAGCCGACTTTTTCCCTTGGTCAGTCATAAATCCCTACCCTATATGAATTCTTGAACAACAAAAATGAACCTTTGAAATGTACTGTATGTAAGTTAATAATTACTGAAAATATTCAATTACGTTTTCGGGATAGTTTCCAACATTGCAGGCCGCGATTCATGCCCTCGAGAGCACATAATATTCATTCTATATAATATATAATATTAATATATAATAATAGGAAGCGCCAAAACGAACTTGACAATAATTTTTTTGGACCCCTTAACTTCTTATAACTCAAAATGAATGAAAGCAATCGAGCTAACATTTCTATCATTTGGGAAGAGTCCGCCATGTAATAGGTGTGGGAATTTACAGCCCGTTTGCTCAAGGTCTTGATGAGTTATGAAGAGGTCAGGGATCCAGATAATTGCCAAGTTCGTTTGGCGCTACCTATAGCTGAATCCGAACTCGTGTGGGTTATTTTATTTTGAACAGCGTGTATTTGCAATGGAAGTTTTTTGTCTGATTTTGCCATTTCGAGTAATGTTTTCCTAGCTTGTCCCCTAGGCGAACACTACGGCCATCCCAGACTTCCTTTAAGGGGGCAGGTGCACAAAAAGGTCGAATAAATCAACATACGAAACAATCGAAAAGCGCGCCAATATAATACCATACCTCCCTAGAATATATCATTGTTGTCAAGTTTACTCATGAGTCGCCTATTGAAATCTCCCGGCGCGTATCTCAAAATCGCTACCCCCTCGCGTGGATGGACTTTAACTATGTAAACAAAGCCCAAATTCAGTTTTACCTCTCGCATTAGCATTACTATATTTTATAGTTAATTTGGTGGTTTCTTTTTGCGTTCTAGTGATTACTGGTAAGGTTTAAGCTTCTGTGTGAAGTGAGGGTGGGTGAGGTAATTGGTAGGGACTGGGAGTGGGGAGGGGACTAGGTAGGGAGCAATGACCGCCCCCTGACGCAGCCTCCAGTCCAGCTCCTTGCACTTAGCCACGGAAGTGAGTGTGGCGTGTTTTTGTCTTTTTTTTCCGTCAGCGGTTATTTCATGGTCCCATTTCTCTTTTCTTGAGTTTTGTGCGGGAAATGTTTCTTACATCCAGGATGCCCTCGTCAATCCAATAGGCTCTATTGAGGACGTGAAAGATGCAAGAAGAGAAGATTGAGAACAGTGCAGAGAACAAAAAGGAAAGATATTAGGTCCATCATTCCGTTCGGTGACGCCCGCTACCTCACCACCCGTTGGTTCTGCATCAAGGAATTTGTGCTAGTTTATGTAATTAATATAATGCCCATCTCGTACCTTTATTCGGCACAAACAACCTAATATTCGGATGTTGCTATCAAGACGTAAGACCAAATGATACTACATAGTTTGCCAAAAATTAAGTGAAGATTAGGCTAATGCAACAAAGCTGAAACGCCTACCTGATGATAATGATATACTCGACATACTAACGTAGCCTAGATGTCCCGTTTTGATGGTGAGCAAAAAAATAATTATTTTGGATATCAGACACTTGTTGCCATACCAAACTGCTTGCCATAATTATTAATCCTGTGAAATGAGTAATAACGCAGATAATCTGATGCTAAGTATTTCCCATATACCTTATTTAACCAAAATTGTCCTTGTTTGACACGGGGTCGAGAATGTTCCGCATCAAGGTGACGTTTTCGCCGCCGGCAGTACGGTCAGAATTTGTTATGCCTGTTTCGCAACAATGAACGGACGGTTTCGCAAGCAGGTTCGTTTAACTGCAATATAAACTCCAGATTTTGTCACTCTTCTTACAGCAGTGTTCCATGACCCAGTACGGTACTGCTTTACTGCATAATAACATCGTAGGTTTGGTGCATAGCATAAGGCTAATTTCTTTACCTGTCTTTATAGCGTAATGCATAAATGCGCGGAATTTGTCGGCGTGAGTAGCCTATCCTAGGTTCGAGTCCTTGGAGTGCCACATGTATTTGTGTGATTTTCATTAATTGAGTGTTTAGAAAGTAGGAACTACAGTTGTTTGGTGAAAAAATATGAATTATAGGTCATACTGCTGACTTTAAAATATGCACCGGTAATCCGGTAAGCAGGCTTTTTAGTTCACCAATCCAACTAATACGATTATGCATTCAATGCTTCCACAGCCTTTATTCTGAATTCCTTCGATTTCTGCAATTTTTTTTTTTTTTTTTTACTTTCGCGTAATTGGTGTAATTATGTACGTTATTACCGTACTATCCTATGATACATTCTAGTGCATTCCCTAATGTCAGTCCTAGCGTATATTTTGTCGCAATTACCATAATTTGCCTGTCTATCCATAAAATTTCCTAATTGGTGTTTTTCAAACAACCAGGAAAAAACAAGTGGAATTGTGAAAATTGGCCACGGTGCATTAAATCCGTTTGCGCAGGAAAATAAAACAATTCCACTTTAATCTGCGGGTCGATCCTGCTTTGAAGACGCTAAAACCAGTTAGTGTGGAGGTAGCCTAACAATTCGTTAGTGAAGGCCATTGATCCAGGTACCAACGAGCAACCAATAAAACAAATCCAAGGAGAAAAAAAAAAAAAAAAAAAAAAAAAAAAAAAAAAAAAAAACAATATTCAAGGCGGGAAGAAGAATATATCTGAGAAGCACATACACCAAAGCATGCAGGCCCAAAAGAAGCTCTTAAAGCTCTTACGCAAGTGTGCTGGTGTATATAGGCCCTAGTCGGTCCCTATTAATGTGTAAACTTCTTAAATTAAGACACTATGACGCATATTATATATACGGCCCTTGCTGATGTTTTCCTTCAATACTTAGGAAATATATAGCCTATGTAATTATATTGAGATACAGATTTATCATTTGAAAAGTATCATACAGCATATCGACTTCAATGTAGGAGATCCATCCTTAGTTGTAGGACACTCGTCCAGTGATGGTCAGTATCAATTTTAGCTACTTTTCCCACGACTCTAGCAGACTAAGCATCTTGATTTGGTGGCCCTGTGTGTGGGTCGGTTCGCCACAGTTGTCCCAAGTTAGCGTCCGGGCTCGTTCGCCGCGGTAAGGCGAACCGTTCACTTGCTGCGTTGCCTGGACATGGTGTTCCAAAAGATTTAAAAAGTTATGTCAGTAGTAATTAAGGATTAGAGAAAAAATAGAGTTTAAGGAATCGATACGAGGGGGGGGGGGGTCCGGGGGGCGAAGCCCTCCCGGGTTTTATAGATTTTCCGGGGGCATCCCCCCCCCCCCCGGAATTTTTTGAACATTCTCGGGGTGTTCATTTAGCGACGGTAATTCGGCATAACTACTACTGTTATTTTAGGTTTTTATTTATTTTAGTTTTATGTATTTTAATGCATTGTAAGTGTGTATATTATTGTTAGACAAAAGTGCGGAAAGCACTTTTTATTCAAGCACTTTTGTCATTGTTAATTGTAATTATTCAGATACCAAAAACAATGCTAGGAAGTTTACTCGATTTAGTGCAACTTTGGGGGGAAAAGACATTAGCCTAACCTAACAACCTTAACCTGCTAACCTATCCTAGTATTATGGTGGGGGCTGCCGCCCCCACACCCCCGCTGTATTAAGGTATTAAAAACTATACAACATTGATGTGATAAAGTCTATGGTGTTTACTCTGCATCTTCTCTTTGGCTGTCGATAACAGGAAAGTACCAATTAAAAATGTACCGACTTCGTTGTAGGTTAAAGCTCCACTCTGATTGCAGCTACTAAACATCGGGGAGGTAGCCCTCCAAGGAGGCTAGAATGTAAACAAAGTGTCCGCTTGGACTTTGCTGTACAAAAATAACTCTGATAAATGTTATAGGGGAGTGAAAGCAAATTGACAAAATAAAAAAGTAGCACTTATCCGCACATCAGTAAGGTCGCTGAGTAAGGTAAGAGCAAAACAAAATAATTGCACGAGACAGGAATTCCGTAATCGAGGAGTAGTTGTTCTGCAGAATAGCCAAAATATAATAGGGTTTCAATGTTTATTTTAACACACCACAATTTTTGTTGAAATATTTGAAGATAAATATTGAATCTATAGCTCTAAAGATCATAGGGGGGGAGAACATTTGTTTTAACCCTCGGCAAAACCTAATAAACCAAGTATGGTACTAAAATGTCTTTTTCGTAACAAGGTTGTCAATACGGTACTTTTGCCAGTATATCGATAGCCTCTAAATATCATATGAAAATGTGTTTAAACCCCTAGGACCAAACCTAATATAAAGTATTCTACTAACATTTAATTTTCGTAACAAGGTTGTCAATACGGTAACTTTCCCGGTTTATCAATGTACAATCAAGCTGAGATTGCAGAGTAAACACCCTAGACTTCATGACGTTTCTTTCCATCTTCGTATAGACAGGCCATATATATTTTATAGTTTATTTACTAAGGGATTAGTATCCTCCACCAGCCCCCCCGGGGGTGGGGGTGGCAGCCCCACTCATAATATAGGTTCGTTAGGTTTGTAAGGTTGTTAGGTTAGGCTAATGTCTTTTTCAAATCACTATCTGAGGCGTGTCTCAACAATCGATCGATAAGACCTAATGGGGAAAAATAAGTTTTTCCCGAGATTTCTAATTATTACAAATCTATACAGTATATTGATGCAAAATGATTGTTGTTTTGTTTTTATAAAAACAACCTGAACATTTTGGTGGTATTAGCCTAAAAATTAAAAAAATCCGATAATAGGCTAGGCTTAAAAAAACAAAAACAAAAACAAACATATATATATATATTATTAATATATCTATATATATAGATATAATATATATAATATATATATAAATAATAATATATATATATATTACTTAATACCTATTCCTAGGTCGTTATAGATATTGCTTTTACTTCCTACATGTCCGTTGCTGATTGTATTGACCGGTAACTTGGGAGATTGGTAAATATAATTGAAGAACTTAAAATAATGTTATTTTTGTTTTATTGTTTTTGACTATTATAGGTTGTTGAGGACAAGCAACCACACAACCCTAGCGACCAGCCCAGCCAGTAGAAAACTTACATGCCGCCTTAACTGTATATTTCTATTTTAATATACTGTAGGCTATAATCTATGAACTACAATTATTATTAGTTTTATTATACTCCCAGCCTCCCCTACAAATACAGGTCGGAGTCCTACTATCCTGGAAAGCTTTTATCACAGTAACGTTACGGTGTAGCATGCTGTCCCTTTGGGCCCATTCTGTGTCCAAGAGGTAGGAAGTAACGGTTAACTTCGGTAGGTGAACCTAATCCTGGTTGGTACAACCCCATTACCCCCAAATGTGTACTTTAAATTCCCCACTTAGCCCACTATCAAGGTGGTGCTAGCCTAATTTGGGAAGAAGGATGCAAGAGTCAATTCCTAGCAAATCAATTGTTAAAATTATAGGCCTATACCGGTACCGGTACTGCACATCACACCAAAAGTCATTGGAAAATAATAATCTACATCCGTAACAGTTGAAAGTGCAATTTTACCCCAATTATTTTTTAGAAATCTTTTCAGTCTTCTGATATGCCATATTAAGGGCAATGTGTAGGTTAGATTAAGTTAGATTATAATAGGAAGGTACGGTACCGGTAAGTATGGTTGGACTACACCTGGAGTCTGGAAATCAGTACCCACTTGAAATAAAGATTTTTTAATCTTAGATATGTGTCTCTGTGGAACTCTTTGCCCACAGAATTGGTATCCCTGACTAACCTGTTATCTTTCAAGGCTGCCCTTTCCGACTATCTTGCAGGAGTTTTATATGAATATTCATGATTTTGTTCTCGATGTCACACCTTCTGGCCTCCTCAACCACTTATACTTGTACCTTGTTTGTTAACGTAGCTGCTTATGATGCACTTTCCAGTCCATAGATTTCTATGCTCACTGTTTTTACTACAAATTTTAAATTATCTTTGGGCTGGCGCATCAGCCGTGTGTGGCTTCCGTGGACCCTGACCTACCACTTAGCTCTGGGGTCTGGGAAGCCCACCAGGTAATACCAGGTAAGGTCTTGGATTTTTTTTTTTTTTTTTACTTAATCTAAGCTATCAGGTAATTAATCAAAATAGCAAACAAAATCTAACCATGAAACTTAGCCAGTCTTTAAATTGAAATAGGCCTACTGAAATTAACTGAGTGGATGCAAAATGAGTAAAACAAAATATAACTAGGCCTAACCGTAAGCATTATCAGTTCACAAATAATTACCCTAGGCTTCAAGAAATATTAAACTAGTCCGGGGCTAGTCTTAAGCTACCGGGTAACTATATAATTACACAAAATTCGGTCGAGGTTAACATGCGTCACCAATTCATGTACAGTACCTCGAATCCTCGATAATTAGGCTATGTCATAATTATATACCCTTACGGCCATTACGTAGCAGTAGCCTATCCCACGGCACTGAGTCTAATAGAAAATATAATTTCCGACGATAATAGGCTTAACATATATTACAGCAAATATTACATAGCCTATAGGCCTATGATAAAATCACCGTCCACCGAGCTGCCTGCATTGGAGAGTAAAAGTAACCTTGTCCATACATAGGCTATTACCTGGCTACTGGTAAGTAGGCTAACAGGCTAACACTGTCAAATGACTGTACAGTACTGGGTAACGACAATGTCAATTAATCTAATAAATTGAGTCATGAAAGACTCATTAGTAGGGTATAGGAAAAAATCGACACCTGGATGTTGATAAACGTTTTAAAACAGTAGGCTGAATGGGGCCAAATGGATACAAGCCAGAGAGAGAGAAAAAAATAAAAATTGCGGCATCGTATTACAGTATTAAACACTAATAGATTGTTAACCAAGCTAACCATTACACCATCAAGACAGTTAAAGGTTTATGATCAAGCCTACGACATATTATCCATTCTTGAATACTGGATACCGTACCTGTATAATCATGTACATATATATTCCCAGCTGTGCTATGGTAGCCTAATGGTTAAGGGGAGATTTCCACTTGAGGGATTTTTTTCTTAACCCCTTTCTACCTCATGTTTAGCCCCATTGCTTTTGATATTTTAAGACGTTCGCCCCATAATTAAGAACTTTCGCCCCATTTCTGTCAATTTTAAGACCTTTCATGCAAATTAGGTGTCGATTTTTTCCTGGCGAGCGATAGCGAGCCTGTACTTTAAGAGGAACCGGCCTTTGGCCGGGAAATGTTTCTACCGAAAAATGTACACATTTATCTTGAAAGGGGGCCTAGAGGTTGTAATTTTAAGCTTGATGGAAGTCTAGGAAACACACTAAAAACCTCCCCTTAAGCGGGAGGAAATAATATTCATGGGGCACAGATCATATAGACCGGCCTCGCTACGAAATATCCCTGAACCTACTGATAATCTATTTGTATTAGTTTCACCCCAACACTAATAACATTGTACAGTATTTTAATGTATATATTGTTTCTTTTACAGGTGAATAATAGTGATTCCAAACA
>CM064574.1:8763475-8810975 GCA_032716605.1 Paralithodes platypus | reverse complement strand
TGTTTACTGCAGTGCATTGTGGCAAATTGTCGACGTCGTGAAACTCTCCATCATTCCTTTCCTTTCTACAATTAGTTAGTATATGCTAAGCAGTGTCTCGAATTTGCAGTTGCTAACACATGTTATAGTCTTTGATAATATTTATATTTTAAAGTCACCCATACCCATAAATTACGAATATTAACGTAACCTGCACACGTAATACCCCTCCTCCCACGTGATATGATTCCTATTCCCATTCCCGACCGCCCCATGTGATCGTAACTACCCTAAACGTATTACCCTCTATACTAACCCACTCTGGGTATTGGGGGTGGCTGGGACTAGAGTTCCTATGCTAACAAAGAGCGGCCAACCTCCGCCATCTTGGTGCCACTGGGGATATTTTCCTCACTTTTCACTTAAACATCTCCATACCCGTAATTAATATTGGAAAATACTGGTACGGTACAGGATTTATATTTCAGTCTTTGGATGCGAATTCTACATTATAAAAATAAATATATATATGTAAATAATAATTAAATAAATATATATATGTAAATAATAATTAAATAAATATATATATGTAAATAATAATTAAATAAATATATATATGTAAATAATAATTAAATAAATATATCCTCGTTCTTCGATAATTGAGGCACCAAAATGGTGTTGAAAGAAAACGATTCTCACTCTCTCTTACTACAGGATCTCTACTTGGGACTAAAGACCCTGTGGTAACCGAGATTGACCAGTATGGCCGAATGTTTAATATGACCATGGGTATATATAAGTGTAAAGAGAGGGTAATGACACCAGTAGCACATTATATACAGTAGATAGCTAGCTAGATATTTATATAGGGGGTGAAGTTACTTAACCCCTTCTGTACCGGCGACGTGTTTTTAACTTTATTCTGGGTACTTTTAGACCATTTTATTCGCGTAAAAATGGCCTCCATCATTTGTTGGGCCTCGAACCATCTCACTTTACCTTTTTACTACCACAGATCCTTCGTAAACTGCACAAAGTCGTCTAAATATAGCTAGAATCAAATTGAAAATACGTCGTCGGTACGGAAGGGGTTAAAACGTAATCTTGAGTTCCATGCAAACATGGAACCACCCCAAATGTCTCCAGGCAAGAGCAGCCATTCCAACGAATATATTTGGTGCTCTGGTGTCCCGTAGTTACCATGAGACTGAAATGAACCAAATGGGGTGTCCCGTTGGCCTAGACATACGTCATACCCCATTTAGTCGCCTCTTACAACACGCAGGAGACACAAGGGGCATATGCATACATTTTTTCTGCCACAGGGGTAGAATCCCCCCTAACCCTCTTGGGGGCTGCACTGTTAAATTGTGTGCTCATATGTAACGAACACGATACACATGATATGGGTTTCAATCGTTTACGGTACATGTTCAAATTAACACACGTAAATTATGTATGTATGTATGTACTCAGTCACATACCCCATAGCTGGGGGTGGACGACTCGAGACAGCCCGAACAGAACCATCTAATGTTCCAGTTTTTAAGGTCTGGGACCACTTTCGCGTTCCCTCGCCCCTTACTCTATCTCGTCTAGTAGGTGAATATTACAAGGAGAGGATTCCTAGCCTCCCGACCCCAGAAGGAAAACGTAGGACAGTAACAGAGACAGAAACAGCTAAGGTTGGGTAGAGGATGCCAAACCTCACTCTGGATAGGACCAACCCTCACCCACGTAAATGATAGAAAACCCTTTGTATGTGTATTTTTTGTGTTAAATTTTACCACACAGTATTTACAGTGCATATAAAGTGGTACTGGTGTCATGAACATCTCTTTACACTCACATACATCCGTGGCCATAACAAACATTCGGCCATACTAGCACAAGTAATAGAGTTCGGTCTTTACTTATAAATGCTACACGATCAGAATTATAATATCAACTCACTGTTTATATATTCACATCATCAAAATGACGTCCAAATAACAAGATGGCCGCTCTCGCTATCTTCAGAATCTCTAGTCTCTACTCTGGGCGGAACTTAACCCTTTCAGTAGACGAGGATGCGTTTCTTCATTATATTTTAGGCTATCATTAGATTATTTTATTCAGATTTCGAAAACAAATTAATGTAGGCACTGGGTTAATTGAGGTAAACATGATTATTTTTATGCTTAGAGTGCCTTTCATACCTGACTAACATTGTCTAGTGTTAGCCAGTATAACTATAAAAGCGAACATTCGTCCTTTAATTAAAAAACAAAGTTATTGGCTCGGGCTCTAGAACGAGACTTGAGACAAATTTCGGTACCGGTATTGAGTAATGCTTTACTGTCTCTAAGAAGAGGGTGATCTTTCTTGATTATCTGTTTATACTAATTAGTCTGACGATTGTATGATGTTTCGACCCATTAGTTTGGTGATTATAAGACGGCAAGTCCCATTTAGGTGTCGATGTTTACTTGGCAAGTGACAGTGAGCTAGCAAACAAATATAACGCTTTTCTACCGAAATGTTTTACGAGATTTTGTGTGAAGGGGAGTATGGGAGGCATATATCTTGAATTGAAAACTACTTGAACACTGGAAAAAACACCAAACCGTCAATGATGATAAAAAAAAAAAAAAATAAGGATATACGGTACTCACTAACTATATTATTAATTCAGTTCGTGTGTCTGTTTGTCTGTCTGTGTGTTCTTAATAGGTGGCCGCAGTTTTGGGCCTGGGGAGCTGAAACTTTGCATGTGGGTGTCAATTGACCTGGGTCAGGTCATAGAGGGGGCGAGGCCACGATCGGAGGTCGTTTCGAGGCCGAAATTGAAAACAAAAAATATGAAAAAATTGCCGTTTGGGGCAGAAGGAGGCCTCCGAACGAAAGTTGTTCGCAGCCACCCAAAATGGGGGTACGGATGAGGTCAGATCCAAAATCGGAGGTCATTTAGCGGCCGAAATCGAGGTCGCCGTTTAATGAGGCACAGGGAGGTCGAGGCCGGTGATTATGGTAGTAGTAGTATTGTGATGATTGTGGTAGTAGTGATTGATGATGGTGATTATGGTAGTAGTAGTGGTGGTAATAGTGATGGTGATTATGGTAGAATTTAAACCTGGGCAACGCCGAGTGCCCCTGCTAGTAGAAGGTAAATACTGGGAGGTGAAAGTAAGAGAAGGAGGTGTATACTGAGGATAGCAAGAGTGCAAACAAAATTACCGTGGAAATAGAGTTGAACATATTTGAAAACATTGTGAAAAGGTGTACCGGTACCAGTCAAAGGAAACCAGTTTAAATACACACACATACACATATTCACACACACACGCGCACTCTCTCTCACACACACACACACCACACACACATATAGATAGATACTTCATTGACCACAGAATACATCATAACATCTATACATGAAGCAATAATAATTTGTCAACAAACAACGCAGATCTCACAGTTTAATATAATCTCACAAGTGATAACTGTAGTCCAAAACCAATCCTTTAACAAATATTTATGACACAAAAAACATGATAAGCAATATAATGTAAACACTTAAAATGTCTCCAGTAACCTTGATCATTCGAATAACTATCAATAAGCAGCCAAAATACCATGAATGTTCTTAAACAAGATATCAGGTGTGAACTGATCTGAAAGCATTAATTGTTGTAAATCTGCCTGAGGTGACTGGTGAGCGGAGAGTTTTGTACCAGGTGTTGTCCATTCTGTACACACACACACACACACACACACACACACACTAGATAGGTTAGGGAAGGCATACAGATAAAATGAAGTGAAAGAGAAACAGGTAGGAAGGATGAGAGTGCAGTAGCCTATAATGTAATGGAAGAAGAGATACGGTAAGTTGAAAATAAGTATGTAAGGAAAAGGGAATGGAATGGCGTGAAAATAGGTCACACACACACACACACACACACACACACACACACACACACACACACACACACACACACACTCTACATAGGCCTACATACACAGACACAAAAGTACACACATAAACACTTGGAAAGGTAGGCTATATATACAATAAGAGGTACCGGTAAATTAGGTGAAGGTAAGGTGATGTATATGTACGGGGAGGTGAGGGTGGGAGGGCCGGAGGGAGGGGCCAGATTAGGGAGGGGGAGGGGCGATAGGCGTGGCTGGGAGGGGAGGGAGAAAGGCTAGTTGGAAGAGGCATACAAGGTGATAGGTAACTTAGAAGAGGTATACTTATAAAGGTATACTGGGACGATATGTGAGATAGGTAAGCTGGAAAATGAATATAAGGGTATATTGAGGATGGCAGTGTGATTTAAGGCAAGTTATATGAGGTATGTTGGAAGAGGTTTATAAGGGGTATATTGGTAAACTGTGTGAGATAGGTAAGTTATATGTGGTATACTGTATACAGTATGGGGTATATTGGTTGACTGTGGGAGATAGGTAAGTTATATGATGTGTTAAGAGATATAATGGGAAGCCAGGTAAAATATAGGTACCGTAAATTGGAACCGGTATGTAAGGGGTGTACTGGGAAGCACTGCGAGATAGGTAAATTGGAATTGTATTCAGTATATGAGGTACCGTACACACAGGCATGAAAAAGAGGTAAATATAGATATATATTTAGGTAAATAGACAGATCAAAGGCTAGCTATATAAGATGCCTATATTGACTACTGGTGAAAATATATTATATGTAAACATACAATTTATATAATACAAGTAGCATGCTAAAGGAACTAAAAGTGTGATTATACAAACATACAAAACAATAACGTTTGTGGTTTGACACAATCATGCAGTCAAACATCTACAGTAGGTCCATAGAAGTCCTAAAACACCTTTTGCACAACATCAGGGGAGGGGGCACAGCCCCCAACGCATCAACAAACCCTAACCCCTAACTCTGGCTATGTCGTGCCTTGCAGATTCACGCACACAATTTACACCTACCAGTCGTTTTGCAGCTGTCGAAAATTTGCCAAATCCCCATCTTGATTACTAAACTATTTGCAATGATTTCGTAGTGAAGTGTCATGCCAAGTATGCAAACTTGCCAATTATACGACATATAGTATATTCTTACCGTATATTATACGACATATAGTATATTCTTACCGTATATTATACGACATATAGTATATTCTTACCGTATATTATACGACATATAGTATATTCTTACCGTATATTATACGACATATAGTATATTCTTACCGTATATTATACGACATATAGTATATTCTTACCGTATATTATACGACATATAGTATATTCTTACCGTATATTATACGACATATAGTATATCTTACCGTATATTATACGACATATAGTATATTCTTACCGTATATTATACGACATATAGTATATTCTTACCGTATATTATACGACATATAGTATATTCTTACCGTATATTATACGACATATAGTATATTCTTACCGTATATTATACGACATATAGTATATTCTTACCGTATATTATACGACATATAGTATATTCTTACCGTATATTATACGACATATAGTATATTCTTACCGTATATTATACGACATATAGTATATTCTTACCGTATATTATACGACATATAGTATATTCTTACCGTATATTATACGACATATAGTATATTCTTACCGTATATTATACGACATATAGTATATTCTTACCGTATATTATACGACATATAGTATATTCTTACCGTATATACGACATATAGTATATTCTAACCGTATATTATACGACATATAGTATATTCTTACCGTATATTATACGACATATAGTATATTCTTACCGTATATTATACGACATATAGTATATTCTTACCGTATATTATACGACATATAGTATATTCTTACCGTATATTATACGACATATAGTATATTCTTACCGTATATTATACGACATATAGTATATTCTTACCGTATATTATACGACATATAGTATATTCTTACCGTATATTATACGACATATAGTATATTCTTACCGTATATTATACGACATATAGTATATTCTTACCGTATATTATACGACATATAGTATATTCTTACCGTATATTATACGACATATAGTATATTCTTACCGTATATTATACGACATATAGTATATTCTTACCGTATATTATTTGTTAGCTATCGAAAAATCAGTTGCTATGGGTTTCAATTTTCCGTCAGCTGAAATAAAACCTATTATAAGAAGTATCATGAAGTCACTTGGTGTCACAGATCAGAATATATATATATATATATATATATATATATATATATATATATATATATATATATATATATATATATATATATATATATATGAGAGAGAGAGAGAGTATACGAGGGAGCTGAAGACGGAGGTGAGAGAAGGAGGTGCTATCTCAAAGGCGTGTAAAGGAGGGTGTGTGTGGGGGGAGAGGATGAGGGGGAGGGGTAGTGAGAGGGGCGGGGCCACTGACAGGAGTGGGAGGGGTGAAGGATAGGGAGGTGAGGGAGGCGCGGGCCAGTCAATTGTAAGAGGGCGGGGCCAGGAAGAGAGGGATGGGTGGATGGATGGATGGAGCGGGCGAGCCAGCGAGCCAGCGAGCGAGCCAAGGGGACGGAGGGAAGATGAATGGATGGATGGACGATTGGTGGATGAATGGATGGATGGACGATGGGTGGATGAATAGATGGATGGATGGACGGATGTACGATGGATGGATGGATGTGCAAAGGGTGGATGGATGTACGATGGGTGGATGGATGGATGGATATACGATAGATATATGCATGACGGACGGATGGGTGTAGGTTGGATGTATTACGGTGGATATATGGATGGATGGACAGGTGTACGATGGGTGGATGAATAGATGGACGATGGATGGATGTATGTACGATGGGTGGATGGACGGATGCATGGTGGAAGGCTGGACGGTGGGTGAATGGATGGATGTACGATGGATGGGTGGATGAATGATAGATTGATTGATGGATGGATGGATATGTGTTGGATGGATGTATGATGGCTGGATATATGATTGATGGATGGATGTATGATGGATGGATATATGATGGATGGATGTATGATGGATGGATATATGATGGATGGATGTATGTATGATGGATGGATATATGATGAATGGCTATATGATGGATGGATATATGATGGATGGATATATGATGGATGGATATATGATGGATGGATATATGATGGATGGATGGATATATGATGGATGAATATATTGATGGATGGATATAATTATGATGGATGGATATATGATGGATGGATATATGATGGATGGATATATAATGGATGGATGGATATATGATGGATAGATATATGATGGATGGATGTATGATGGATGGATATATGATGGATGGATGGATATATGATGGATGGATGGATATATGATGGATGGATATATGATGGATGGATGGATGATGGATGGATATATGATGGATGGATGTATATATGATGGATGTATATTGATGGATGGATATATGATGGATGGATATATGATGGATGGATGGATGTATGATGTATGGATATATGATGGATGCATGGATATATGATGGATGGATATATGATGGATGGATGTATATTGATAGATGGATATATGATGGATGGATATATGATGAATGGATATATGATGGATGTATATTGATGGATGGATATATGATGGATGGATATATGATGGATGGATGGATGTATGATGGATGGATATATGATGGATGGATATATAATGGATGGATATATGATGGATGGATGGATGTATGATGTATGGATGTATGATGGATGGATATATGATGGATGGATGTATGATGGATAGATGTAGGATGGATGGATATAATGATGGATGGATGTATGATGGATGGATGAATATATGATGGATGTATATTGATGGATGGATATATGATGGATGGATATATGATGGATGTATGATGGATGTATGATTTATGGATGTATGATGTATGGATGTATGATGGATGGATGTATGATGGATGGATGTAGGATGGATGGTTGTAGGATGGATGGATATATGATGGATGGATGAATATATGATGGATGAATATATTATGGATGGATATATTATGGATGAATATATGATGGATGGATATATTATGGATGAATATATGATGGATGGATGTAGGATGGATGGATATATGATGGATGGATGTAGGATGGATGGATATATGATGGATGGATGGATATATGATGGATGTATATATGATGGATGGATATATGATGGATGGATGTATGATGGATGGATATATTATGGATGAATATATGATGGATGGATATATGATGGATGGATATATGATGGATGGATATATGATGGATGGATATTGATGGATGGATATATGATGGATGGATGTATGATGGATGGATATATGATGGATGGATATATGATGGATGGATATATGATGGATGGATATTGATGGATGGATATATGATGCATGGATGTACATTTGATGGATGGATATTGATGGATGGATATATGATGGATGGATGTAGGATAGATGGATGTATGATGGATGGATGTATGATGGATGGATGTAGGATGGATGGATATATGATGGATGGATGTAGGATGGATGGATGTATGATGGATGGATGTAGGATGGATGGATATATGATGGATGGATGTATGATGGATGGATATATGATGGATGGATATATGATGGATGGATGTATGATGGATGGATGTATGATGGATGGATATATGATGGATGGATATATGATGGATGGATGGATGGATGGATGTAGGATGGATGGATATATGATGGATGGATGTATGATGGATGGATATATGATGGATGGATATATGATGGATGGATATATGATGGATGGATATTGATGGATGGATATATGATGGATGGATATATGATGGATGGATATATGATGGATGGATGTATGATGGATGGATATATGATGGATGGATATTGATGGATGAATGTATGATGGATGGATGTATGATGGATGGATATATGATGGATGGATATATGATGGATGGATATATGATGGATGGATATATGATGGATGGATATTGATGGATGGATATATGATGGATGGATTTATGATGGATGGATATATGGATATATGATGGATGGATATTGATGGATGGATATATGATGGATGGATGTATGATGGATGGATATATGATGGATGGATAGATGTATGATGGATGGATATATGATGGATGGATGTATGATGGATGGATATTGATGGATGGATATATGATGGATGTACGTATGATGGATGGATATATGATGGATGTACGTATGATGGATGGATATTGATGGATGGATATTGATGGATGGATATATGATGGATGGATATATGATTGATGAATATATGATGGATGGATGTATGATGGATGGATATATGATGGATGGATATATGATGGATGGATATATGATGGATGGATATATGATGGATGGATATATGATGGATGGATATATGATGGATGGATATATGATGGATGGATATATGATGGATGGATGTATGATGGATGGATATTAATGGATGGATATATGATGGATGGATATATGATGGATGGATGTACGTATGATGGATGTATGATGGATGGATATTGATGGATGGATATATGATGGATGGATATTGATGGATGGATATTGATGGATGGATATATGATGGATGGATATATGATGGATGGATGTAGGATGGATGGATGTATGATGGATGGATGTATGATGGATGGATATATAATGGATGGATGTATGATGGATGGATGTAGGATGGATGGATATATGATGGATGGATGTATGATGGATGGATACATCCATCCATCATATATGATGGATGGATATATGATGGATGGATGTATGATGGATGGATACATCCATCCATCATATATGATGGATGGATATATGATGGATGGATGTATGATGGATGTAGGATGGATGGATATATGATGGATGGATGTATGATGGATGGATATATGATGGATGGATGTAGGATGGATGGATATATGATGGATGGATGTATGATGGATTGATATATGATGGATGGATGTATGATGGATGGATATTGATGGATGGATATATGATGGATGGATGTATGATGGATGGATATATGATGGATGGATATATGATGGATGGATATATGATGGATGGATATATGATGGATGGATATATGATGGATGGATATTGATGGATGGATATATGATGGCTGGACGGATAGATGTACAATGGATGGATGGATGTACAATGGATGTATGGATGGATGTACAATGGATGGATGTATGATATATGGATGACTAATGTACAATGGATGGATGGATGGATGTATGATGGATGGATGGATGTAGGCTAGGGTATATGATGGACAGATCATATTACCACCTTTGCTAAAACAGCATCCCAAACCCAAAAGGTGGGTGTGCTCACCAGTCTCCGTGGGTTCATCATCCCCACACAGCTTCTAGCTCTGTATAGGGGCACATTGCGCCTTTGTATTGACTATTGTTCGCATGTGTTGGGAGGCTCCACCCATATTGCACTTCTCAAAAGGGTACGGTAGACTCGAATGCATTTCCCCTCATCAACTCCTAAGTACTAGTTCCCTACAATATCTTCAGAATATTTCACAGGCATTATAATTCGGTATGCAAGGTATAATATGAAGAACATAGTCTGTATGCTTTAAGGGGAAATCTCCATTCAGGTGTCGATTTTTTTTCTGGCGAGCGATAGAGAGCCAGCATTGTATGGAGAAATCCTGCTTCGCCGGAGAAATTTTTCTAACGAAAAATGTACAAATTTAGCCTGCTGTCAAAGACACCGATCTAGTAAATGGTTTAGATAAATCCCAGTTGCAAAAAATACTGTCACTTGCTGTTAAAAAAGCAGGTTGATTTTCAATATTGCCCCCTATATATATATATATATATATATATATTAATGAATGAAGAAATCTGTGATGGATGCTAGGGTGTATAGGGGTATTGGAGGGGGTCTGTCTGATCATTATGTAGTGATAGCTAAGGTTAGGATACAAAAGAAGTGGGTGAGGAGAGCTGGAGGGAGGCGAGAGGAGGGTGGAATGGTGAGGAGGGTGGAGAGGTTGCAGGAGGAGGAAGTCCGGGAGCAGTACAGGAGAGCAGTGGAAAGACGACTAGGTGGGTTCGACCTGGAAGTTATGGAGGAAGTGGAGGAGATGAGCAAGGTGTTTAAGGATGAGATCTGTGCAGCATGTGAGGAGGTGTGTGGAGTGAGGAGAAGAGGGAGGGGAGTGAAAGGTACAGCATGGTGGACAGAAGAGGTAAGAATAGCTGTGGAAGAAAAGAAGAAAGCATATAGAGAGTGGTTGGGTAGTAGAGGGAATGAAGATTTCGAGAGACAGAAACGAGCGAGGTACGTGGAGAGTAAGACGGTGGTGAAGAGAGTAGTGAAGGAAAGTAAGAGAAGAGTAGATGAGGAATTTGGAAGGAATCTGAGTGCAAAATGGAGGGAGAGTAAGAAACTGTTCTGGAAATAAGTCAAGAAAGTTAGGGAAGGTAGCAAGGGAAACCGTAAGGGTGTGAAAGATAAGAATGGGAGAATGCTAGCCGAGAAGCAAGAGAGAGTCGAAAGATGGAGGGAGTACTTCAATGAGTTGCTAAATGTAAGGAATGAAGAGCCAGCAAACATAGCTGGATATGGTATGGGAGGGAGAAGAAGAGAAGTAGTGGAGGAGGTGGTGTGGATCAGGAGGTCAGAAGTGTGGGAAGCCATGAAAAGAGTTAAGTTGGGGAAAGCACCAGGAACAGATGGAGTGTGTGGGAAAATGTTGAGGTATGGTGGTGAGATAGTGATCGAATGGGTATGGAAAATGTGCAAACAGCATGGGAGAAGGGGAGTGCACCCGATGACTGGAAGACTGGCATAATAGTCCCCCTATATAAGGGCAAAGGGGAAAGAGGAGTGTGTGGTAACCACCGAAGAATATGTCTTCTAAGTGTAATAGGAAAGGTATACAGTAGGGTAGTGATTGAGAGAGTGAGAGTGAGAACGGAGAAATGGATAGGCGACGAGCAGGGAGGTTTTAGGAAGGGAAGAGGATGTGTAGATCAGATTTTTACCCTGAATTGTGTTGTGGAGAAATATCTGGAGCAGAAACAAAAGGTGTATGTTGCCTTTATGGACTTGGAGAAGGCCTATGACAGAGTGGATAGAGAAGGTTTGTGGAAAGTACTTAGAATATACGGAGTAGATTGCAAGTTGCTGAAAGCAGTGAAGAGTATGTATGAGGGTGCAAAGGCGGCAGTATGTGTGGAGAGTGAGCAGAGCGAGTTCTTTGACCTGAATGTTGGTTTGAAACAGGGGTGTGTGATGTCCCCGTGGTTGTTTACTGTATATGGATGGAGTCATGAAAGAAATACTATCAAGAGCAGTGGATGTTGGTGTATCGCTGAAAAGGGAGGGAATTGAGTGGAAGCTACCTATACTGCTGTTTGTGGATGATACAGTTCTGATGAGTGATAATGAATGGGAGTTGCAGTGTCTGGTAAATGAGTTTGGAACTTTGTGCGAAAAACGGAATTTGAAGGTAAATGCGGGGAAGAGCAAGGTTATGGTCTTCGAAAGGGGTGAAGTCACAGAGTGTGAGGTGAAGCTGAACGGTAAGGCTATGGAGATCGTCAACTCTTAAGTATCTGGGCAGTGTGTTGAGTAAAGATGGGACTATGGATGAAGAAGTGCGGGAGAGGGTACAACAGGGGAAGAGGGTTGTAGGAATGCTGAAAGCAGTAACAAGAAATAGGGTGGTCAGTATGGAAGTGAAGAAGTCCTTGCATGACAGTGTGGTAATCCCGACACTGACTTACGGAAGCAAAGCATGGACGTTGGTTGAGAGACTCAGCCCAAGAGTGAGAGCAGTGGAAATGAATTACTTAAGAAGTGCGTGCGGAGTTACATGGAGGGATAGACAGACTAATGAGGAAGTAAGAAGGAGGTGTGGTGTGGAGGTAGATGTGCTGGAAAGTGTGAAAAGGAATAACTTGAGATGGTTCGGCCATATGGAACGTATGGTAAGCGAGAGAATGACTAAGAGGGTGTACGAGAGCGAGGTGGAGGGACAGAGAGGGAGAGGTAGACCGAAAGAGAGGTGGAAGGATGGAGTGAGGAAGTATATGAACGAAGGCGGTGCTGGTTGGGGGGAGGGGCGTCGACTGATTGGGGACAGAGGTGCATGGGGGCGGTTCGTTCGTGGCCACCCCTTCGGGGATCACGGCGTCAGGCAGTAGATAGATAGATAGATATATATATATACAGTATATACAGAATGATGGATGCGCGATAGGCAATCCTTTTGAACCTAGTCCTGCAAATTGTTTCTTATTGTATCATGAAAGAAAATGGTTAATTGACTGTCCACAAGCATTCAAGACCCTTATTTATCGAAGGTATATAGATGATCCCTTTGTAATTGGTAAATATTACGAGCATTTTCCCCAACTTTTAGATTCATGTTTATTCACCAACCCACCAGTTAATTTACAAATAAACCTAATTGCCTTAATTCAAAGCATCTGAATATACAATTCACAAGTGATATAGAAACTGAAAATACTCGGCATGAGTTGTGTTACCGGGCGTACGGAGGAGTATCTACGATTCTACTCGTGTACAAATTCGAACACAATCGGGGCTGCTCTGTCGATACGGTATATGACTGCTATTTCTATTGAATGTTATATTCATATGACGTTACTAACAACCAGAGATTATATACTATACTAGGAGATGGGAAACCTCCTATCTAATGTACTAATAAAATCGTGCTCCTAAAGGTTGCCAAATGCCACCACAAAATAACGCCATCTGTTGTTGCTATCCATAACTAATAGTGAAACAAATCTACGGGATCGCACTTCTTTTTCATTAGCCTAGTGCACTCCACAGTACTGTATAGTAATCACAAATTTGACGTATTGGCAAGACCTACATTATGTAGCCTCTAATTTATCCTGTTAAAACATCTATGTACATAAGTAATGTTCTCTGACATGAACGAACTATATACAGTATATACCGTATTATATTGTAAAAAAACATTATTATATAATTAAAACCATTGTTTGAGCTCACGTCACCAACTAAAATCAATTAAATAGATGCATTAATTGCAATTTAAGTATTACATATATTGCATTCCATGCAATAATGCACGCTAACCATATGGCCTTAGCTGTATATACATATCAAGGACAAATAAAAACAACATACTCAATATACTTTATTTCACCCTGTTTTTCGATTAATATAGATTTCATTCTTCCACTGGACGAAGGCAACGACTACAAATAAAATTGATCCATACATCATCAGAGAGGACAGCTATCCTACCTTATCCTAAACCAGATTGATTAGGTTCTTCAATTTCCCTATGAATCATGAATGACAAGAGTGGAATATAAACGAAAATCGGTATTCAGGGAAATTACATCACCGACCCCTTCTTTCATGATTTTTTTACGATTACTGTCGGAATAAGAGGATAAGCATAGGCCTATCCCAATATAAAATAGCGTAGGTTATGATATAGTTGGTTATGGCTTGCTTATTAAAGTTATTTAAAGAATCAATCATGTTATGATAGCGAACAGACTAGGGAATGATCGAGTTGATTTGTGTCAGGAGCCAGTGAAAATCACTATTTACCAGCTGATTTCCTTGAAATTATCAATCAATATTGCATATGTCACAGCAACAATGCTTTCAGACCATGCCAGTGGAAGAATGGAAGATTACCGATTGACTTAAAACACAAAAAACACTGATTTGTCATTCACAAATCCAGTAGCTGTTTCGTGTTGTTTTGCAAGCTGATCACTAGTTCGGCTTTTAACATATTTAGGAATTCTTGGTAAAATTAGAAACTATCTCTTAATAAATACCCCACAACAATTAAAAACCATTGAATACATAACCCTTATTTCAACTCCAACCTCAATATAAATTGTTTTGCAATAGAAAGTCAATTATAACAATGACAAATCCGATTGTCCTTGTCTGCAAAGGACCGAAAATGCAAGTTTGTATTTCGTGTACCAGGAGGCAATAAGTGGTCAGGAACCAGACTCCATAGTGTATGTGCCCTAGAGCTTGCCCTAAGGCCTATTAGACGCTAACGCCATCTGTTGTTGCTATCCGTCAGAATCTCGTCAAAAAGTGGTGGGGTTCCAAGTACTCGATAACGACAATAACTGCTAGTTGCCAGAGGTTGCTAACAACCAAAGTTTTTTTTCGCTACTTTCTGCGAGTTTTCCATCGCTGGATATTGATTGGCTAACAGCCTAACGGCTAGATTCATTCGGTTCGGTTCGGTGCTTGTTCGGGGGTTAAATCTTTGCTACAACGCCCCCCCTTCCCTTCCCTTATTGTTCACTTGAATGCAGGGGCGTAGCTAGAGATTTGGAGGCCCAGGGGGCTTGGTGCCTGGAGGGGCCCCCTCCATGGTTTGCTTATTATAGAAGGGGGGTGGGGGTGGCGAGCGAAGCGAGCCTAATCAGCTGGGGGGGTTCGGGGGGGCGCTGTAAGCCCCCCCCGAGAAAATTTTGGAATAATAATGCTACCTAGGTGCATTTTGACGATATCCATGACTCAATAGTGGGGTACTGGTAATAATTAATATACATTAATTATTATATCACCGTTATCTAATGGATTAGGAATACATGTACAATGGATGGTACAATACTGTAAAACATATACCACTTTGATGAACTCTTTCTCTTTGTCGTTCATTAGGCATGTCTGAAATAAGAATATAAAATATAATACTAATAAAATAATAAAAATTAATAATGTACATGAAAACGTGATAACATTAAAATATTATTTCAACCCCACCACTGGCGTTAGGGAGTTAAAATAGGCGTCATTGGTAGGGCTAATCAAGCTATGCATTACCTCAAATCTCAAGACTGGTGGCCTCTTCTTGAGAACCCCAGTAACTTGTTAGAAAGCTTACCAACGTTTGCACCTGACCCTGAACCAGCCAAAGGGCTAGATTAACCTACAAACGAGTATTCAATGCTCACAACTGTGTTCCTTCTTATTTCACAGTTCCTGGGCTTGATATGTACAGCCACCATAGCCTATAGCCTATATGGAAGGCGTATATAGTGCTCATAGCCTAACCAAGGTAGCCTACACTCTACACCATTAATGTTGCCTCTCTATGCTCTATTTTAGCTGATGTATTGCACCCATACTTAATTGACTAATATTAAACGACTATGCATCTTTTTCACGACAAAGCTAAGGTTTAGTAAGATCATAAACATTGTATAGGCTATGTTAGGCCCCCTACAGTTCGAGGAAAAAATATGAGACCAAAACATAGTCCTACAAATTTCAAGGCCTAAATATTTAGCACTTTAGAAGTTTAGCCTACTCTACAAATATCTTCGATACCACTCAACTTTCTCACAAGGTTAATTACATAGGTTATCTATGAAATATAGCTATCGATTTGACCATTACAGTTCACGAAAAAGAAAATATTACCGAAATTTTTGGTTCATATATTTATATATAATTGTATGTAGGCCTAATCTTCGATTATACACTCAACTTACTAACAATCACCATGTTTCTTGTTGTCAAATTAGGCTGTATCATATTATTCCTTTACACATGCTTACGAACAACACAGTATATTAACCAACTGTCAAACTCAATAGTGCTATTTTGTAATGTATATAAAGTATAACTCATTAGGCCTACCTATAGGCAGTGCGTCCTAAGCAAGTGGCGGGTAGGAGGCTAGGAGCGAGAGCGACGATGTTTCCCCTTGCACCGCCAAATCAATACTGATGGAGTGATCGTTATTCAATTATTTTTCTAATTTTAAATACGGTACCCATGACGTCGCAGGATAGAAGAAAAGAAAGAGGTTAAATCAGAAAACACACATGGTGTTTATTTTACTCATTATTAATATTACTTATATATACAGTATTAGTATAATTAATATTATTTTCAGATCCATTTGGGGGCCCCCTTCTCTTGGGGGCCCGGGGGGCAATTTCAAACAACCCCCTCCCGCCCCCCCCCCCCCCCCCTTAGCTACGCCACTGCTTGAATGTGTCTGTGAGTTCTTTTTTTATTCTCTTCCCTTTTCTTTCATCTTCTTTTCCAGAGTTCTTGTACGATCCTTTTAACCTTTCATCTCCATTCTTCTATTTTTAATAACAGTTCACTTAATATTTTTTTCTTCTGATAAGGCTGTATAACAAAATCACTCTTATTTCTAATGTCTTTATAAACGGGACAAAACAACACAACATTTTCTTTACACCACAACTCTTGGCCACAAACCACCATATGATTATTCATGTTATGCGTCTCATTTAAATGTCGGTTTCATATATATACAGTATATATATGATGTACAGCCCAATAGTACACCCATGTATCTCTTATTATTATTTAAATTGTATGCAGTCCTGTTAATCAATGAAATTATTTTGGTTTCGAAATTTGATTCGACCCTTATATGCTCGGGTAGCCTACATGTTTCATATATTGTACGAACATAGTGAAACATTTTGATACCTCGCTCATTCTGATATTCGACCCTTGTCAATCTTCTGCCAGTAGTTCCCCATTCTTCCGAGTGTGCAGTGCTCTAGTGATTCAGACCTAGATGACGTTATTCTCAATCCCAAGTACCCTAAACGCCCTAAGCTTTCTCCTGTCACTGATTCAGACACTGAAGAACCTTGTGCGCCTTGAAACATTTATATTCTTTCGGAAAGTTCATCCCATAGTGCAGTTCTACCTGATCGTGACCGCCCCCCCCTCCCCCCCCCCGCTCCCTCACCCTGCCAGTGATAGAGATGTAGACAATATTCGGTAAAATTCTAGCAATGGCTCCAAATCGATTATAGCATTGATTCTATTTTAATTCCCTAGTGTTCCTTCATATTTCATGTTTTGTGATAGTTTGAATTGGTGCAATATAGTTTTGATAATCTTCAAGGACACTACATCCGCCTTATTAGAAACAATTTATTAGGGAAAATAGGCACCAACAGATTCGTCATATTTTTCTCCATATAGTCTGCATGGAGGATTTTCGTTATCGACAAATTGAAAAAATACCCTTTTCACAGAAAAATACACCAAAAATCTGTCAAAGATGTCAAATAGCGGGGGAGTGGGGGCGGCAGCCCCCACCCATAATACTAGGATAGGTTAGGTAAGGTTGTTAGGTTAGGCTAATGTCCTTTCAAAGGGCTAGTAAACACTAGGATAGCTTATACCCGGTCAGAGGTAAGAAGAAGAAGAAGAGTCCTGATGTAGTCTCCTTGAATGCTACCCCAGAAACCATTAAGTAAGGATATATATAGATGAACGGACATAATTATAATACCCAAATCAAGTTTGAGCCACCACTAGAATAATACCCAATATTCCTTTGCCCACTCGCTTGGAAAGGCCAAAAACATCTAAACCCAGTGTCCCTTTTCAATTATTTTCTGACTGACAGTGATGATTATTTTGAAGGTTTTCATATCTTAACTGCACCTGTTACTGAACAAGAGGTCCCTACTCCACAGCCCATTGCAAGCGGAAGTGCTATTTCTGTGCCTGAGGCTACTTCATCAGCCACAATTGTTGAACATTTTGGCCGTTTAAAGGAAGTATTTCAATTTGTCACCTGTGATAATGAAACGTGTGTACTGTTAACTGGTTAAGAAGAAATAGTTTGATGGCTAGTGACAATATTAAGTGTCCAAAGTGCGTTTGTGAAGGTCGGAAAGGGGTACTTAACCCCTTCAGTAAGATGACGAAATTTTCATCTCATTTTGCTTGGCATTAGACGATTTTCTTTAGCTTAAAATCTACCTCTACGACTAAAAGGGGTTAATACAATCTCAATACACCCTCTGAATAACATACATCCTTCATAAATTTCGTACAATTATATACGGTAACTTTAGCCAGATTAAAGGGTAAAAAAAGACATCATCGTGCTGAAGGGGTTAAATACTATAAATTCAGTGAAAAAGACAGAAAGTGCCAATTAAGGTTACATTGTTCTGGTGTTGGGAAATTGTGCCAATTCAAGGTTTCCCCTTTCCGCAACCCTTATTTCGACGTCACAACTTGCAACTGTGTCAGGTTGTGGAAATCATATACCGCTTTCTAAATAAATTTGGGGTTAACCCCTTCAACACGATGACGTATTTTTCATCATATACTGGTTTACATTAGACGATTTTCTTTACTTTACGATTTATCTATACGATTCAAAGGGGTCAATACGATCTCGATAAAGCCACTGAATAAGAGGTCCTCCTGAGACTGCATACAATCGTCAACATTTAGCCAGAATCAAAGGTGTCATCGGGCTGAAGGGGTTAATGTGACAGTGAAAGAGGTGAGTCAGTAAATGTACAGTCATTGACTATTATAACTATTTTCGGGAGTTGCGCGCTTTGTGCTTTATCGGTAGAAGATTGTGTGGCGGGGAATACTGTTTTTCAGATGCCTATTTACTAAAAAAAATGAACGATATATTTAACCTAACCTAACCAAAACCTAACTTAACCTAATCTAATCTAGTAAATTAGTGGACTATTTGTGAATTTAAAATGTAAACATATATCGTAACATTATATTTAAACTAACCTAACCAAAACCTAACCTAACCTAATCTAGTATATTAGTGGACTATTTACGAATTTAAAATGTAACAATATATTGTAACACTACCAAATTATTGAGAAATAAGTACAGGTTTCCCCGTTCCACAGGATTATACCGATTGGGTTATTGGGGGTCCCTCGAAGGTTGTCGAAATAGAAGTGATCAATTTCTTTAAGGGGGGATGGGCCGGTTTTCTGGACCACTTTCTCCCTCATGTTTAGCCCCATTAGTTTTCAGATGTTAAGATGTTTGCCCCATTAGTTAGTCAATTTTAAGACCTTTCGCCCCATTTCTTTGTCAATACTTAGACCTTTCGTGCTATTTAGGTGTCAATATTTTCCCTGGCGAACAATATTGAGCGTGTAATGTTGGAAGAACCGGCCTTCGGCCGGGACATTTTTCTACCGAAAAATGTACAAATTAATCTAGAAGGGGGATCTAATGGATGTTTTTTTTTTTTTTTTTTTTTAATTTGATAGAGGTCTAGGGAGAAAACTAGAAAAATAATGAATACATGCAAAAATCGCCCAAAAAGTGAACCATCTCCCCTGAAGCGAAAATACTATCGGGGCCGCGCCAGTTAGTTTGTCATCAGGAGGGCTGGGTCTTTAGGAAGATCAAGAGAGAAAGTCGGAAGTGTTTTCTAGTGATTGTGCCTGACCGTTCTGCTCAGACTCTGATACCCCTTATATTATTGAAAAACACATAAGACCCGGAACAACAATAATCTCGGATGAATGGAAATGTTTTAGATGCTTATATTCTGGGTGTGGTGTCCCGAGTTCGAATCCCGGGAGGACCATATACTTTCATCAGTTTATTCTGGTGCATTGGGGTTTGTAATTGAGGATTCAGGTTAAGAACGGGATGTAACTTATAATCACAACACCATGGTTATGAACATCACTCTATTTGTCGTAAGCGCAATTTTGTCGACCCTACAAATGCACAGATTCACACACAAAATATAGACAATACGTTGAGGTACGCTAAGGCACATTATCCTGACCGCAACACTTACGAAACTTTACGGGACGGCTACCTCCAAGACTACATGTATTGCTACAAATTCAAGGCCAACCTGACGTCTATGTTCTTCCAGGATATAAAGACTTTCTACAAACATCTCTCTTGTTAACTGGTAAGAATTGAGGTCATTTTCTAGAAGCCTAGCGTGGGTATCTGGTTTACATCGAGAGAAATTACTAGTTGCATGGTAAAGTTTTTTTGGTTTTCATGTACGGTACTATTTCTCGGTTAGGTTCTTTGGTTAGGTTAATGGGTATTAGTTTATGACCAACCAGTTACGGGCCCCATCGATGATTATTATTGTGTTATATATCACTTTCATGAAAGATACTTTGTTGGTGTACATGTAATTACCGTCGAAAAATCACTATAAGTGAAATACGAGAAACTGTTGGATTGTTCACCCATAACACAGGGAACGTGAGCTGGGTTTAGACCGTTGCGAACCCATAAACAGGGAACGTGAGCTGGGTTTAGACCGTTGCGCACCCATAAACAAGGAACGTGAGCTGGGTTTAGACCGGCAGCGAGACAGGTTAGTTTTCGGTTAGGTTAGGTTAGGTTAGGCTAGGCTAGGCTAGGCTAATGTTGAAAATACTAAAATGCGACGGTCCTCGGTATTAAACAACACTGTTAATCAAATAAAAAAAAAAAAAAACATAAAAAAAATAACCTGAAAAACTCTTAACTGGTTGGTGATAAACTTTTACCGGTTAATGTTACTTTAATCCCACATTTTCCCTGCGTTAGGTAAGGGTTACTAGCTGGGAGGGGGGGCGGGGGGGGGGGGGGGGGGGGGGGGGGGGGGGGGGGGGGGGGGGACCAGAAATGCCCCCATCATTCTGTCTCCTGGAAACGACTTGCCAAAATGCTCTGGACCACCACCTTCTACTCTTACTATTAATTTATGTAATATTTGTGGCCTTTCCTCTAACTTCTACTCTGTGGAACACCACCTCTACTCTGGCAACCCTGATCTTGTCTTTCTCACCTTCTCTTTAGCTTTATCTTTCAGCGTTAGCTTGGGGACCTGCAGAGGGCTGCACACGGGCAGCATGATATGCGGGGCTTGTGCGGGGAGTTAAGGGACTAATGGGAAGGATGAGGATAAGGAGAATTTTTTTGGTGATCCTAGCTTTAAAACTATCAAGAGTGGGACTGTTAACTATATGAGATGGAAGGTGATTCCACTCTTGAATGCTGAGGGGAAAAAATTAGTACCCAAATATGTCTGTGCTTGCCTGGTATGTGTGATATTTTCGGTTGTGACTGCCTCTTGTAGATCGTGTTTGTAGGGTGTAAATATGTGCCTTCGTCTACTAGATTGATTGTTTGATTTTGTATAGCATTTGTCGTCTGTGTATTTGTCTTCTTGTTGCAAGTGTGTCTAATTTAATGTCTTGTTTGGGCAAAGTGACCGATGTAGTGTGTCTGTAATCTCGTCTGATATTAATGTATCCTCCTACTACCTCTATCCTCAGTTTCGAGCCAAAAGTGGATGTTGCGTCTATGTACATCTTGCTTTCTCTCGTGTTCCCAACTTAGATTCTTCTGAATTATCAATTCTCTGGTTAAAGCTTTCTTGTCACTCTCAAACTAAATATTTCTGCGCTGTTTATCTCTTCCCTAATTCTACTGACTATCCAAAATTCTTTGACTATCTAACTTCTAAAGTGGAACACATTCTATCCATCTCTCCTTTCGCAGATATCTCAATCTTAGGAAATTTCAATGTTCACTACCACCAATGGCTCTCCTGTGACCAACCTGGTGAACAAGCCTGCATATTTTCTATCTCAAACGACCTAGAGCAGTTAGTGCTCGTATCCCGGATCGCTTCGGAGATTGGCCCAACATTATTGACATATTTCTAACCTCTAACCCTTTTGCTTATACTGTAAATCTTTTCTCTCCTTTGGGCACCTCCGACCATGAACTAATATCTGTCACCTGTCCTATCTCTCCGGTACGACCACCCGATCCTCCCAACTGGCGGCGCTTGTGGCACTTTGGCGTTGCCGACTGGGAGGCTCTTTAGCAGTACTTTTTTTATTTCCCATGGAATGACTTTTGCTTCCGTGGCTGGGGACCCTAGGAGAGTGCTGAACGCATTACCGAAGTAATCTTTTCGGGCATGGAAGCATACATTCCTTTTCTTAGGCTCCGTCTAATGCAAACAAATCTTGATTTACTCACGCTTGTTCTACTGCTGTCTGCAACAAGGAGAAAGCATTCAAACGGTACCGACGCCTTAAGACTCAAGAATCTCATTCTTCCTAGGTTTATGCTCGGAATCAAGCCAAATCTGTTCTTTGACTTGCCAAACACTCTTTCATCAATAATATATGCACTGAATTATCTAACTCTAGCTCTTCCCAAGCTTTCTGGCATCTAGCCAAAAACCTCTCCAACAATTTTTCTTCCTCGTCTTTCCCTCCCCTTTTCCACTCTGATGGCACAACCATCACTTCTTCCTCTGACAAAGCTGAACTCTTCGCTCAAACTTTTGCTAGAAACTCCACCTTGGATGATTCCAGTGATATTTCTCCCCCTCTCTCCTACTTATGCCTAATATCCTAACCTCTTCTAATGATGCACATTCTACCCTCTCTGGGCTTAATACTAAGAAGGCGTACGGCACGGACGGTGGTCCTCCTGTTGTACTAAAAAACTGTGCTTCAGTGCTGACTCCCTGCCTAGGCAAACTCTTTCGTCTCTGTCTCTCCTCTAACGTCTTCCCTTCTTGCTGGAAGTTTGCTCTCATTATACCTGTCCCAAAGAAGGGTGACCACTCTCATCTTCAACTATCGTCCAATTGCTCTCATCTCTTCTATCTCTAAAGTTTTTGAAACAATTCTTTCTTCCAAATTTCTTAAGCATTTCTCTTCTCATAATCTACTTTCAGAGCCAGTATGGGCTATACGGGTTAAGGGTCGCTCTACTGGTGATCTTCTTTCATGTCTTACTAACTCTTGGTCATCCTCCTTTCGGGACTTCGGTGAGACCTTTTCTATTGCGCTAGACATATCGAAGGCCTTCGATAGAGTCTGGCACAAATCTTTAATTTCTAAACTACCCTCCTTGGGTTTCTATACCTCCATCTGTGCCTTTGTCTCTAATTTCCTTTCCGCCTGTTCCATAGCTACGGTTGTGGACGGCCATCGTTCACTTCCTCATCCTATCAACTCCGGTGTTCCTCAGGGCTCTGTCCTATCTCCCATTCTCTTTCTAATTTTCATAAATGATCTTCTCAACTGTACCTCTAGTCCCATCCATTCATACGCAGACGACTCTACCTTATACTACTCAATTAGTTTTCCAGAATGCCCCACCAAGTAATCCCTCAAAAACAAGCATAATGAAGCCATACAACACTTATCTTCTGATCTAACTACTATTTCCAGTTGGGGCAGAGAAAACCTTATTGCCTTTACTGCTTCTAAAACCCAATTTTTCCATCTTACTACCCATCGGGAACTCCCAGAGGACTATCCCTTATTCTTTAACAATACAAAAATCAATCTTTCATCTTCTCTCAATATTCTCGGTGTCTCTTATTCTTCTGCTCTCTCTTGGAAGGACCATATTATCAGTTTTGCTAAGGCAGCCTCCCTGAAGCTGGGTGCGCTCAACTGCCTCAAGAGGTTCTTTACCCCTGCACAGCTTCTTTCTCTGTACAGGGGAACAGTGTGTCCTTGTATTGAGTATTGTTCACATGTGTGGGGAGGATCCTCATACACCACACTCCTAGACAAAGTAGAAAGGAAAGCCTTGCGTATCATTAACTCCCGTCCACTCACCTACTCTGCAATCTCTCACTCTCACTCTCTCTCTCTCTCTCTCCCCGAGGCCACCCTTCCACTCTTTGCTCTTCTCTAATTTATTGTAATTCCGATACAAATATGTACGTAACTTCTGCGACACATTCACACGCAAACACACACTGGTTGGCACACGTATAGACAGACACATACATTACACGCACATGGAGTCATGTCTGCTCTCTTAAACCCACATACACACACACATACATATAGATAGCTATGTACAGTAGATAGATCGATAGTTGATTAACCACCTCTTACAATGTATGTATGTATATAATCAGGTACATGCCCCATAGCTGGGGGTGGCCAACTCGAGACAGAACCCAAACAAAGAAAACATTTAAAGTTCCAATTCTTAAGGACCGGGACCACTTTTGTGTTCCCTCACCCCTCTCTGTGTCTCGTCCATTAGGTTAATTTTACAAGGACAGGAGGATTCCTAGCCTGTTCCCTGAAGAAAGAAAAAAGTAGGACAGTAAAAGATACAGACAGAAACAGATAAGATTGGGTAGAGGATGCCAAACCTCACTCTGGATAGGACCAGCCCTCACTCGCTTACAAATTAACTTATATTGCAAAAATTAGTACAGTCTAACCGAACGATATTAAACATTATTATTGATATTATTAGCAACACTGTAGTCCACACAATACCTTTCAAAGAAGCCTTTGGGTATTTCCGAAATATATACAATAGCGCAATATTATAAAATAACGTATACAAGTTGAGAATATATACAGGTATATATATATATATATATATATATATATATATATATATATATATATATATATATATACAGTATGTATTTGAACTCCACCGACAAACTTCCAGGATCACTTGTAGAGTTAAATATAATACTATTTTATACATACCATTTTTACTATAGTTGCCTAATTAAGGAGATAGAGGACTAATTAGATATGTAGCACACGAATGTTGCTATAAGTGCGCTAGACACCAGTTGCCTGATATAATGGATATACTGTGAAATCAAACATACCAATGGCATCGGGAATTCTTAATAACATTATCTGAATGATGCCAAGCACTTATGTGTACTTATGTAAAGTTATGTTTTGTTGTTTTAATGTGGTTAGCATTAAAATTATAAGTGACTTAGCGATCGCGGTGATGGTGATGTTGACACATTTGATACTCTGTTCCCATTGTGGAATGTTAAAGGCAAAGCCTGTGCCACATATCCGAACACTACAACTTGGCGGGTAATTGGTTGTGGAGTATGGCGGGCAGTTGTCAATTTGATCCCGTTGTTTTTCGTTCAATAACGAATTTCTATAATGAAAAACACGAAGAATTAGAACACTTTCATTAAATCTGACGTTGTTGCATAGAGAATAACGCATATACAACCTAAAAATCGATACACTGAACATTATTAATTTGACCCATATACAACCTAAAAATCGATACACTGAACATTATTTGACCCATATACAAATTATATTCACGAGAATACGCACTAACTCAGCTCACACTGCTCTTGTATATTCTTTTGGTAAGACTTGTCGAGACTGAAGTGTATGCGTGTGTATGTAGTAAGGGTATGTGTATGTGTATGCGTGTGTATGTGTTTGTAATAGTGGTAAGTGTGAGTATTCTATTGTTGGGGGTAACTAGAGAGGTAGGGGGTACCACTGGGTGTTTGACTATGGGGGAGTGGGGAAGCGGTTTGTATGTATGGGTGAGTGTGTATGTGTATGTGCTTGTGTATGTGCTTAGTGATTGTAAGTGGGAATTCTGTATGGCTGAGATAAAATTGATAGTGTTGGTGGTAATGATCGAAGTGGGTGGTTCAATTGGGTGTGTAACCCATGGGGGAGTGGGGAGGCGGTTTGTACTTACTCTAGTTGTACTTACTCTAGTTGTATTGCGGGAGTGAGCATGCTCGTTATTTCCCGCCTCCTATATGTGTAGGTGTTATATGTCAAGAGCTTTACCACGGGTATATAAGGGTTGATTAAAGCATGGACACTCGTCTTAATAATTGTTGGTGGGCAGAACAGGGCTGAAAGTAAAAAAACATATGTATAATATTTATTGTATAATGGTGTATATAATATACAGGGTGTTCAGAAAACATGTGTACAAAATGAAATGGGTGATAGGGAACACAGAATTAAACATTTTGTACTCCATGGAGGTATGTCCATAAATGCTTCCTTGCGGTGCTACAGGGAAGATAGTTTCAACGTAATTTCCCTAAATTTGTACCCTAACTTCTTTGTGAGTAATCCGTTTACATACAAACATGGTAATTTAATGTACACAACAGTATGAACATTACTTAATTAATGTCAGTACACTGCAAAAACAAAAGTACATTTGAAACTGAAGTGAAGATTAACAATCATTAACAATCATTCAGAATCGTTTAGTAAACGAAGCAGTTTCATTTCGGCACCATGAAGTGGTTGTTTAGTAGTCGACAAGGTAATGTGCTGGTCTTCACCTACTCGACGAAAAAGATTTTGCATCCCAGGAGCTGGACTGGACGATATTGTGGAAGCCTTCGAAGATACCACAAAGGATGCAAACGAAAATACCCTTTTTGTCATCCATGCTGGTTCAAATGACATCATGCGCTCCAGATCCGAAGAGTTGATGGAGAAATATCGCAAGATGATCCAGCACTACAAAAACAAGTCAAGGAATATCATCATCTCAAGGCATTCTCCCCAAGATCGACGCACCTGACAAATTCTACGACAAGGCCTTCAGCACAAATAGCCGACTAAAATATTTGTGTCTGAAGGAAGAAGTTGAATTCATCAACCTCTGGGATAATTTCTATAACCAGCCTACTCTGTTCCACAAGGATGGCACTCATCTAAACCCTGTGGGTTCAGCACGCATGGGTCGTCTCCCACACGAAGCAGTCCGCAGCCATGGATAAAAAAACGCCATCCGAGAAGAAGCAGCAGTAACATATATCATCCAACGCCAAGCAAAAAAGAGAGGCAACCGAGGACCACCAGCGATAAGGACCGAAGACAGCGAGGACAGAGGACAGCCATGAACATACATCCGACAAGAACCAACAATATTATTAAAGAGCGTTCCGTGAGTTCTAAAATAAAAAATTTAAAGGTTTTCTATGCAAACGCTCGTAGCATACGCAATAAATTTTCAGATTTAGAGGAGCTAGTGTTTACAGAAAATTATGATGTGATTGGCATAACAGAATCTTGGCTCAATACAGAAGATAGAGACTTTTTAGCAGAGTATTCACTTCCCGGTTATGTAATGTTTGAGAAAAGCCGAATAAATCGAAATGGAGGTGGCGTTTTACTTTATATAAAAAAAACTCTTAACCCTACCCTCTTGTCAAAACCTCAAATTGTGAACGTCGACACATCTTTTGTGCTAATAAAGAATAATAAAGGTACAAAAATAATACTTGCGTTAATATACAGACCTCCAGCTCAATCAGTGCAAACTGACCGAGAAATCTACGAACAAATTGCAGATGTAAGTAACTCACAAGATACCGTAATTTTTGGCGAGTTTAATTTACCTGTGACCAAGTGGGGCGATACTCTTACTTCACACTCCGGACATGACTTGTATACGAACTTGCAAGAGAGTTCGCTTTATCAATTTGTTCGAATGCCGACCCGTGGTAATAACGTTCTTGACATTGTACTTGCAACAAAAGAAGAATTAATAGAGAATTTGAATGTTGGTGATGAATTCGGTAACAGCGACCATCGTACGATAACTTTCACTTTAAACTTTACTAGTAACGAACCAAATAGTAGCATCGAAAAAGTCCCTAATTTCAAGAAAGCAAACTTTCATAAACTTAGAGCTATGTTTAAAGAAACTGACTGGAGCTTTTTAATTAACAATAACGACATAAATACATCTTGGAAGTTATTCGAAACCACTTACCTAAAAGCAGTGCAAGACTGCATACCATCGAAAATACGACGTTCAGGCCATAATAATAAGCCCAAATGGTGGAATAAAGATATTTCAAACTGCCTGCTTGTTAAAAAATTTGCTAATGATAGATTAAAATCCTCTCAAAATGACGAAGAACGGGTGAAATTTGTAGAGCTACGACGCAAAGCCAAAAAGTTAATTAAACAAAGTAAAAAGACCCTAGAGTTACATATTGCGAATCAAAGTAAAACAAACCCGAATGAATTTTATAGTTATGTCAGAAAGAAAAAAGTAGTTACTTCAACTGTTGGACCGTTAGTCGTTAGTCGATAAACATGGAGAATACACCAAAGACGAAGTACAAATGAGTAATGCCCTCAATACCTTCTTTGCATCAGTTTTTACAACAGAAGACCTCAGTGATATCCCTACACCATCGCCGATTCAGATTGATAATTCAGATGTTCTAAGCAATATCACCGTTACAGAGCGAGAAGTATTGAATTGTTTAGATAAACTCAAGGTAAATAAAACGCCTGGACCTGATACAATCTCGCCTAGAGTTCTAAAGGAAGCTAAGGATGAGCTCTCCAAACCACTGACATTACTATTCAATAAATCCTTGCAGTCTGGAACTATGCCTGATCAGTGGAAGATAGCCAACGTAACACCGATATTCAAAAAAGGCAGCAAATCCCTACCCAGTAACTATCGTCCAATTAGCTTAACCTCAGTTGTATGTAAAATGCTAGAAACGGTCATAAGAGACAGACTCGTAAATCACTTAGAGGAAAATAACATACGATACTCAACACGGCTTTCGTAAAAAACGTTCCTGATTAACAAACCTCTTAGACTTCTTCCACGATATCCTCAACCTCTACGATGAGAGTAAAGCTGTAGATATTATATACCTTGATTTTCAAAAGGTCTTTGACAAAGTTCCCCACAAACGTTTACTGCTAAAACTAAAAGCGCATGGAATACAAGACGGTGTGTTGAAATGGATAGAAAATTGGCTCAGCAACAGAAAGCAAAGAGTAGTCATAAACGGTAAGGCATCTAAATGGACCAATGTAAGTAGCGGGGTACCCCAGGGATCGGTACTAGGACCAATTCTCTTTCTAATTTACATCAACGACATAGATGAGGGTCTCACCTGTACAATCTCAAAATTTGCTGACGATACAATAATTGCAAATAGCGTACTCTCAAAAGAACAAGTTGACGATATGCAACACAATCTAGATAAATTGTCACATTGGGCCCAAATTTGGCAAATGAGTTTCAATGCGGATAAATGTAAAGTACTACATATCGGATACCTAAATGAGAAAGCAAACTATTCTTTGAATGGCACTCAGCTTAAGAATGTAAACAGAGAAACCGATCTGGGAGTAACAATATCGAGTAACCTAAAACCGAGTCAACAATGTTCAGACGTTGTTAAGAAGGCAAACAAAATAATTGGCTTTATAGGCAGGTCATTTGAGCATAAATCCAAAGACGTTATCCTAACCCTTTACAATTCCTTAGTCCGCCCTCTTCTGGAATACTGCGTTCAATGCTGGTGCCCTTATTACCAAAAAGACATAAACAAGCTAGAACGAGTTCAACGTAGAGTTACCAAAATGATACCTAGCCTAAAGAACAAACCATACGAAGAGCGTCTTAGAGAATTAAATCTATTACCTTTAACCCAGCGCAGATTAAGAGGTGACTTAATTCAAGTGTTCAAAATCATCAAAGGCATCGACAATATGAACTGTAGTAAGTACTTCACTATCGACCAATCTAATTACACACGGGAAACTGTTGCAAAATTGTTGGTAAATCTTTTAACTCACACAAATTTAAGAATTTCTTCTTCAATGGAGTTGTCAACTTGTGGAATGGGCTTCCCCGAGACGTTATAGACTGCAGCACCGTTGATTCATTTAAACTCCGCCTAGACAAATATCTCGCATCAAACCCGCGACTGACTGCGTTTGTAAATGAATAACTTTATTTTATCCTCCCCTCAGTTACTAACCCATATGTCCCCTACTAACTTCCTAGTCCTGCCACGGACATTAGTTCCAGGGCAGTAGTTCCCTTTCCAATGTTCCCTTACCCACTCTAAACCACTGTTTGGACACTTGATCCTCAATGTTTTGGAGGACAAGCAGCCTAGAAGGGTCACTAGACCTGTTGTTGCTTGATTTCCTTTGTACTCTCCTCTTAGTCTTGAGGTAAACTCCATACGTGTAACATGGAGGGCTTCACGTTTTCTGAATTGGCTGATATGCACCTTGTGTATGGTGCTGCTGGAGGAAATGCCAGAAATGCTGTGAGGATGTACCAGAGGCGTTTCCCAAACAGACGCTTGCCAAACCATCAGACATTTTCCTCATTGCACAGGCGACTGCGTGAAAGGGGAACATTCACTGCCAACGCGCATGACAATGGTTGCCCTAGGCATGTACGAACACCAGAATTGGAAGAAGAGGTAATAAGGATGCTCACAATTCGGCCACATGCAAGTACGCGAGGTGTTGGACATGCTCTCGGAGTATCTCATACTCTGGTTTGGGAGGTGTTACGTGACGAACAGCTACATCCATATCATCTACAAAGAGTCCACGCATTGCTCCCTTGAGATTATCCCGTACGTGTAGAATTCGCACAGTGGTACTTGCAGCAGACAGCGCTCCAACCTGATTTTCCCTCGAGTGTGCGGATGTCTGATGAAGCCTCCTTCGCCCGTGACGGTGTGTTCAATATGCACAATGCTCATGTCTGGGCAGCAGCAAATCCACACGCTTCACACGAGCATGGACATCAGGTGCCGTTCAGCGTTAATGTTTGGGCGGGCACCATTCATGATAAGTTGATTGGTACGTACATTCTGCCTCCACGTCTCGACGGGAACATTTATCGGATTTTCCTTGAGGAAATGCTGCCCCAACTGCTGGAAGATGTTCCTTTGGCCATCCGCAGATGAATGTGGTTTCAACACGATGGAGCTCCACCACATTTTGGCAACGTGGTGCGGGAGTATTTAAATGCAACGTTTCCGAACCGATGGATTGGCCGTGGTGGTCATGTTGCCTGGCCACCAAGATCCCCTGATTTGACATCCATTGATTTCTTCCTATGGGGACACATGAAGAGCCTTGTGTATGAGACACCCGTTGAATCAGAACAAGACCTCGTTGCAAGAATTGTTGACGCCGCTGGAAGAATTGCGGAAGAGCCAGCAATCTTTGAACGTGTACGTGAATCAATGCTACGGCGCTGCCATGCATGCATACGCACTGGTGGTCGTACCTTTGAGCAGTTTCTGTAAATTGAAATGTCATGTTGCATTGTTTTGCAGCTCTTAAACAGTTTGGAGTATTTTGTGCATGTTCTTTTCAATTTAAAGTTTTGTACTGTGTTTGCAAAGATATTGCAATTCATGAACAATTACTGTTCACTACCTTTAAATTACAATGTTGGCATATCAAAGTTATTAATGTAAAAAATGAATTACGTTGAAGCCCACCATACAGTATTATTTCGTTGCCTACTACTAATGGATCACTTCTTGGTACTGACATAAGACATCTTCGTTCAGTAAACAGTTCTGACTGATGATTAATGATTGTTAATCTTCTCTTCAATTTAATGTTCTTTTGTTTTTGCAGTGTACTGACATTAATAAAGTAATGTTCATACTGTTGTGTACATTAAATTACCATGTTTGTATGTAAACGGATTACTCACAGAGAAGTTAGGGTACAAATTTAGGGAAATTACGTTGAAACTATCTTCCCTGTAGCACCGCAAGGAAGCATTTATGGACATACCTCCATGGAGTACAAAATGTTTAATTCTGTGTTCCCTATCACCCATTTCATTTTGTACACATGTTTTCTGAACACCCTGTATATTATATACACCTATACACCATTATACAATAAATATTATACATATGTTTTTTTACTTTCAGCCCTGTTCTGCCCACCAACAATTATTAAGATGAGTGTCCATGCTTTAATCAACTCTTATATACCCGTGGTAAAGCTGATCAAAGCATGGACTCTTGTCTTTACTGTCGATGGTTCGAGCCCAACTGAGAGTAAAGAACATTTTGTAGCTCAAGCATATTTGTGTGATATACTTAATATGTACTTAAGTATATCTCCCAAATACGTGTGAATTACTAAATGCTAAAAAACCCCACACACATATACTGTATATATATATATATATATATATATATATATATATATATATATATATATATATATATACATATATATATATATACCGTATATATATATATATATATATATATATATATATATACATATATAAAATTAATATATATATATACTGCATATACAGTATATACATATACATATCTTGGTTTACTCACGCTTGTTCTACTGCTGTCCACAACAAGAAGGAAGCATTCAAACGGTACCGACGCCTTAAAACTCAAGACTCTCATTCTTCCTATGTTTCTGCCCGGAATCAAGCCAAATCTGTTCTTCGACTTGCCAAGCACCCTTTCATCAATAATAAATGCACTGAACTATCCAACTCTAGCTCTTCCCAAGCTTTCTGGCATCTAGCCAAAAACCTCTCCATCAACTTTTCTTCCTCGTCTTTCCCTCCCCTTTTACACTCTGATGGCACAACCATCACTTCTTCCTCTGACAAAGCTGAACTCTTTGCTCAAACTTTTGCCAGAAACTCTACCTTGGATGATTCCGGTGCTATTCCTCCCTCTCCACCCCCCTCTCTCCTACTTATGCCTAATATCCTAATTTCTTCTAAAGATGTACTTTCTACCCTCTCTGGGCTTAATACTAAGAAGGCATACGGTCCGGACGGTGTTCCTCCTGTTGTACTTAAAAACTGTGCTTCCGTGCTGACCCCCTGCCTAGGCAAACTCTTTCGTCTCTGTCTCTCCTCTAACGTCTTCCCTTCTTGCTGGAAGTTTGCTCTCATTCAACCTGTCCCAAAGAAGGGTGACCGCTCTCAATCCTCTAACTATCGTCCTATCGCTCTCATCTCTTGTATCTCTAAATTTTTTGAAACTATTCTTGCTTCCAAATTTCTTAAGCATTTCTCTTCTCATAATCTGCTATCAGATCGCCAGTATGGCTTCTTTAAGGGTCGCTCTACTGGTGATCTTCTTTCATATCTTACTAACTCCTGGTCATCCAACTTTCGGGACTTCGGTGAGACCTTTTCTGTTGCACTAGACATATCGAAGGCCTTCGATAGAGTCTGGCACAAATCTTTATTTTCCAAACTGCCCTCCTTCGGTTTCTGTCCCTCCATCTGTGCCTTTGTCTCTAATTTCCTTTCCAGCCATTTCATAGCTGCGGTTGTGGACGGCCATCGCTCAATTCCTCATCCTATCAACTCCTGTGTTCCTCAGGGTTCTGTCCTATCTCCTATTCTCTTTCTAATTTTCATAAATGATCTTCTGAACTGTACATCTAGTCCCATCCATTCATATGCAGACGACTCTACTTTACACCACTCAATTAGTTTTCCAGAACGCCCCAGCCAGCAGTCCCTCAAAAGTAAACGTACTGAAGTCATAAAATGCTTATCTTCTGATCTAGCTACTATTTCCAATTGGGGTAGAGAAAACCTTGTTACATTTAATGCTTCCAAAACTCAAATTATGCAACTTACTACCCGTCAGGAACCTCCAGAGGACTATCCCTTATTCTTCAACAATACAAAAATTAACCCTTCATCTTCCCTCAATGTTCTCGGTGTCTCTTTTTCTTCTGCCCTCACTTGGAAAGACCATATTACCAGTCTCGCTAAGGCAGCCTCCCAGAAGCTGGGTCTGCTCAACCGCCTCAAGGGGTTCTTTACCCCTGCGCAGCTACTTGCTCTGTACAGGGGCACAGTGCGTCCTTGTATTGAGTATTGTTCACATGTGTGGGGAGGATCCTATCACACCGCACTCCTAGATAAAGTAGAAAGGAAAGCCTTTCGTATCATTAACTCCCGTCCACTCACCAATTCTCTTCAATCTCTCTCTTCGCCGCAATGTTGGATCTCTCACTATTCTATCGCTACTACAATAATCAGTGTTCCTCGGAGCTTTCCCAGTGTATACTACCTCCTCTACGTAGGATACATAGTACCCGCCTTGCAACACAATCCCACCCCTACTCTGTAGAACTCTCCAACACAAGAGTGAAACGCTATTCTCAGACTTTCTTCTATTCAACTGCTGAGCTCTGGAACTCTCTCCCAGAATCAGTCTTTCCCGCTTCCTATGACTTAAATTGCTTCAAACTCTGTGTGTCCAGGCATTTTAGCTCGAACGTCCCTTGATTTCGGCCCTTTCACTCTTTGAAATCTGGGGGAGGCACTCGCTGCAGGCAGTTTTGTCTTTTGTCTCCCTCATTCACATAGAAAAAAAAAATATATACTGTACATATAATTATACGTATATATATTCTGTATATGTTGTTTGTGTGTGTAGTATTATATATAGATTATGGCATTCAAAGTGTTAATCCATAATGATGTTTAACGTTCCTACCCGGTACCTAACCATTCATTGTGACATATCCAAGCACCATCTGATAAACATCCGGTTGTACCGCGGACACCTCTTCTCACCTTCCGCCTTGATAACCCTATTGGGTCCGCAAGATATTTTTTTGGACCTCCCGTGTTTCGCTACATTACTTTGAAGATTTTAAGATGTTTCACCCCAGTATTTTTGCAATAATAAGACGCCTCTACCCATTCACATATTTTTTTCTGGGTGAGGTGCTTGCAATTTACAAGAAATCGGCCTTCAGCTGAGACATACTTTTATTGAAAAATTTACAAACTTATCTTGCAGAGGGTCTGGGTCCTCTGGGTGGGCATTTTTTTATGATATGAAGGATGTCCGTGAAGGCGTTTTTTTTGTTAGCCTGGGGGACAGAATAATTTTGTTTTGTTTTTTTGAAATGGCAAAATCTAGCAAATTCCTCAACAATAATTAAGCAAAATATTATTATAACTCGCTAAACGTCGGATCAGATAGTGTTAACACTTTCCCTTGTGTGTTCCTATTTGTCTTTCCTGGGCGTTCTACTTCTTTGGCACCTTTCTGTCTTCCTTCATCCATCCTCTTCCCTCATCCATCCTCTTCCTTCATCCATCCTCTTCCTTCATCCATCCCCTTCCTTTCATCCATCCCCTTCCTTCATCCATCCTCTTCCTTCATCCATCCCCTTCCTTCATCCATCCTCCTCCTTCATTCATACCCTTCCTTCATCCATCCTCCTCCTTCATCCATCCCCTTCCTTCATCCATTCTCTTCCTTCATCCATCCTCTTCCTTCATCCATCCCCTTCCTTCATCCATCCTCTTCCTTCATCCATCCTCTTCCTTCATCCAACCTCTTCCTTCATCCAACCTCTTCCTTCATCCATCCTCTTCCTTCATCCATCCTCTTCCTTCAACCATCCTCTTCCTTCAACCATCCTCTTCCTTCATCCAACCTCTTCCTTCATCCATCCTCTTCCTTCATCCATCCTCTTCCTTCATCCATCCTCTTCCTTCAACCATCTCCTTCATTCATCCATCCCCTTCCTTCAATCATCCTCTTCCTTCATCCATCCTCCTCCTTCATCCATCCCCTTCCTTCATCCATCTACTTCATTCATCCATCCCCTTCCTTCAATCATCCTCTTCCTTCATCCATCCCCTTCCTTCGTCCATCCTCTTCCTTCATCCATTCCCTTCCTTCATCCATCCTCTTCCTTCATCCATTCCCTTCCATCATCCATCCTCTTCCTTCATCCATCCTCTTCCTTCATCCATCCTCTTCATTCATCCATCCTCTTCCTTCGTCCATCCCCTTCCTTCGTCCATCCCCTTCCTTCAATCATCCTCTTCCTTCATCCATCCCCTTCATTCATCCATCCTCTTCCTTCATCCATCCTCTTCCTTCATCCATCCTCTTCCTTCACCCATCCTCTTCCTTCATCCATCCTCTTCCTTCATCCATTCTCTTCCTTCATCCATCCTCTTCTTTCATCCATCCCCTTCCTTCATCCAATATAATTTCCTCCAATAGTTTCATTTTCCTCCCCCCCCCTTCCTTCACTCCTTCTCCTTTCCCTCTCTCTTCAGTCAACCCCCTCCTTCCTTGCTTCTTCTCCTCCTCTCTACCTCCATTTTTCCCTCTTCTCTTCCTTCCTTCCTCTTCCTCTATCTCCTTCTCTTCCTTCTCTCATCCCTCACTCATTTACTTCTCTATTTTATACTTTCTATCTTCTTCGCTTCCTTCTGTTGTTCCTATCTACCCGCCTCCCTCACTTCCCATCTACCTCCCTTTCTTCTTCCACGCTCTTCCTCTTTCCACTCTACCTCTCTTTTTTTTTTATCCTTCCTCCCTACCTATCTCCTTACCTCCATCCTTCTCTACCTTCCCTCCATCGCACCATCATTCCTTCCTTCCTTCCTGCTTTCCTTTCGTTCCTACCACCCTCCCTTCCTCCCTCCTACCTCCATCCCTCCCCCCCCCCCCATCCTCCGCACCACATTGTCTCCCTATCGACCTAACTAATAATCATATCGCTATTATTGTCTTACCTCTCTTCCTCTTTCGCTGATCAACACGGCTTCTATAGGATTATTTGCAAGTGTGTTTGTGTGTGTGTGTGTGGTTGCATCTGTGTGTGTGTGTGTGTGTGTGTGTGTGTGTGTGTGGTTGCATCTGTGTGTGTGTGTGTATGATTGAGAGTTTCGTGGATGCATACATGGAGGGAGAGGGGGGGGGGGGGGAGGTTGGTGTGTGTCTTTGTTTATGGCAGCATGTGTGTGGTTTGTGTGTGTGTGAAATACTAATACTAATACTAATAATAAACGGTTTATTGATAATAACAGCTGTAGGGTATAATTTATATTATCTTGAAATAAGGTCCAAAGCAAGAGGTTGCATAAGAGCTATTTTACGAGTTAAATATGATGTAGGCTACTAAGTTAACAGATGATTTTCAAGTTGAGAAAATATATAGCATAGGAACTATTTGGCCAGTAAACATTATGTACTAGGTTTGCTGATTAATTATGATAGTTTCAAATTTTTATAAGGGTTTGTTGAATGCTATTGAGTTGATTTACTGACCATATTTACTGACTATGTTTACTGGTCGCCTAATTACTATGTAAATGATGATAATAATAGTAAACGAATTATTAAGAATTCCAGCCAGAGGCTGAACATATGTGTGAAATTCATAGCTGTGTTGACTTATATTCAACTGCGCTATTGTAGGCTGGATTAAACTAGATATATGCAACCGTTCTGTATGCTTGTACAGTGCATACACATACACTGCATGTACATACACACACAATGAATTAACTTCCCTCGAATTGCTTTCCACAAACTTACAATCTACAAATGTTTAAATCCAGTTGTTACAAACATTTTATGAATGGAGGATGCCTTTAGGCACATGGACCTTTTTGTTTCATCTGTGTTTTCCTTCCTCCGTGCATTGTCTCTTTAAAAAATAAATAAAAAAAATGCATACATCTAAGCATATCAATATATGCGGTTTATATATATATATACACATACTGTATATCCACATATACATATGCATACACATACTGTGCGCATGCACCATATACCCATACATATACATATATGTATATACATACATCTGCACATACATATACACACGTATATACTCGTGCGTGAGTATCATTATACATAAACATACACAAATGCCAGAACACATACAAAAGTCATAATAACAAACAACATAGGATGGTATGGATTGGTGTGCAATATACAGTATAAGGTATAAATATTGGGCCTGATTCACATAGTATTTTGGAGGTACCTTTGTGTATACGTATATGTGTGAGATTAAACCGGGGAACGAGTTTATTAAGCGTAGCTATGTTAGAACGGGAAAAGGGAGAACAACATTTACTTTAGTTTTGCTTGGTATGGTTGTGTTGTGATTGTCAGATACATTACTTATTATTGATCAGGTTGACGATGCTAGGGATGGGGCTGTTTTGATACCTTTGGGTTCTCGCTCGGATGGGGACGAGTGTGTTGTTGTGTCTGGTTGCTCGTATCTGTGGAGGGGCTGGTGGGGGAAGCAGGTGTCTGTGTCGGGGGATGGTTAGGAGCTGTTCACCAAATTTCTAGGAAATGGCAAAAGCAAGCCAATTCCTCAATTATGCAAAATATTATAATAACTCGCTAAACGTTGGATCAGATACTGTGTTTGTGTGTATGTTAGTAAGTGTGTGTGAGAGGTTGTAGGGAGTTGTGTGTGTGTGTGTGTGTGTGTGTGTGTGTGTGTGTGTGTGTGTGTGTGTGTGTGTGTGTGTGTGTGTGTGTGTGTGTGTGTGTGTGTGTGTGTGTGTGTGTGTGTGTGTGTGTGTGTGTGTGTGTGTGTGTGTGTGTGTACTTACTCTAGTTGTACTTACTCTAGTTGTATTGCGGGAGTGAGCATGCTCGTTATTTCCCGCCTCCTATATGTGTAGGTGTTATATGTATCGTTGGAATGGCTATGGATGTGTGTGTAGTCTGTATTTTTAGCCAATTGGCGACATCGGAAACGAAGGCTTAGGGTGGATCTGTATGGTACCATTCTCACTATAGACGGTACCGTCTCGCCCGAAGGCTTAGGTAGCCATCAGCTTAGGTGAACCATATGATGATACCCATCTCGCCTTGTACCATTTTTGCCAACCCCAGATGGGACGTCACAACGTCGTCCACTTATTCCAGGTACCTATTTACAGCTAGGTGAACTGAGGCTAACACATGAAAGGAGACAAGCCCAATTTGTCTCCGCCCGGCCGGGGATTGAACCCCTGACCCCTCGTGTGTGAGACGAGAGCTCTACCTACTAGGCTACGGGCTGTGTGTGTGTGTGTGTGTGTGTGTTGGTGGTTGGGTATGTGTGCTTGTGATTAAGTGAGTGAGTGTGAGTGTGATTTAGTCTGTTTTTTTTTGTTTTTTTTTTTTATTATTCCAACTACTCCCTCACGGGCATAGGCTGAGAGCCTGTACATCCAACCGATCAACATGGTGAAGCCTGTGAGGTCTTGTTCTAGTCTAGGGAGTGAGACATGTGAAGCACTTAGAGTTTCAATCACGGCTCGAAGCAGCCCCATCTCTGAAGCTTCTTCACCTCCGCACTTCACTGTCTCACCCCATAGACTCAGACCCTCACACTCAGAACGCCACCTATTGATCAATCAACTAACTATTCTTATTCTTAAGTATACAATAGAACTGACTCCACCTCTCACTTCCATATTAAACACCTGTATTACTAACAGCAAATGACCTCTTCCTGGAAAGAGGCTTATGGTCTACCCATGCATAAGAAGAAGAGCAAATCTGACGTCTGAAGTTGCAGATCAATTTCCCTGCTCTCAGTGATTGCTAAGGTGCTGGAGACCATAATTTCCAGGCATATCACTGAATTATTTGACAAACATAGGCTTCTTAAGGGGGGGGGGGGTGACCTGCTCTATTTCTCTCTTTTTTTTTATCTATATCTCTAGCTTGTATCCATTCGGCCCCATTCAGCCTACTGTTTTAAGACTTTTATCCCCATCCAGGTGTCGATTTCTTTCTGGCGAACGATAGCGAGCCAGCATTGTATGGAGATATCCGGCTTCGCCGGAGATATTTTTATTTGCTGTCAAAAAATATTTTTAAGTATGTGCTGGCTCGCTACCGGATTACAAAATAATAGCCAATAACTAGTGCAAAATAAGAAAATTAATAAGAGAGAGAGAGAGAGAGAGAGAGAGAGAGAGAGAGAGAGAGAGAGAGAGAGAGAGGGAGAGAGAGAAAGAGAGAGAGAGAGAGTAAGAGAGCAAGAGAGAGCCTTCCTGCCTCTTATTTCCCTAACACCCGCCAAGAGGACTTTCCCTAAATCTCTCTTCCTTCTTTTCTTCTCCCCCGCATTCTCTCTCTCTCTCTCTCTCTCTCTTTCTCTCTCTCTCTCTCTCTCTCTCTCTCTCTCTCTTTCTCTCTCTCTCTCTCTCTCTCTCTCTCTCTCTCTCTCTCTCTCTCTCTCTCTCTCTCTCTCTCTTCCCGTGTGCTTATATATTATTGTAATTTCTTTATTTATATATGTCTCCTTTATTTGATTGTTTCTAAATCTCTCTTTCACCTCTTTCTGTCTGTATTTCTCTTCAACTACAAAATGTCTTGCTCTCTATACAGTATATCTTTCTATTTTTAGGCCTCCCAATTTATTATAATTTCTTTCTAAATCTATTTTTCTCTTCTTTTATGTCTATCTTCTTCCCCTTCCTTTTTCTCAAGACTCATATTTAGTGTTTTTCCAGCTTGCTTTTCAATTCATCATGTTTAGTTCTCCCAAACATATTTATTGGTATCTCTCTCTCTCTCTCTCTCTCTCTCTCTCTCTCTCTCTCTCTCTCTCTCTCTCTCTCTCTCTCTCTCTCTCTCTCTCCCTCCCTAGCACCGGGCCGAGCTTTATATAGTACTTTAAATAAATAGAAATGGCTCTACTGGTGCGCTGACTATCCCTAAATATACTGTTGAGAGATAGGGGGGGGGGTAGGGGGTAGGGTAAGGAGGTGTGGATAGAGGAGGGAGCGAGGGAGGAAGGAAGGGGTGGGGATGGAAGGAGGGGGAGATGATGGAGGAATAGGAAGGAGAGGGTTGAAAGAGAGAAAGGGAGGAGGTGGAGGGAAAGGAAGTGAGAGAGGAAGAACATACAATTATATTGAAGCAATACACAAGTTTCCATAAAGTACGGTATATTCCATTGCTTGTTTAAATGGAGGATTTGATCTAAAGCAGGAAAACAGGAAATTGATCGGTTATTTTGGAATAACCTATGTCACTTATTATATGCTGATGGTTAATAATTGACCATATGCGATCAATAATTGTTGTTGTTGTGGATCATACTCGTGTGGGTTCAATAATCGAGTTGAAAAATGACTATACTCCGTTTATTTTCAACTGACAATAAATTGAATTCCTTAGCAGCTACGATAATTGCTCGATACTTCGTGGACAAAAAATTTAAACTACTATGTCTCTGCATCATATTAACACCACGTTTATATCATTTGCACCATATTTCACGAACAAATCTTCAGAATATCCGAGATATCTCGATGGGAACTTAGGAATTTACCGTCAGTTGACAAATATAACAGAATATAGATTGTGATCATTCTTGAAAAATGGCTCCTGAGTTATCATTTGTTCTATTTAATATATTGAGATTACAGTCACCCGCAATATATATATATATATATATTTTTTTTCTATGTGGATGAGGGAGACAAAAGGCAAAACTGCCTGTGACGAGTGCCTCCCCCAGAGTTAAAAGAGTGACAGGGCCAACATCAAGGAACGTTCGAGCCAAAATGTCTGGACACATGGAGTTTCAAACAATTTAAGTCATAGGATGAGGGAAAGATGGATTCAGATATAGCATCGTATATTATCTTCACTGACATTAGCTAATGTTATTGTATGTTTCTAAGAAACACAATAATTCCTATAATTATGTTACCAGTTTCTTTCTTTTGTACTTAAATGAACATTGTCTCTACACTATTGTGATGAATAATTAATTAAATCACTTCTCATCATATACATATACCCAGATTTGATAACTATTGACACCCCAACTGTGACGAGGATGATGTAAAGTAGGTCAATATAATTGGGTAGCTTTGTTTCATATAAGCCGATTGCATCACATTTATGTGCAAAAGAGGTTAGTCATCATTGAATTCGTCAAAGTGTAGTGGTATACTATTGATATTATATCAAATAAGTGAGACAATATTAGTGACTGTTGAGAGTTCATCATTAGGAGTATCAGGAAAGAATGATTTACACAGTATAATAGACTACAGTAGATCATAGACTACAGTAGATCTGGAATTGACACGAAAATGAAACTTTGCAGTAAGGGACCCAACATCGGAAAATGAACCCCCAAGTTCGAACCTCGAAACCGCGAAAATGTGACATTTTCGCGGTTTCGAGTTTCGAACTTGGGGTTCGTTCTCCGATTTTAGGTCCTTTACTGCAAAGTTCCATTTTCGTGTCAAGTCCAGATCTACTGTAGGCTATGATAGTATATGTTTGTAATTTATATAATTATTTAGATAATTATCAGGGTCAATATCCTCGCTATGTATATCTTCATGAAATACTACAGGGTAGAAATGAGCAGTTTCAAGGAGAAGAGAGGAGCAAGAGAGTTGTTGTTTGGGAAGTAAGGATAGAAGGAAACAAACGGAGGGAGAAGGAAGGATTGCAAAGGGTAAGTGTGTGGAAAGTTATTGATGAAGGCGAGGGGGAAGGAAAAGAGAAGGGTGGTATTTGGGAAGAAAGGGAGAGAGGAAATGTAGGAGGGTGGGAAGAAAGGAGAGAGAAAGAGGGTTATGGTAGAATGGTGGATGAGGAGAAGGAATGGAGAAAGGGGTGATGGAGAGCGATGGGAAGTGTTTGGGAAAGGAAGGTAAAGAGGAGACGAGAGGGATAGAAAGGGGTATGTCACTGAAAACATAATTCAATGTTGGTATACGAGAGAGGAGAAGTAGGAAGGAGGGGTGGAAAAGACGGAGGGAGGAAGGAAGGAAAGAGAATGGGGCGGAAATGAAACTATGGCAAACATTTAACATGGTAGCGGAATATAATTAAGAGGTACACCAGGTAGTAACTATTAAGGTAAATCTAAATAATAACAGGAATAGGAAGGAAGGAAGGAAGGAAGGAACGAACGAACGAACAAACAACATAGCAAAAAAGAGAAGATGTATTAATATTATTATTAATATTATTATTATTTATTATTATTATTATTATTATTCATTTATTATTAATTTACTTATGTATATATATATTATTTTTATTTTTTAGGTGAGTACGCACATCGTCAACAATCTGTGGCCAATGGTTCGGTGAGAAAATGCCTCTTTTCTGGCAAATTTATCAGGTACGTACTGTACGTTGACCAATAACACTTTGTACCATGTTATTCAACCTACCATACCCACTACCAACTGTGCCCCCTTTGGGTAGCTAGGGCTCTCATGCATGTCTGTCACGCATACATATACAGTACCGGTATATAAGCCATTTAAGAATATGTAGTTGATTTGTTGCCGATTTATGGCATATCCTATGTTAGTTAGGTAGTTAAAATAAGACTTCAGAGGCTATCAACCCTATTGGATTATTAAGCCAGCACACTGTAAGTCAAGAATTACGTCAGGAATGGAGACCCTTTACGAGAACTCCAGTTCCCTATATCCTATGTTAACATGTTCCTTATATAGTAAACTTCGGAGGAAGCCTCTTGCCTTGGACATCGAAATGTACGCTAGGATTACTTTTATGGCTATTGTTGCTTTAAGGGAAGATTTCCACTTGAGGGATTTTTTTCTTGACTCCTTTCTCCCTCATGTTTAGCCCAATTGCTTTTCTAATTTTAAGACTTCGCCCCATTATGTTGACGATTTTAAGAACCTTCGACCAATTTCTGTCAATTTTTAGACCTTTCGTGCCATTTAGGTGTCAATTTTTTCCTGGCGAGCGATAGCGAGCCTGTAATTTAAGAGGAACCGGCCTTCAGCCGGGAAATTTTTCTTCTACCGAAAAATGTACAAATTTTTCTTGAAAGGGGGTCTAGGGGGTGTAATTTTAAACTTGATGGAAGTCTAGGAAACACACTAAAAACCTCCCCTTAACTATTCGTGGCTTTCACCTATTTCTGATTATGGAACTATATGTCTTTGGAAACGAATTTGTGAATTAAATATATTACACATCAACTACAACACGATTTAGACTGTTTATTGAAAAGTAAGCTCTATCCAAAATGTCACCCAGGTATTTATAATTGCATAAGGGAAAAATATATAAAGGGATCCACACATCTTTATGAGTTGGCTAGAGACTATGGCATCCAAGTGGACAAATATAATTAGTTAATGAAAATATAGAGTAGATGTACCGGTAGTTAAGGGTAGGTATTTAGTTTGTTCCCTAGACCTCCATCAAGCTTAAAATTACACCCCCTTGAGTCCCTTTCAAGATAAATTTGTACATTTTTCGGTAGAAAAATGTCCCGGCCGAAGGCCGATTCCTCTTAGATTACAGGCTCGCTTTCGCTCGCCAGTATAAAATTGACACCTGAATTGCACGAAAGGTCTTAATATGGGGTGAAAGTTCTTAAAATCGCTAAACTAATGGGGCAAACGTTTTATAATATCAAAAGCAATGGGGCTAAACATGAGGGAGAAAGGGGTCAAGAAAAAAATCCCTCGAGTGGAGATCTCCCCTTAATAATGTGATCAATCAGACATGACCAAGGCAGATCTAATAGGTTACCGTATTGTTCTTCTATATTACAGTACAAAGACAATATACAACTAGTAATATTGATTGTTAGGAATGTTTGTGACCGTTAAAATTATGGTATTATGTTGGCAATATGGTTGCCTCTTACCCAGAGATTAGTGGGACTTCACGAAGATCTCTGCCTCTATCATTAAATAACCTATAGTTGGGTAGGCTCTAACAGGAGTAGGCCTAACATCCAAAGTGGAGTACTAGGCTACGCTAACTGCAGGAAATTATTTAGATTTGCAGTCTATTGCATTTATGGGGAAAAGTTGCCTAGTCCAAGAATCACGGGAGGTTAAAATCATTATGTGATTATTTTGTGATGATGATGATGATGGTTTAGATGATGACGATGATGATTATTATTAGTGGGAGGAGGAGGAGTATTTTGTTATATTTTAATACTATTATTTTTGTTTTTATTTAATTTATATTAAGAAGAAAGTGTTCATTTGCACGAGAACGGATTGTGAATACAAGTTTTGTTTACGATTGGCTGTCCTATATGCACCTAATATTAGGTAAATCATTTATATATTTAATTATTATTATTATTATACTTATTATTATTTGTATTATTATTATTATTATTATTATTATTAGTATTAATATTATTATTATTATTATTAAATATCAACTCCTATAATCGATGAAGAGGGTTGAGTAAACAGCACCGTATGTTGCAATGTTCTTATAGACCGAGGGGGAGGTGTTGAGAGATATAATAGTGGGTGTACAAGTATATAGTTTAGTTTATTGATACAAACCAAGAAGGTAGCATGGATGGCAATATATATAATTACAAAGCATAAAGCAAAATACAGATACAATATACATAGGACATACTATAATTATATACATACACTAGAGATGGTAGAATGATTCCTATAACTCCTAGTTATACTTCGTTTGTGAGGGGGAATAGTTAACTGGATTTTAATATATGTTACGTGTACGACAGAGTGCTTCACTAATAAGTATGCAGCGGTCTGGTAACTGAGTGGTCGGACAGACATGTAAAAGTATACTTATAAGTGAATGGCAAAATTAATGATAGCACGTGTGTGTCTAACTGGCAAATGGTATGTGATATATCTTACGTTAAAGGGACCTGAAAGACAGGTCTAAATTGCAAAAAACGTCTCATAATTACAGTACCTCTCCAGGATTTGCTGGTAATATTAGTGAGAGGCCGGAAAGCACTCTGGGACGTGGCCTGTCCAGAATTTGCTGGTACAAGTATATCTAGAGGCCAGGGAGCACTCTAGATCAATCTGGATAGCACTGGTTCAAGCCGGATAGCACTGAGGAGAAGTCGGTCAACACACTGATGGGCCGGAAAGCACCTTGAGGCTGGGAAGCATTCTGATCTCAGGAGAGGAGGTGAGATGCCTTCTGCTGCCATACCTGCTCTCCTATCTTTAATTTACCTGGTTCCGGCCCCCGGGAGACTACAAGTAAAAAGGGCACGTCTGTATGTCACTTCTATAGGTGATGTAGGTCCTTCTCGTCTCGGGGTAGTGGTCAGGGGGGAGAGGAGTGGAAGTGCCCTCCTGATTCATTGACGGATTCCCTCTAATGACCAATCCGAGGTCCTGCTCTTTCATTGGTAGCTGCACCCCTTCCCTTGGCCAACCAGCAGTCATGGTGAGCTGGTGACGTCACGGCAACGGTGGCCGGCTCCGGGGATGCCAGACGTAACCTTTTGGATGAGGGGGCGTCCTTTCTGGGAGCTGGTTGTGGGGGGAACTGTTCCGTTTGGTGGGGATACTGTCCTATTCTAAGGCCGTGTTTTTCCCTGGGGTGCTGCTATATTCCGTGGTATAACACCAGCCCCGCCTCGAATAAAGTCACAACATTGTGGCTGTTGTCGGAACTTTTTTTCAGTTGAGGTGACTGAAATAAGCCGCAGATGTTAGTGGGTGTAGTTCCAGCGCTTAGTGTGGTCGCCGGTCTTGACCTCCTTCCTGACGACTGTTAGGGTGGTTTTTTGGTAGCGTTGTTTAACTCCCTGATTAGCTATGCTGGGTGCTTGAACCTGCATTTCCTCCCCTCTTCGGAAGTCCACAGGACAAATTGAACGTACATGTCTGGGATGGTGTTGCAGCTCGATGGGGGTGTTTGCTGCGCAGCGGCTGGTGGGTGAATGATGACCTCTGACCGCCCAGTGACCCGTGAGGACGCAAACGTACCATAAATTCCTAATCTATTTGGAGGGTATGGAACTCTGCCGGACCTAGTAGTTGTGTTAGTTTGGAGTACTTCCAGGTGGCTTTGCGGAGGGTTGGTGAGGCTGACTTGGTTTTGGGTGGTGGGGTTTGGAAGGGTGATGGGTGAGGGTGGTTGTGGGGAAGTTTCGTTGTTGGATGATTGTGGTTTGGGAGGAATTGGATTTTTTGCACATTTTGGGTGCGTTCAGGATTGGTTTGAGGTTGGTTTCCTTGATATGATGAGAAGGTTGAGGGTTGGGGTGGATTTGGAGGGGTGAAGGAAGGTTGGGGGTGCTGGAATGTGTTGGTTGCTCGTTAGGTTGGGGATTGGGTGCGGGAGGTGAAGAAGGGGGTTGTTTGCTTGAGGTTGGGGTTGTGATGTTTGTTGGGTAGTGTTGGTGGGGTTAGAAGGTTGGTTTGCGGGCGTGGAGGCTGGCGGCTGCTGAGGTGGGGTTGGAGGAGGTGGGGTTTGGGGATGGGGAATGAAGGGGGGTGGGGGTGA
>CM064574.1:8695975-8758475 GCA_032716605.1 Paralithodes platypus | reverse complement strand
CACCATCTGGTCCATACGGCTTTTTAGTGTTAAGCCAAGATGGAGATTTCTGCGAAGGAAGATATGTGTAGAATGTGTTCCACTTTATATGTTAGACAGTCAAATAATGTTATAAAGTCAGTAGAATTAGAGCAGAGATAAAGAGCGCCGATATATTTAGTTTGAGAGTGACAAGAAAGCCTTAGCCAGAGTTGATAGTTCAGAAAAATCAATGTTCATACATAAACACACACACCACACACATCTTAGCCTTCGTACACACATTCACTCACTCAGACATAATGCACGATCACGCACATACTCGCATACATAAAGAAAACAAAGCAAAACACATACACCAACCAAAACATGGGGGTATATAGGGACACACAGGCAAAATACAACCCCCATCCATCTTCCACACTTACACACACACACACACACACACACACACACACACACACACACACACACACACACACACACACACACACACACACACGTATACAAAGGCCTCCCCACCACCTCAACACATACAAAGAAACACCTACACACACACATACATACACAAACATCTCCGCACACAAACAAAAACCTCTACACAGAAACACACACACACTTTTTTTTTTAAATTTAAAAAACAAAAGTGTACACACACACACACACACAGAATTACAAACACCTCGACACACCTCCACTCCCAGGCCAGGTGAGCTTATTACTTAGTGACATGCAACAGGTACGGTAAGAGGCTCAGGTGTACTAAGTGGGGTGGGGTGGGGGGGGGGTGGGGGAGAAAGTGGGTTAGGAAGGGGGCCGGGGGAGGGGGAGGAGGGGGGAAGGGGGTTAGGAAATAGGGGGAGGGAGAGGGTGGGAGTGGGTTAGGAAGGGAGGGTAGGGGGATGGTGGATGTGGGTTAGGAAGGGGGGGTAGTTGGAGGGGGGGAGCTGTAGGAGGGTGGAAGGGGGGTAGGGGGATGGTGGAAGTGGGTTAGGAAGGTGGGGGGGGGAGGAGGGGGGGAAGGGGGTTAGGAAATGGGGGGAGGGAGAGGGTGGGAGTGGGTTAGGAAGGGGGGGTAGGGGGATGGTGGATGTGGGTTAGGAAGGGGGGGGGAGTTGGAGGGGGGGAGGGAGGGGGAGCTGTAGGAGGGTGGAAGGGGGGTAGGGGGATGGTGGAAGTGGGTTAGGAAGGTGGGGGGGGAGGTAGGGGGAGCTGTAGGAGGGTGGAAGGGGGGTAGGGGGATGGTGGAAGTGAGTTAGGAAGGGGGGGGGGGGTGGAAGAGGTTTAAGAAGGGAGGGGGGTATACTAGTGTTGTTGATGATGATGATGGATTGTGGATCTCTGCATTGTGTTTGGAAGGGGGGGGGGGATAGGGAGGAGAAGGAGCCTCTGTATTGCGAGGGCGAGGGTGCAAGTGAAAGGGAGAGAAGGTGTAGGTAGCGCCAGAAAACTTGACAATAATCTTGACCCCTTCACTTCTTATAACTCGAAAAGAATGAAAGCAATCGGTCGGACATTACTATCATTTGGGAAGAGTCCACCAGGAAATAGGTGAGGATATTTACAGACAGTTTGCGCTCTACCTATAGGAGGTTTGATAGGCTGGAGGAGGAGGGGGGAGGGGATAGGGAGGGTAACAGGGGCTTTGGTAGGGGGGGGGGGGTAGGTTAGTCTTGTTGATAATGATGTTGGGGTGTGGATTTCTGTATTAGTACAAAGGAGTACAAAGGAAATCAAGCAGCAGCAGATCTAGTGACTCTTCTAGACTGCTTGTCCTCTAAAACACTGAGGATCAAGTGTCTAAACAGTGGTTTAGAGTGGGTAAGGGAACATTGGAAAGGGAATTACTGCCCTGGAACTAATGTCCGTGACAGGATTAGGAAGTTAGTAGGGGACAGATGGGTTAGTAACTGAGGGGGGGATAAAATAAAGTTATTCATTTACAAACGCAGTCAGTCGCGGGTTTGATGCGAGATATTTGTCTAGGTGGAGTTTAAATGAATCAACGGTGATGCAGTCTATAACGTCTCGGGGAAGCCCATTTCACAAGTTGACAACTCGATTGAAGAAGAAATTCTTAGATTCGTGTGAGTTCAAAGATTTACCAATAATTTTGAAACCGTTTCCCCACGTGTAATTAGATTGGTCGATAGTGAAGTACTTACTACAGTTCATATTGTCGATGCCTTTGATGATTTTGAACACTTGAATTAAGTCACCTCTTAATCTGCGCTGGGTTAAAGGAAATAGATTTAATTCTCTAAGACGCTCTTCGTATAGTTTGTTCTTTAGGCTAGGTATAATTTTGGTAACTCTACGTTGAACTCGTTCTAGCTTGTTTGTATCTTTTTGGTAATAAGGGCACCAGGATTGAACGCAGTATTCCAGAAGAGGGCGGACTAAGGAATTGTAAAGGGTTAGGATAACTTCTTTGGATTTATGCTCAAATGACCTGCCTATAAAGCCAATTATTTTGTTTGCCTTCTTAACAACTTCTGAACATTGTTGACTCGGTTTTAGGTTACTCGATATTGTTACTCCCAGATCGGTTTCTCTCATTCTTAAGCTGAGTGCCATTCATCGAATAGTTTGCTTTCTCATTTAGGTATCCGATATGTAGTACTTTACATTTATCCGCATTGAAACTCATTTGCCAAATTTGGGCCCAACATGGCAATTTATCTAGATTGTGTTGCATATCGTCAACTTGTTCTTTTGAGAGTACGCTATTTGCAATTTTTGTATCGTCAGCAAGTTTTGAGATTGTACAGGTGAGACCCTCATCTATGTCGTTGATGTAAATTAGAAAGAGAATTGGTCCCAGTACGGATCCCTGGGGTACCCCGCTACTTACATTGGTCCATTTAGATGCCTTACCGTTTATGACTACTCTTTGCTTTCTGTCGCTGAGCCAATTTTCTATCCATTTCATCACACCGTCTTGTATTCCATGCGCTTTTAGTTTTAGCAGTAAACGTTTGTGGGGAACTTTGTCAAAGGCCTTTTGAAAATCAAGGTATATAATATCTACAGCTTTACTCTCATCGTAGAGGTTGAGGATATCGTGGAAGAAGTCTAAGAGGTTTGTTAAACAGGAACGTTTTTTTACAAAAGCCGTGTTGAGTATCTTTAAGTATGTTATTTTCCTCTAAGTGATTTATGAGTCTGTCTCTTATGACCGTTTCTAGCATTTTACATACAATTGAGGTTAAGCTAATTGGACGATAGTTACTGGGTAGGGATTTGCTGCCTTTTTTGAATATCGGTGTTACGTTGGCTAGCTTCCACTGATCAGGCATAGTTCCAGACTGCAAGGATTTATTGAATAGTAATGTCAGTGGTTTGGAGAGCTCATCCTTCGCTTCCTTTAGAACTCTAGGCGAGATTTTATCAGGTCCAGGCGTTTTATTTATCTTGAGTTTATCTAAACAATTCAATACTTCTCTCTCTGTAACGGTGATATTGCTTAGAACATCTGAATTATCAATCTGAATCGGCGATGGTGTAGGGATATCACTGAGGTCTTACTGTTGTAAAAACTGATGCAAAGAAGGTATTGAGGGCATTACTCATTTGTACTTCGTCTTTGGTGTATTCTCCATTTTCATCGACTAACGGTCCAACAGTTGAAGTAATTACTTTTTTCTTTCTGATATAACTATAGAATTCTTTCGGGTTTGTTTTACTTTGATTCGCAATATGTAACTCCAAGGTCTTTTTACTTTGCTTAATTAACTTTTTGGCTTTGCGTCGTAGCTCTACAAATTTCACACGTTCTTCGTCATTTTGTGAGGATTTTAATCTATCATTAGCAAAACAATTTAGTAAGCAGGCAGTTTGAAATATCTTTATTCCACCATTTGGGCTTATTATTATGGCCTGGACGCCGTATTTTCGATGCTATGCAGTCTTGCACTGCTTTTAGGTAAGTGGTTTCGAATAACTTCCAAGATGTATTTATGTCGTTATTGTTTATTAAATAGCTCCAGTCAGTTTCTTTAAACATAGCTCAAGTTTATGGAAGTTTGCTTTCTTGAAATTAGGGACTTTTTCGTACTATTTGGTTCGTTACTAGTAAACTTTAAAGTGAAAATTATCGTACGATGGTCGCTGTTACTGAATTCATCACCAATATTCAAATTCTCTATTAATTCTTCTTTTGTTGCAAGTACAATGTCAAGAACATTATTACTACGGGTCGGTGTTCGAACAAATTGATAAAGCGAACTCTTGCAAGTTCGTATACAAGTCATGTCCGGAGTGTGAAGTAAGAGTATCGCCCCACTTGGTCACAGGTAAATTAAAGTCGCCAAAAATTACGGTATCTTGTGAGTTACTTACATCTGCAATTTGTTCGTAAATTTCTCGGTCAGTTTGCACTGATTGAGCTGGAGGTCTGTATATTAATGCAAGTATTATTTTTGTACCTTTATTATTCTTTATTAGCACAAAAGATGTGTCGACGTTCACAATTTGAGGTTTTGACAAGAGGGCAGGGTTAAGAGTTTCTTTGATATAAAGTAAAACGCCACCTCCATTTCTATTTATTCGGCTTTTCTCAAACATTACATAACCGGGAAGTGAATACTCTGCTAAAAAGTCTCTATCTTCGGTATTGAGCCAAGATTCTGTTATGCCAATCACATCATAATTTTCTGTAAACACTAGCTCCTCTAAATCTGAAAATTTATTGCGTATGCTACGAGCGTTTGCATAGAAAACCTTTAAATTTGTTATTTTAGATCTCACGGAACGGAACGCTCTTTAATAATAGTTTTGGTTCTTGTCGGATCTACGTTTATGTTCATGGCTGTCCTCGGTCCTCGCTGTCTTCGGTCCTTATCGCTGGTGGTCCTCGGTTGCCTCTATTGTGGGGGTTGTGGGGTGGGGGTCACAATGAGGGTAGTGATGGGGGAAAGGTATAGGGAAGGCAACAGAGGGGTAGGTGGCTAGGTAGGCGGGCGTGGTGGGCTAGTCTTGTTGATGATATTGGGGGTGGATTTCTGTATTGTGTTGGGTTGAGGGGTGGGTCATAATGAGGGTACTGATGGGGGAAGGGTATATGGAAGGCAACAGAGGGGTAGTTGACTATACCCTGTTTCTTTTCAACTGACGGAAAATTACAAAGTTCATTAAGATATCTCAGTTATGTTGAAGATTGTGTGGTGAAATATGGTGGTAATTATATAAACTGGGTCTTAGTATGATATAGAAACAGTAGTTTCATATTTTTCCATTAAGTATCGAGAAATGAGCTGCTAGGGGATGCAATTTACCGCCAGTTGGAAAGAAACAAAGTATAGGTAGGGGGGCGTGGTAAACTATTATTGTTGATGGTGATGGTGGGGGTGAGGCGGGGGGGGGGGGGGGGGTGTAGGAGGGGGGGTGTATTTTTGGTCTATTAATTCATTTATTTCTTAGTTTCTTCGCAAGACCTCCCGCAAACTTCGAAAATCACTCCAAGATAAATGTGTACATTTTCCCTCTTATATTTGCTCTTATATTTCTCTTATATTTACAGGCTCGCTATCGCTCGCCAGGAAAAAATCGACACCTATATTATACGAAAAGTCTAAATATTAACAAAGAAATGAGCGAAAGGTCTTAGAATCGCAACATAGGGGTAGTTAGCTAGGTATGGGAGCGTGGTATACTTTTATTGTTGGTGATGGTGGATATGTGTGTGTGGGGGGGGGGGGGGGGGAGGGCAGGGGATAATGTAGGGGATGGGATTAGAGTGGTAGTTGGTTAGGTAGGGGGCCTTGATATATTAGTGTTAACGATGGTGATGGGGTGTGGATCTCTATATTGTGGGAGGGGGTGGGGGTGGGGGGGGTGATAATGAGGGGAGGAAGTGGGGAAAGTACGAGAGTGGGAGGGGGAGGGGGAATGGTGTAGGGAAGGTAGCGGATAAGTAGTTGGTTAGGTAAGGGTGGGGGGTGTTGTTAATGATGGTGATGGGGTAGATCTCTGCACTGTCAAGGGGTAGTTTGACACAGGATTTTGTAGTCACTATTGTGTATCTGTCCACATAACCCACTATCACCCCTAACATAACCTACTACCGACCCTCCCATAACCCACTACCGACCCTCACCAGCCTAATGGCACGAAAAATTGGCTTCTAAAGCAAAACTACAGGCAGTGTACGATTTTTTTTTTTTTTTTTTTTTAGAGAGAGAGAGAGAGAGAGAGAGAGAGAGAGAGAGAGAGAGAGAGAGAGAGAGAGAGAGAGAGAGAGAGAGAGAGAGAGATAACGGTTGTGTTGATCTGTTATTGGTGTTCTTGCTTAGTGGAGGTGATTTTTCTGTTGGTGTTTTTGGTAGGGGTCAGTTTTTATGTGGTCAACGTATTACGGTTGTTGTTGTTGTTGCTGTAGTTAGTGTTGTTAGTATTATTGTTTCTCATAAGGGTTGTCTGGGAACTAAGGGACCAGTTAAACATATCGAGATTCTGCCTACATCGGTTATAAAACTTTATCCAATGTTTTGTTTTAGCAAGAACAACATACGGAGACATATACACAGGCACACACGCCGACAGACAGAATAATACACAAATAGACATGACACACAGACAGACGTTCATTTTAACCCTTTCTGTCGGGTGACGTCCTTTTCATTTTATTCTGTCTAATATTTAATTATTTTACTCAGATTAGTAAGGCACTCTGACGATAAGTAGTTAAAAACTATCTCAATTAACCTTATAAATTACCACATAAGGACGGGCAGCTTCCAAATAATTCTTTTGAAATATTTTGTCCCCTTTATAATAATTGAGAGTTATATACATATGTGATTGGTAGACGTTAAGGGGGCCCACCTCGTTTTTTTTCTCTCTCTCTCTCTGGGTTGTATCCATTTGGCCCCATTCAGCATACTGTCTTAAAACGTTTATCTCCATCCCAAGTTTCGATTTTTTCCTGGTGAGCGATAGTGAGCCAGCATATTTGTGTATATGTTTTTGACAGCAGGCTAAATTTGTAAATTTTTCGATAGAACAATGTCTCCGGCTTTCTTCATAAAATGCTGGCTGGCTATCGCTCACCAGGAAGAAATCGACACCTGGATGGGGATAAACGTCTAAAAACATCGGACTGAATGGGGTCGAATGGATACAACCCAGAGAGAGAGGGAAAGAGAGAGAAAAAAAAATAACGAGGTAGGGCCCCTTAATTGGTCCCTGGTTGGGCCGTGTAGAACAGCGGACTGATGATACACTGACCCTCTGCTGTAGTCGGATTGATTTCACCTGGCGGTAAAGGGATAATGGTTATTTTTTTTGTATATGTTTGTATTTATTTGTAGTTTGTATACTTTCCTCGTCAGACCTCAATCAAGCTTTAAAAAAAAAAAAATAAAAAAAATAAAAATCCCAAGATAAATCTGTACATTTTTCGTTAGATAAATATCTCACCCTTCGGCTGGGACCATCCCGGCCCGTCTTAGAGCTCTCAATCATGTGCAGTGAAATGCAATATACAAACACAAAGTTAATTCTATTAAAATCAGATGATAACTTGGAGCAGATACATGTAGCTAAACACATTGCTCGTGTGACGCCGGCTTTGAGGGGAGATGGGCCGTTTTTCTGGTCCCCCTTCTTCCTCATGTTTAGCCTCATTGATTTTCAGAGTGTAAGACGTTCGGCCCAGTAGTTTGGCGATTCTAGGACCTTTCGACCTTTTTTTTTATTGTCAATATTAAGACTTTTCATGTTATATAGGTGTCAGGGTTTTCCTGGCGATTTACGAAAAACAGTCCTTCGGCCGAGACATTTTTCTATCGAAAAATTTACAAATTTATCTTGAAGAAGGGTCTTGGGCGGGTGTTTTTTAAGCTTGATGGAGGTTTAGGGAGGAAACTATTCAAATAATATATAAATACATAAATGAGCAAATAAAAACGACCCATCTCTCTTGTCAGAATGAGCGAAGTGTTAATCCACATTAATGATCATGGTAAATGTGCTTACAAGCCAAAGAAAAGGGGGTAGCGAAGGGGGTGAATATGGTGGATGTGCGTAAGTGGTGGATGAGGGGAGGGGGATTGGGGGGTAGGGATGGTGAAGGGGAGAAGGTTGAACAAAGAGAGGCATGGAAATAAGGGATATATATATATATATATATATATATATATATACCGGTATATATATAATATATATATATATATATTATATATATATATATATATATATATATATATATATATATATATATATATCAACAGGAATAATATGGAAAGAGCTTCGCCATACGTCATGGTAATTTAACGAATTTTCGGCATCAACAAGGTGCCATCCTCAGGTTATACAGACTGATCCAAAAAATATAAAAACAATATATTATTTTACAGGAAAGAAAATGGATCTAACTGAATAATTGTTATCACTTGTCTAGCTAATAAATACCTAGTGAAATAGCTCCCAATAACGTACAAAATAACAATAACAGTAACCCACTGTCCTTAAGGGAGGGAGGAGAGGGAGGGTAGGGGGAGGGGAAGGGTACAAGGTGGTGAGGGAGGGAGGGGGAGGGAAGGAGGGTGGGGGAGGGGGAGGGGAAGGAGGACAGGGAGGTGAAGGAGGGTGGGGGAGGGGAAGGGTACAAGGTGGTGAGGGAAGGAGGGGGAGGGCAAGGAGGGTGGTGGAGGAGAAGGAGGACAGGGTGGTGAAGGAGGGTGGGGGAGGGGAAATGGAAGGAGGACTGGGTGGTGAAGGAGGGTGGGGGAGGGGAAGGTGACAGGGAGAGTGGGGGAGGGGGAAGGTGATAAAAGGTAGTATAGGGAAGGGGAGAGGAAAACAATTGAGAGAGAAGAGAGGGAGGGGGAGAAAGAGGGGAGAGGGGATAGTGAGGGGTGAGAAAGAGAGAAGAGGGGATAGTGAGGGGGATACAGCCTCGCTAACTATACTGTAGGTCAACAACAGCTAGAGCCCCCCCGGACACCACTATAATCAATGAACAAAAATTCTGATAACATATGGTCGGCTCTATTGGTTTACCTCTCTGTCCTGTACACACACACACACATACATACACACATACACATACATACAGACACACACACACATACACACACACATACACTGCATTACACTACACACACCACTGAAAACTTAGATTCCTATAAAAGAAACCTGTGTCTCCTCTAAAGCTCGGGTCACACGTACACGTTCTAACTCTAACGTCCCGTCCGGTCCCGACCTCTTAATAAAAAGTGCCTAGGCGGCGTCCTTTTTATGCATGCATAAAATGGTCCGTGTGGGTCGGGGCAACTGCCAGAAAACGTGTTATGCCGGGACACCCACGGGACATACACGGACACACACACAAGTTATTTTCTTGGTCGGGGCCGGACGGGACGTTAGAACGTGTATGTGTGACCCGAGCTTAATACTAATTACGTCACGTATTAGAAGTATTAAGTCGATGTTCCTCTCTCCATAAGTCAAACAAATGATCGTCACGGTTGTCATCAGTATAATGTGTCCAATCCCTCCAGTATCCGAGGATTCATTTCTTCACTATTGTCTGGCTATAACTAGACTATTTAAGGGAGACGGGTCGTTTTTCTAGATCCTCTTCTCCCTCATGTTTAGCCTCATTAGTTTTAAGATGTTTGCCCCATTAGTTTGTCGATCTTAAAACCTTTTGCTTCATTTATTTGTCAATATTAAGACATTTCGTGCTATTTATGTGTCGATTTTTTTCCTGGCGAACGATAGTGAGTCGGTCTCGGCCGAGACATTTTTCTACCGAAAAATGTACAAATTAATCTAGAAGGGGGATCTAATGAATGTTTTTCTAAATTTGATGCAGGTCTTGGGAGGAAACTAGAAAACTAGCCTAATATAAAAGATACATATATGAGCAAATGTATAAGCCCATTCCCCCTTAATGCAATTTGGGAAGAATCTCTCGGAACTATCTTAATTTCCCTCCTAAAATCCTCGTCTTTCAAGTCCACATCCTCCTTTTGTATCCTTCTTCTTCTAAATAATAATAATAATAATAATAATAATAATACCAAAAATAATAATAATAATAATAATACTAATAGAAATAAAAATACTACTACTACTAATATTAATACAAATTATATAAATAATGACAATTCCTTTAGTTTGCAATACTATATCACCTACCTATCTTATTCAAATATATATTCTCCCGTTTCCATTATTTCTCGTTTCACTTTAGGCTAAACTCAGAATATATATTTATTTTAGTCTCACTTTCAATATTGACTTTTATGTCTATTTCCGATTTCCTGCATCTCTCGTAACTTTTTCATGCTTCCACATTTTTCTATATATCTGGTTTTACTTTTTTATTGGAAAGTTTATATTATTCCTTTGTCCCCGTTATGTAGTATATTTCACCACTAGTATCGGTAGCCTATATGTAAACTGTTATATATATATATATATATATATATATATATATATATATATATATATATATATATATATATATACCGTATATATATATATATATCTATATATATATATACACGGTATATATATATATATATATATATTATTATATATTATATATATATATATATATCTATCTATCTATCTATCTATCTATTCTATCTATATGCTCAGGCCCAATCCCCGTGGATTTTGGGGTAGCCGACTCAAGATAGAGCAAGAACAGGGAAAACACACAAACAACATAAAACAAAGACATAAACACAGATAAAAAAACACAAATTCACACACATCCAGGTCACCCAGGAGAAGACCCAGAGACCAGGGTCACCAAGGTGGCTCCAGCACTCCCCCGACCACCCGGAGAGGTTCCGATTTCGGCAGGCAGACATGCAGCGGAGCCAAAGCCACAAGCCTTCCCACCACACTTCCAGGCGCACCCTTCATATTAATCGTCTCCCCGGGCCAGGCGCCTGATAGACTATTATCTAGTCCAACTTGCGCCCGACCCTTTACTCCAAATGACCACGTGTTCACTCAACTATTCACAAGCATTCTCCATTCACTCCTGTCCACCACCACTTCCCCTGCCTGATCTATAGTCATTCCTATATCATCCAAAGCTTTTCTTACACAGTCTCTCCATCTCATTGGGGGTCTTCCTGCCCTTCTATCTCCCCTTGTACCTGATTCACATATTGTCTTTGTAAGCCTTTCATCTCCCATTCGTACTTAATTTTAATTCGCCTGAAATTCCCTCACTTAAGATCCACACCAGACATGTCAAAACTATTTTGCAGAATCTCTCAGTATATAAGGCTCCTGGTCCAGATGAAATTCCTCCAATAGTACTTAAGAATTGCTCCTTGGTGCTCGCTCCTGTATTGGCAAATTTTTTCCGTCTGTGTACTCATACCTCATGCTTCCCAGTACCCTGGAAAGAAGCAAACATCCAACCAGTTCCTAAAAAAGGTGCCTCTTTAGATCCATCAAACTACAGACCAATAGCTATAACTTCCACTCTTGGTAAAGTCTTTGAAATTATATTAAATAATCACATAATTAAGCATCTGGAGAATAATAAATTAATCAGTGATAGGCAATATGGTTTTAGACGATGTCGATCAACTGCAGACATTCTTTGCCTTCTTACGCATCAAATCAACCAAGCTACAGACCAACATGGTGAAACACATACAATAGCACTCGATATATCAAAGGCATTTGAGTCTGGCATAAATCCTTATTGTCGAAGATGTCACACTACGGCCTTGCATCATTAGTTCCACTAATTTCTTCTTATCTTCATAACAGAAAAATATGTGTAGTGGTAGATGGCCTTTATTCTAAATTTCACTCAATAAATGCTGGTGTTCCCCAGGGATCAGTTTTGGTCCCAACTCTGTTCCTCATTCATTTCAATGATCTCATATCTACCACTCATAATCCAATACATACCTACGCAGATGACTCAACACTCCACAGTTCCTTCACATTTACCAATTCTTTCACCCAACCCGATCTTATAAATTAAAAAATAAACACTGCAATTTCTCTGAACCAGGACCTTTCTAGAATTAATGGATGGGGACAAAATAATCTAGTTTCCTTTAATGCACAGAAAACCAAGTACATTCAATTTTCTAACCGACAGAATCTCACTGACTCCCATAATTTTTAATGATGTAAATATTCCCACTTCCCCTAGTATTGACATTCTCGGTGTAACATTAACTACTAACTTGAGCTGGACACATTATGTTAGAAGCATTGCTAAAAATGCCTCTAAAAAACTGGGACTCCTGTACAGAGTTCGAGAATTCTTCACTGACGAGCAGTTGGCCGTAATATATAAAAGTCATGTGCGTTCTCAGATGGATTACTGTTCACCTCTGTGGAGTGGAAGTGGAGTGGTTGCATTGAGGCAGTTGGACAAAATTCAAAATAAAGCTATTAGATTAATCAATAACCCTGCCATCACACAGGACCTTCCTACATTATCCATACGAAGAAACGTTGCATCCCTTGCATTATTCTACAGATATTTTCACAGCAATTGTTCTGAGGAACTTGCTTTAATTGTGCAGCCTCTCCACATCTTTCCCCGTAGAACTAGGGCAGCTGAGAGAGCCCATGAATTTACACTTTCTCCTCCACAATGCAGAACTTCTGCTTATCAAAATTAATTTATCCCTAGAACTACTACTCTTTGGAATTCACTTCCCTCGAGTTGCTTTCCACAAACTTACAATCTACAAAAGTTTAAATCCAGTTGTTACAAACATTTTATGAATGGAGGATGCCTTTAGGCACATGGACCTTTTTGTTTTATCTGTGTTTTTCTTTCCTCCGTTCATTGTCTCTTTAAAAAAAAAAAAAAAAAAAAATGTAGAATGAAAACATGACCATACCAGCTCAACACCCTTCTCTCCACTCTGGCTGACAACTGTTCCTGCTGCCCCACTCTCCTACGTATCTCTTCATTCCTCAATCCGTCTCTACGTCTCTACGAGTAACTCCTCACATACTCCCCAAGCAGCTCATCTCCATCACATCCAGCCCTCTTTTCTCCTTTTTCTTCAGAGCCCATGTCTCAGCCCCATACATCACTGTTGGCACAACAATTCCTTGATACAGTGCACTTTTTACTTTCACTCCGAGATTTTTCGTCTTCCACATACTTCCCATTGCTCCGAAAACCTTCCTTCCTTCACACACACTCTGTTTTACCTCCATTTCCATACCTCCACTCCTGCTTATCGTATACTGTATACATATATACAGTATATATACTGTATGGTTGTCTGGCTGTGTGTGTGTGTGTGTGTGTGTGTGTGTGTGTGTGTGTGTGTGTGTGTGTGTGTAAGAGAGAGAGAAAGAGATTGTGAGATAGATAGATAGATAGATACTCGGTAGATAGACATATAAAGGAAAGGTTGCAGAGCCTGGTGTCAGAGTTTAGAATGACAGGCAATAGGAGAATGCTCAAGATTATTTAATGTTATTTATATGAAGGAGACAAAAGGTAATGCTTCCCGTAACTAGTGTCCCCCTTCCCCCCACCCCCAATTTAAAGTTAAATACTGATTCAAATTCAAGGTACCTCGGAATCATAATGTCTGAACACTACGAGCTTGAGGCAGTTTAAGGGGAGACGGGTCGTTTCTCTGGTCCCCTTTCTCCCTCGTGTTAAGCCCCATTTGTTTTGAGATTAAAAGACGTTCGGCCCATTAGTTTGGCGATTATAATACCTTTAGCCCCATTTCTTTGTCAAATTTAATGAACTTTCGTGACATTTAGGTGTCGATTTTTTCCTGGCGAGCGATAGCGAGCCTGAAATTTTAAGAGGAATCGGCCTTCGGCCGGGAAATTTTTCTATCGAAATATGTACAAATTTATCTTGAAAGGGGGTCTAGGTTTTTTGTTTAAGTGTGATGGAGGTCTAGTGAGGAAACTAAGAAATAAAGGAATGAATGACCAAACAAACGGCTCGTCTCCCCTTAAGTAAATGGATGGAAACATTAATACTACTTTCATATAGGTTTAGATAACATACTTGCAGTGAAATAGTAATGGCCATGTTTATGAAGAGGCAACTGTACACCTCTCTATGCTTAGCGGCCACTTCCAGGTTTAACCCAGCTACCCTTCTACTGAGATCAGGGCTGTGTCACGTTATGAGTTGTATCCTGTTTCTGTTATGAAATATAGATAACTAATAACCAGTATATATATATATATATATATATATATATATATATATATATATATATATATATATATATATAGCCAGTTGGCAGATTGTGAAGGTGGGAGGGAGAAAGGTGTGTAATGATCCACAATAAAGGAGTATGTCTGGAGAAGGAAAAAGTGAATGAGGGGAAGAGAAGGGGAAAGCTGGTGTGTGTCATATATAGAGAGAGAGAGAGAGAGAGAGAGAGCGAGAGCGAGAGAGAGAGAGTCACAGAATCAAAATCAACAACGACATATAAGTACACACTATTACCTGACGAATTGTACTTTGTCGCTTTGAGCTAGAGAACTCTAATCAAGCTGATTGGCTCCCGGTAACTGTTCTGTGTCCGAATAGTATATTAAGTAACACCCCATTCTTGAACATTAATATCAAATACAAACCCCAATGTACTTTAATATACTAATTTAAGCATATGGCCCTCCCGGGATTTGAACTCGGGACACCACATCCAGAACATAAACACCTAAACTAGAATAATTACAGTTACTAAAGCCAACACAAACAATATATATATATACACAGGACCAGCAATCGATCAGCTCGAAATAGTTCTATAGATGAAAGAGACCAAGTGTAAATTCGTCAGGTTAAGTGCTCGGCTTTTCTGGACCCCCTTCTCCCTCATGTTTAGCAGAATAGTTTTAGGATTTTAAGACGTTCGTTCCGTTAGTTTGGCGTTTTTTAGACCTTTCACCTCATGTTTTTGTCAATATTAAGACGTTTCGTATTATTTAGGTGTCAACTTTTTCCTGGCGAGCGAAAGCGAGCCTGTAATTTAAGAAGGAATCGACCTTCGGCCTGTACATTTTTCTACCGAAAAATGTACACATTTATTTTGAAAGGGGGTCTAGGGGGTATCTTTTTAAGCTTGATGGAGGTCTAGCGAGGAAAAATAAAAATAAAATATATACAGTAGGCCAAAAACCAAGCACTACCCCCTATAAACAACATACAGACCATACCTGCACGTTCTGTATATTCAGAAGTAGTGTGAATTACATGCAAACAAAGGAAAACACTTATACTGCAGGCAAAACAAAATAATAGGCAAGCATAAACATCACAAATGCAAACACACATAAACACACACAATTAATATATACACACACACACATATATAAACACACACACACACACACACACACACATACACACACAATTAAATAAACACACATTCACATTGAACAACGTAAAATTTTTAAAATCTCCAAAAAGTCAAAGAGAGAGAAAGGAAGGTCAGAGACACTGGAGAGAATAATAAAAAAAAAACAGTTACGAGAAGAGGGACAGAGAGAGAGGGAGTGTGAGCGAGAGAGTGAGTGAGTGAGTGAGTGAGTGAGTGAGTGAGTGAGTGAGTGAGTGAGGGAGAGAATGAGTGAGTGAGTTTGAGAGAGAAAGAGAGAGTGTGTGTGTGTGTGTTTGTTCGTTTTTTTGCTATGTGGATGAAGGAGATAGAAGGCAGAACTGCCTGTAGCGAGTGCCTCCTCCTTAGTTGAAAGAGTGACAGGGGCAAAATCAAGGGACGTTCCAGCCAAAATGCCTGGACACACGGAGTTTGAAGCAATTGAAGTCATAGGAGGAGGGAAAGATTGATTCTAGGAGAGAGTTCCAGAGTTCAGCTATTGAATAGAAGAAAGACAGAGTAACGTTTCACTCTTGGGTTGGAGAGTTGAACAGAGTAGGGGTGGGACTGTGTTGCAAGACGGGTACCACGTACCCTACGTAGAAGAGGTGGTATACACTGGGAGAGCTCGGAGAAGTACTGATTATAATAATAATAATAATCGGTTTATTTAAAGCCGGCAGCCAATGGGGCTGAAAATACACAGACTTAACCTAGATCTTATCCTAATGGATCAACAGACTGATCCTGGCAGCTAACGAGAGCGCCTACATACTCCCAAGGGAGTAGGACGTGGGCAGGAGACTTTGTGGGTCCCCCGAGACGATCCGCCCAGATCTTGCCTTCACGGCCAGGGAAAGTTTTTGAGAGAACTTCCCCTGCCGGCGCGTGGGATCGAACCCCCGACACCAGAGCTAGCGCTCCCAATACAGAGTACTAAGCGCGCTCGGCCACCGTGACCACCCGCCTTTCAAAACATTCCCACCCGTATTCTGTCCTGCTCTCTAACCCAAGAGTGAAGTGATTTCCCCAGCCTTTCTTCTATTCAAAAAGAAAGCTCTTAACCTTTCCCTCGATATATCTTTCCTTCATTTTATGACTTAAACTGCCTTAAGCTCCGTGTGTCGAGACATTTTGACTTTAACAAACCTTGAATTATGCTCTTTATCACTCCTTCAACTTTGGTAGTATTGTAGTGTGTGTGTGACTGTGTGTGACTGTGTGACTGTGTGTGTGAGGGAGAGAGAGAGAGAGAGAGAGAGAGAGAGAGAGAGAGAGAGAGAGTGTGGAGTGCTGCTGCCCCACCTGAACGGCCTATTTTTTACATCTTAGACAATTCACTTTAATGTATCTTGGAAGTATCCTCTCTCAGAACTGTAATTTGGATGAGGAAATACACAACCATCTAGGACAGGCCCCAGCATCTGAAAGTGTCTTCCTAAATATAAACCTGGATGCATTATGGAGAGTGGGTCGTTTTTCTGGTTCCCCTTCTTCCTCATGTTTAGCCCCATCAGTTTTCAGATTTAAAGACGTTCGCCCCATTAGTTTGTCGATTTTAAAACCTTTCGTCCCATTTCTAGATCAATATCAAGACCTTTCCTGCCATTTAGGTGTCGCTTTTTTTCCTGGCGAGCGATAGCGAGCCTGTAATTTTAATAAAAACCGGCCTTCGGCCGGGAAATTTTTCTATCGAAAAGTTTACAAATTTATCTTGAAGGGGGGTCTAGGGAGAGTTTTTTTTAAGCTTGATAGAGGTTAGGTGCTTACAGTTCATACTAGGGATAAGCTGGCGCGACTGAATAGCTCACACAAACATAACGAGCCGAACAAACAGCATTAGTATCGAAGCAACTCTCGCTTCATCACTTGCGATGGTTGGGTCATGTCATCAGATTGTCTGAGGAGCGACTGCCTTAGGGGGAGATGGGCCGTTTTGGGGGTGTATTAAGTAACACCCCGTTCTTAACATTAATCATCAATTACAAACCCCAATGCACTTGAATAAACGAATGAAAGCATATGGTCCTCCCGGGATTCGAACCCAGAGAGAGAGGGATAACGAAATACAGGGTAGGCTCCCGTAATGAAAACAACTCTGAAGAAATGTAACATCGAGTGTTCACAATTGGAAACTCTCTCCGCCGACCGTTCTCTGTGAATATCTCGTTGTCTTGAAGGGGTACAGCTGTTCCAAGAGACAAGAACAAGACAACGCCATGAAAAACGACCAAGGAGGCATGCACGACAAGCTGCCCCACCTCCCCCAATCCCTTCTTGGGCCGCCCTGTTTCGTTCCATTAAGTTGGAGAATATAAGACGTTTCATCCCATTACTTTGGCGAAAATAAAACGGTTCACCACACTCCGGTGTCGATTGTTTTTCTGGGCGAACAACAGCGAGCTTGTAAGTAAGAACAAATCGGCCTGTGGCCGGGATATTTGTTCTATCGAAAAATGTACAAATTCAGCTTGAAAGGGGCCTGGGTGATTATTTTTATAGTTTGATAACATTCTGGGAAGGCGTTAAGCCGGTATCAAACGAACGCTTTTTCACTCAACATTTATCCTTAACACTGGTCTGGCAGCTTATGAGGTCAACATTTGGAATATTTCAGTAACCTAAGTTCATCTAGCAACAGTCTAGTTTCCGATACCAGTGCAAAATATTACAGAAATGTTGCCAGAAATTTTTTGATCATCGAATGTTGACTATAAAAACTCTCGTGTGATACCGGCTTTATTGTTAACCTAAAATACATTGTTCGGATATGGGAGAAGCAGGCAAAATCCACAATAATACTAAACAAAGCATCATAATAACTCAAAAGACGTCGAAACTACTAGGCAACATATTACACCTTGTTATCTTAAGGGGAGATTTCCACTTGAGGGATTTTTTTCTTGACTCCTTTCTCCCTCATGTTTAGCCCCATTGTTTTTCTAATTTTAAGACGTTTGCCCCATTATTTTGAGGATTTTAAGAACTTTGATCCAATTTCTGTCAATTTTAAGACCTTTCGTGCCACTTAGGTGTCGATTTTATCCTGGCGAGCGATAGCGAGCCTGTAATTTAAGAGGAACCGGCTTTCAGCCGGGACATTTTTCTACCGAAAAATGTACAAATTTATCTTGAAAGGGGCTCATGGGGGTGTAATCTTAAGGTTGAAGGATATGTAGAGACCAAACTAAAAACCTCCCCTTAATTCCCAATATATTTCACTTCATTATATCTTGTATTAGCTGCGTAGTTATAATACACTGTAAAAATCAAAGTTATAAAAAGGTATGATATAATTGGGTACAGTATATTGGTGGTGATTTACCTCTCTACCCTTGTACAAGATGGGTTTATTATCACCAGGGTACAGTCGGCCAAATAAGTGATGGCTCGGCACCAAGTATATGTTCATCAGTAATTGGTATCAGCAATATATAAAACTTGATTTATTCGTTTTGAAGGAGATGTGCAAACTTGTTCCGACGCTTAGCCTTTAAATAGGTAGAATATTTAGGACTTTATTTATTGTGTATGGCGGAGATAAAAAGTAAAGCTGCCAGTAACGAGCTACCAAAGTTGAAGGAGTGATAAAGAGCATAATTCAAGGTTTGTTAAAGTCAAAATGTCTCGACACACGGAGCTTGAGGCAGTGTAAGTCATAAAATGAAGGAAAGATATATCGAGGGAAAGGTTAAGAGCTTTCTTTTTTAATAGAAGAAAGGCTGGGGAAATCACTTCACTCTTGGGTTAGAGAGCAGGACAGAATGCGGGTGGGAATGTTTTGAAAGGCGGGTGACCCCCACTCCGTAAGGGAAGAGGTATACACTCTGAAAGTTCTGAAGATCACTGATTATTGTAATAGCAGATAAGACTAAGAATGAGAGAGATGCAACATTGTGGCGTATAGAGAGAGATTGTCGGGAGGTGGTGAGTTGGTGAGACGGAATGGTTTTGCCTACCCTTTTGAGAAGTGCGGTATGGGTGGAATCTCCCCACACTTGGGAATAGTAATCGGGATATGAGTGCAATGTGTCCTTGTACACAGGAAAAAGCTGTGTGAAGGATGAGGAGCCCACGGAGACGGCTGACACACCTAACTTCTGGCTAGCTGCTTTAGAAAGAGTGGTAATATAATCTTTCTAATCTCAGAAGAAAATAGAAACACCAATAGTAATGAGAGAAGATGAAGGGTTGACTTGTGTATTGTTGATGAGTAAAGGCGGTGTCACACGAGCGATTTTTCCGTCAATTTCTACGAGCAATTGTAGTCTGGCAGGCTTAACATTTCAGTTATATCTGAAATCTGCCACCTAACATAATCTACCTTCAGTCTAGTTTCCGATCCCAATGTGAAAAAGACTGAAAATATAACGAGAAAATACTTGCTCATCGAAAATTGCTGGAAAAAGCGCTCGTGTGACACCGGCTTTAGTGATGGTCATGTGGAAAATTGTGACGGATTGATAGGTGAAGAAATCGGGTTTTGGAAGCATTGAAAGCAAAAAGATTGTATCTGCCCCAATCAGAAATAATTGATAGATTAGATAATAGGCATGCAATGACCTTATCACGTGAATTTTGAAGTAATTGCATGGTGAGTCGTTGTGTAAAACTAGTTGAATAGTGTAAGGTAGAGTCATCAGCGTATGAGTAGAGGTACTGTTGAGGATCATTCCTCTTCTACACCCTTTCATACCAGTTAACCCATTGAGTACCAGCGACGTGGGTTATATTTTCTTCTAGCTATATTTAGACGATACTATGCAGCTTGAAAAGGATCTGTAGTAGTTAAAAGGGTTGGGTGAGATAGCTTGAAGCCTTATTATGGCTAGAGGTCCTTCCTAAGCTGAAGAAAACCGTAGAATAGTTGCCAGAATGTGTTGAAAAGGACGTCCCTGGTACTGCAAGGGTTAAGGGGAGACTGGCCGTTTGTTTGGTCTGTTAATTCATTTATTCATATATTTTTTTTTAGTTTCCTCCCTAGACCTCCATCAAGCTTAGAAAAACACCCCCTAGACCCCCCATTTTCAAGATAAATTTGTACATTTTTCGGTAGAAAAATGTCCCGGCCAAAGGCCGGTTCCTCTTAAAATTGCAGGCTCGCTATCGCTCGCCAGGAAATAATCGACACCTAAATGGCACAAAAGGTCTTAGAATTGACAACGAAATGGGGCGAAAGGTGTTAAAATCGCCAAACTAATGGGCCGAACGTCTTATAATCTCAAAACTAGTGGGGGCTAAACATTAGGGAGAAGGGGGTCCAGAAAAACGGTCTGCCTCGCCTTAAAAAAACAACGAACATCTAAAATATAAGATAAGAGTCTATGGTTGCCCATACCCAAGCAAGGGAGTCTCGTTAAATTGACCACTTGCGAGTTTCAGGCTATAAGGAAGTTGGAGCCGTAAACATCGATATAAAACATAAATGCAAAAATAATGTAGGTTTCTGATGGATAAAATGTGTGTTAATTTGGGATTATGTATTTATATATGTACGGTCGCGCTAATAAGTCATGTCCCAGCTGGCATTACGTTTGGCTTGCTCTGTGCTGTATTAATGTCTGTCAGATGTTGAATAGGGTGGGTAAGTGTAGGAACATGTTTTGGTATTTCACTCGATATGAAGTAATGAAGCTTAGGTATGGCCGATACCAATTATTGATCAAAGCATAATTGGTGCCGAGACATCACTTATTGGCGCGACTGTACTACGATCATATTTTAGGCTGGTAATTCTGCTAAATATCGATGTAAACAACTCCAACTTCCTTATAGAACGAAACTCGCCAGTGGTCAATTGGCCAGGAAGAGCAATAGGATGAAGCGTGTGATATTCATTAAGGGGAGAGGGCCGCTTTTTTGGTCCCCTTTCTCCCTCGTGTTAATCCCCATTTGTTTTGAGATTATAAGACGTTCGGCCCATTAGTTTGGCGATTTTAACACCTTTCGCCCCATTTCTTCGTCAATATATAGACCTTTCGTGCTATTTAGGTGTCGATTTTTTTTCCCTGGCAAACGATAGTGAGCCTGTAATGTTGGAAGACTCGGCCTTCGGCCGGGACATTTTTCTACCGAAAAATGTACAAATTAATCTAGAAGGGGGATCTAATGGATGTTTTTTTTAATTTGATGGAGGTCTACGGAGAAAACTAGAAAAATAATGAATACATGCAAACTATCACCCAAAAAGTTAACCATCCCCCCTTAGTGAACCATCCCCCTTAAAGTGAACCATCCCCCCTTAAAGTGAACCATCCCCCCCTGAAAGGACCCATCCCGCCTTAAAGTGAACCATCCCCCCTTAAAGTGAACCATCCCGCCTTAAAGTGAACTATCCCGCCTAAAGTGAACCTCCCCCCTTAAAGTGAACCAGCCCCCCTTAAAGTGAAACCATCCCCCCTTAAAGTGAACCATCCCCCCTTAAAGTGAACCATCCCGCCTTAAAGTGAACCATCCCGCCTTAAAGTGAACCATCCCGCCTTAAAGTGAACCATCCCCCCTTAAAGTTATATTTTGTAAAATCTCAAACCCTATGGAGTTACATTGGCTGCCTAATAATTGAAGGAAACTGTGCTTGTGTGTCACCGATTTCAGTGTAGCAGGGGGGAGAGAGAGAGCGAGAGAGAGAGAGAGAGAGAGAGAGAGAGAGAGAGAGAGAGAGAGAGAGAGAGAGAGATAGAGATTGGAGAGAGAGAGAGAGAGAGAGAGAGAGAGAGAGAGAGAGAGAGAGAGAGAGAGAGAGAGAGAGAGAGAGAGAGAGAGAGAGAGAGAGAGAGAGAGAGAGAGAATGAATGAATGAGATAATTAAGCGAAAAAGAGGAAATAGTTTGGGAGAGGGCGAGAAAGGCGTAGGAAAGAAGTGACAGAGAGAGAGAGAGAGAGAGAGAGAGAGAGAGAGAGAGAGAGAGAGAGAGAGAGAGAGAGCGAGGGTGCAGTCACTACCCTTAAATACCTTGCGGTCTATTCCAAGGAGATGTTCAGAATGTATAGATTGCATTACTTCAACATCCTCTTAACAAATTCAGCTCATTATATTATATAATTTTTTCTAACTTTTTCGTATATATTTTTATTTCCAAATAGTACACGTACACTTGGTCAAAAAAGTATCTGCACCCCTACCCTGATCATCTGGTGTGTACTGCTCGATAGCGTTGGCATATCTTCCTGCAGCTATATCCATCTGTAGGGCCTATTACTACCTACCTATAATACCTAAGACTTACTACCTATGACCTAAGACCTATACTACTAAGCTGTACACACCAAATGATCAGGGTAGGGGTGCAGATACTTTTTTGACCAAGTGTACAACTGCTAAACTACTTGAAACCTACAATGAATGAATGGCATAATTTATGGTAAATTTTCATGGAGTTTATGTTCTTGTGGATTGGTTTCTTTCTATGTTTTTTTACAATGTCGCCATCTTAATCTTAAGCTATTACTCAGATTTAGTACCGTCGCAAAATATGTTGTTAGCTATGACAACTTAGCATTAGCATGATGCAAAGACAGCAAGCTTCCTATTTGTGCATTAAATGTGGATACATTTGTTAGCAATAGACCTCAATATACCGTCAGGTGAAATATCGAGTCTACATACATTATCCCCCAAGTGTACAACAGCCAAACTCTTCCCAACCCCTGATGGATGGCAGGGTAATTGACTGTTAATTATCAGGGAACTTATCATCCCCTCTTGCTATTTCCACTAAACCAATGTTTGTGGAAATGATGTGATCGTGGCTAATTGTCAGTTTGTTTGTGTGTCTGTCTGTCTGTATGTTTGTGTGTCTGTATTTTTGTTTTATGTGAGTGAGGGAGACAAAGGCAGAACTGTCTGTAGCGAGTAGAATAGTGTACGTTGCTGATAGATAAATGGTTGTTGTTGTTGTTCCCCAAGCTGCCTGGCCGAACAGCCCCAAGGCCCCGAGCAATTCCAAGGCCATAACCGAGCGCCCCCACAGAACCCTCCCTGCCGACCACAATAAAGCCTGGGTGACCAAAGCCACTCCATGGCGGGGAGCTGAGGAGGGTGCAGAAACGCCCGGGAAACCAAAGCCCCACCCAGGGCCCTGTGCCCCTCAGCAATTATGAAGAGAAACTTGAGGGGCAAGGGAAAAATGTGACGCTTTGGCTTCCAATCTGGTAGATTGGGAGGTTAATCCACGGAAAAGACGCCGTCACTTGAGATCTAGAAAATAGATAAATGGTAAGTTGAATTGGGCTTTATGTATTTATAAATGTACTACAACCGTATTTTAGCTGTAAATTGTGTTAGATATTGATGGCCACAGCTCCAACTTCCTTATAGAACGAAACTCGCATTTGGTCAATTGGTGGGTTGGTGAATATATGAATAAGAATATTATGGAGATGTTGCTGCAATATAATTACCTTGGATATTATTAATCCAGTTTCCTTATCACTGTGTAGATGGACCGGTTTGTCTGGCCCCCTTCTCCCTCATGTTTAGCCCCATTGTATTTTTTTAGATTTTAAGAAGTTCGACCCATTAGTTTGTCGATTTTAGGACCTTTCATCCCATTTCCTTGTCAATATTAGGACATTTCGTGCCATTTAGGTGTCGATTTTTCCCTGGCAAGAGAAAGCGAGCCTGCAATTGTAGGAGGAACCGACCTTCGGCCGGGAAATTTTTCTACAAATGTACAAATTTATCCTGAAGGGGGTGTTATTTTAAGTTTGATGGAGGTCTATCTATCAATCTAACTATTAGCAAAGGTCCAGGCACTCTCCCCATAAACAACCCCACACCCCTTTCATCAACCATCTATCTATCTATTAGCTAAGGTCCAGGAGGGGAAGGGGGGTGGAAGGGGAACAAAGGAGTACAAAGGAAATCAAGCAACAAGAGGTCTAGTGACCCTTCTAGGCTGCATGTCCTCCAAAACACTGAGGATCAAGTGTCCAAACAGTGGTTTAGAGTGGGTAAGGGAACGTTGGAAAGGGAACTACTGCCCTGGAACTAATGTCCGTGGCAGGATTAGGAAGTTAGTAGGGGACAGATGGGTTAGTAACTGAGGGGAGGATAAAATAAAGTTATTCATTTACAAACGCAGTCGGTCGCGGGTTTGATGCGAGATATTTGTCTAGGCGAAGTTTAAATGAATCAACTGTGCTGCAGTCTATAACATCTCGGGGTGGAGGGGGGGGGGGAGGTGTGGCTGGGGAGGGATGTAAAAGGGGTGGAGGGGAGGGAGGTGGAGGTGGTGGAGAGGTGAAAGGGGTGGAGGGGGAGGCAGGTGGAGGTGGTAGAGAGGTGAAAGGGGTGGAGGGGGAGGGAGGTGGAAAGGGTGGAGGGGAAGGGAGGTGAAAGGGGTGGAGGGGGGAGGGAGGTGGAAGGGATGGAGGTGGTGGGGAGGTGGAAGGGATGGAGGTGGTGGGTAGTGTAAGGGGTGGAGGGGGAGGGAGGTGAAAGGGGTGGAGGTGGTGGGGAGGTGGAAGGGGTGGAGGGGAGGGAGGTGAAAGGAGTGGAGGTGGAGGGAGGTGGAAGTGGTGGGGAGGTGAAGGGTGGAGGTGGTGGGGAGGTGGAAGGGGTGGAGGTGAGGGGAGGGAGGTGGAAAGGAGTAGAGGTGGTGGGGAGGTGGTAGGGAGGTGGAGGTAGGTGAGGGAGGTGAAAGGGGTGGAGGTGGAGGTGGAAGTGGTGGAGGGGGAGGGAGGTGGAAGGAGTGGAGGTGATGGGGAGGTGGAAGGGTTGGACGGGGAGGGTGGTGGGGAGGTGGAGGGGGAGGGAGGTGGAAGGGGAGGAGGGGAAGGGAGGTGGAGGGGAGGGAGGTGAAAGGGGTGGAGGGGAGGGAGGTGAATGGGATGGAAAGGGAGGAGGTGAGGTGAGGGTGGAGGGGTGGAGGGGAGGGATGTGAAAGGGGTGGAGGGGGTGGGAGGGGAGAGGTTGTGAAAGAGCTGGAGGGAGGGGGTGGTGGTGGGGTGAAGGGGGGTGAGGGGGAGGGTGGTGGAGGGATGAAAGGGAGGAGAGGTGAAGGGATGGAGGGGGAGGAGGGTGGAAGTGGTGGAGGTGGAGGGTGGTGGAGGTGGAGGGTGGTGGCTATTGGCATTTACTTTGTGTGTCCCAGGATTTATGGTGGCAGCCGTACGTCTCTCCCCGGGTACTGTCATGCTCTCTTAATTGATTCTTACACCACACACACACACACACACACACACACACACACACACACACACTCTCTCTCTCTCACTCACTCTCTCTCACTGTCACTCTTTCTCTCTCTTTCTCTCTCTTTCTTTCTTTCTTTCTTTCTTTCTTTCTTTCTTTCTTTCTTTCTTTCTCTCACAGAGTTTAGGGAGAACATGCGAGAGCCCGAGGGATATTTTCATAGTGTTCTTTCAATAAAATCGTCTAATGTTAGCCTGGATAGTATCAAAATAACACCATATTTTGTTGAAGGGATTAACATTATCTCACACGACGCATTGGGGTTTAGTATGGTAATACTGTATGCTTAATTGTGTTTTAAGGTTAGAAAGGTTTTGAAATTTTCGTGTAATATAATTTTAGTTAATCCCTCGATAAATAAAATATCGGCTTTCCAGACCCCTTCCAAACTAACCCCACCCCCCCACCCACCCCCCTTCGTAGACCCCTTTGAAGCTAAATTTGTACACTTTTCGGTAAACAAATGTCCAAGCAAAGGCTAGTTTATCATAAAGTGCAAGCTAACTATCGCTCGTCCAGGAAACCTCGACACCTAAATGGGGGGAAGCTTCTTATAATCGCCAAACTGATGGGATGACACGGCTTAAAATATCCAAAATAATTGAGTGAAAATAAGTCCAAAAAGACCACCCTTGGATCAGGTAGTGTTAACATTAATTGATCATAGCTACAAACAGCCCCGTAAGGGTTCTCTAGCTCTGTTGTTGCTTGTTTTCCTTTATACACGAGCTCATAACATTCTCTCTCGCAAAACTTCATTACATGCTCACTTTAATGCTGTCTCATTGCCTTTGTTATTGCTCTCTCTCTCTCTCTCTCTCTCTCTCTCTCTCTCTCTCTCTCTCTCTCTCTCTCTCTCTGAATAATGACTTATCCAAAACTCTTGAGTGGGGTAAATGCAACCTTGTTATTAATAATATAAATATTAACAAATTATATCCAGCTGAAACTCATATTACTTGGTATAATATAGATATTTCCATTTCCTCCAGTATTAAAATCCTTAGTGCTAACCTCAGTTAAACATCTCACTTTAAATCTATTGCAAAATTTGCCTCTACTAAACTTGGGCTTCTTTTCCGAGTTTGTAAGCTTTTCAGAAATGAGCTGCTAATCGTAATATATATAAGTCATGTGTGTTCTCATTTGCAGTATTGTTCGCCTCTGCTGAGTGGATTTGGCGAAGTGGCACTGAAACAGGCAGACAAAATTCAAAACAATTTAACTAGAACTATCAATAACACTATAACTACACATGGATTCTCCCTTTGCTTATACAAGGGAGATACTGCATCCCTTGTTGGTGGTGTAATGGTTTAGGTGCTTATGTTCTGGGTGTGGTGTCCCGAGTTCGAATCTTAGGAGGATCATATGCTTGCATTAATGTATTCTAGATCATTGGGGTTTGCAATGGAGGATTAATTTTAAGAACGGGGTGTTCCTCAATTGTTGTATAGATACTGTTATAGTTGAGGGGAGATGGTTCACTTTTTGGGCGAGTTTTGCATGTATTCATTATTTTGTCTAGTTTCCTCCCTAAACCTCTATCAAATTTAAAACAACATCCATTATATCCCCCTTCTAGATTAATTTGTAAATTTGTAATTTGTAAATTATTCCGGCCGAAGGCCGAGTCTTCCAACATTACAGGCTCACTATCGTTCGCCAGGGAAAACATCGACACCTAAATAGCACGAAAGGTCTAAATATTGAATAAGAAATGGGGCGAAAGGTCTTAAAATCGACTAACTAATGGGGCAAACATCTTAGCATCTGAAAACTAATGGGGCTAAGCATGAGGGAGAAAGTGGTCCAGAAAACCGGCTCATCTCCTCTGCTTTTCAGGATTAATGTATACCACGAACCACCTTTTTCTGGAACCACCTCCTCAGAATAGTCTTCCAACATCTTTTAATCCACAAAATTTTGCATAAATTTGTTATGAACGTTTCTTGGAGAACCCTATTTGGTTCATGATTTTTTTTTTTCTCGCCAAATGTTCCTTTTCTATATTAATACAATAATAATAAAACTAATAATATTTATATAAATACTAATAATTATCATCATTCTTATCATTATCATCATTACCAACAAATCCAAATCATGTTCTGGACAGCCCACCTCTGATCCCCAAGAACAAGAATAACAAAGCCGATCACTCACGGAGAAAGAGACAGAGGAGACAGGCAAAAATAGACGGGCAAACACAATAGAAGAGAAGAAAAAGAGCGATGGAGAAATGTCAAGAGGTTAGACAAGAACTAGCACAAAGCCTAAGGAGAAAAATGGGAGGAATATAGAAAGAGGAAAGACGAGAATAAACGGTAAAACAATCACAGAAGCAGAACAAAAGAATAGAGAGGAAAATAAATAGAATAGGGTGCAGTAAGAAAGGAGGATATCCCGACAAACAACAGTCAGGTGAGGTAACATAAGCAGATGATTGCTTCCTGGTCACCTCATATATGTACAAGGACAATGTGCACACATCTGCAAGCATTAATAGCAAACAATGCCTAGTGAGTTCATTGCTCAATAGGTGGCGTTCTGAGAGTGAGGATCCGAGTCTAGGGGATGAGACAGTGAAGCACTGGAGTGAGTCAGCTTCAGAGATGGGGCTGCTTTGAGCCGTGAGTGGGCAACTAACCCCCATGCATCCTGCGAAGGCAAGATGGCAGGGGCTGGTTGCAGCTAAAAAGTGCTTCACATGTCTCACCCCCTAGACTGGAACGAGACCTCACAGGCTTCACTGTTCAATGATTAGCGGTTGAATGTACAGGCTCTCAGCCTATACCCGAGAGGGAGTAGTTGGAATATAGAACAAAACATAACAAAATAAAATAAAAACTATGATCCTTCTGAAGTTGGGCAACATTTTGGCAAGAATATTTTAACCCTAGGAAATTGCGAGCTTTAGTGACCTCACGATTCCCTGCTGTACTTACTGTAATGCAAGATAAGCTTAACATTATTGGTAGTTTTATTTCATGCATTATATTATTTGTTAATTTTCTTCTAAATCTCCCTCGACACATAACCTCTCTATAGCCAAAAGATATAATATGTGGATACGACGTACTATGGAGGTCTCTTTCCTATGAACAGTTTGCAGGCAGTACGACGTTTATATAGCTTCCAAAACTAGCGGCGCCTCACTCTGTCTGACACTGGCTTTGTTGTTGTCATGTCAGACTAATTCATTCTAGTGGTGTTCACCCTAGATCACCATTCCACTGCATTTTATGAATAAGGAGGTATTTCCTTAACCCCTTCTGTACCTGCGACGTCTTTTTTATTATAGTCTGGCTACTATTAGACCATTTTATTCCATTTAAAAAAGTCTCGAACAATTAAAAGGCTTCGAACTGTCTTACTTAATCACTTGTACTACCACAGATCCTTTTTAAACTGCACAACATCATGGAAATATAGCTAGACTAAAGCAGAAATGTGACAGTTTCGGAAATTGGATTTTTGGGTTTACATTTCTCGCCTATTTAAGATAAACAAAGATTATATAGTTACTAAGCATAATGAAACTACAGTATATGACACACACACACACACACACACATATATATATATATATATATATATATATATATATATATATATATATATATATATATATATATATATATATGCCAACATTTGTTTATGCATCCGTAAGATGGCCGCTAGTTGTCAGAGGATACGAGAAAAACACAGCTTTGAACTACTAAACCTAAATACAACAGTAATGAGATGTTATATTGAGATTTCAAATTAATTTTAAATGTTAAAACAATCTGTGATAATATTGCGTTGACAATGAAACCTAGTAGTGAAGGTTTGGGAAACCAAACCTTCACTACTTCTTTGAAAGTAGGCTACTGGTTAGAAATGATTGAGGAATCGTAATTTGTAATAATGTGTATGGGAAGCTTAATGTAAAACACCATTATTGGCAATGCGTTAGTGTACTTGATCATTATTAGGTGAATATACTCCTTTTACATATTACATGTATATATAATAAAGGTGATCTCCAACAGAACTTAGGATAAGCACGGTAACGAGAAAACCTTGGTAATAAGTTAGTTACACGAGAGGAAGAATGTAAATATATATTATTGGTAAACTATTAGCGATAGTGAACATGATCTAAGGGAGCCCACCTCGCTTTTTTTCTCTTTCTCTCGCTCTTTCTTTGGCTTGTATCCATTCGGCCCCATTCAGCCTACTGTTATTATGTTCCTTCCAACAACCAACAATACTCCTAAAATCGATTAATGAAATTTACAAACACATGTGGCAGTCCGTGGACTGGAACCCAGGATGCTCACACCGAAAATCAACACCTTATACATCGCACCACGAAGACAGTTAAAGGTTGGTGGACACTGCCTACGATTTATTATGCAACTTCGAATCCTGCATATCAATCTAAGCATGTACACACATCCCAACTGAAACTCACGTAGGCTATGCATATGTGAATGGAAAGAGCAATTAATGGGGCCTTAACCACTTAGGGAAGTCCTCTCGATAAATTACTCCTGCACCAATATCAATTAAGACTTTTACCCCCCATCCAGGTGTTAATATTTTCCTGGCGAGCGGTAGCGAGCCAGCATATATATATTTTTGTTTTGACAACAAGCTAAATTTGTAAAATTTATATAGAAAAATGTCTCCGGCGAAGCCGTATTTCTCCCTACAATACTGGCTCGCTGTCGCTCGGCAGAAAGAAATCAACACCTGGATGGTGATAAACGTCTTAAAACAGTTGGCTGAATGGGGCCGAATGGATACAAGCCAGGGAAAGAGAGAAAAGGAGAGAAAGATAAAAACAAAAGCCTAAGTCTAATATAGAGGGTACATACTAAACGTAATCTAATTAAATTTATGGAGAACCAGTAGGAGACAAAGGGTTAAAATGAGAGAGAGAGAGAGAGAGGAATAGATGAGAGAGAGAGGAGAGAGGAGAGAGAGGAGAGAGGGAAGAGAGAGAGAGTGAGAGAACATGAGAGGGAGAGTCCCGGGTTCACTGATTTGGGCGAGGGGCGAAGTGAGGAGTTAATAGATAGGATAGGGGGAGATAAAGAGATAGGTAGGTAGATAAACCGATAGAGCTAGAAATTGGAGAACAGTGAAAGAAGTCCGGGTTCACTGAGTTGGAATGGAAGAGCGAATTGAGGAGTAGGGGACAACACAGAATGGAGGGAGAGAGAGAGAGAGAGAGAGAGTGAGTCAAAGTGAGAGTAAGTGAGTGAATGTGTGAGAGAGAGAGAGAGAGAGAGAGAGAGAGAGAGAGAGTAAGGTATAGTGAGTGAATGTTTGTGTGAGAGAGAGAGAGAGAGAGAGAGAGAGATTGAAGAGAATGGTGAGAATACTTAGTACGAGGAAATTAAAAGGATTTAAAAGGCAGGAAGAATGTCATTGTTTGAAAGGAGGGAGGAATGGAATGGGGGAAGAGAGTGAGTGAGTGAGAGGGTGGGTGAGTGAGTGAGGGGAGAGTGAGTGAGTGAGGGGGAGAGTGAGTTAGTGAGGGAGTAGGAGTATGTGTGTGAGTGAGTGAGGGATGAAAGGGGGTGGAATGAAGAAAGGGATAGGAATGGTGGTAAATGAGTTAGTGAGTGAGGAAAGGAGGCAGGGAGGAATATAATGGAAGGTTAGTGAGTGAGAGAATGAGTCAGTGAGTGTGGGGGAGAGTGAATGAACAAGTGAGGGAGTGAGTGATGGAAAAGGAAGGAGAAATTAAAGTTTGGATGGAGAGAGAGAAACATGAGAGTAACTGGATGGATGGAAAGAGGGAAAGAGAGAGATAAGAGTAAATAGATGGATGGATGAATGGACGGAGAGAGATAGTAGTGAACGTATGGATAGATGGATGGTTGTATAAAAAGAGGGATATAGAATTACACGGATGGGTGGGTTGATGGTGGGAAAGAAATAGCAGCAAATGGTTGGAGGGAGTAGAAGTTCATGGAATTGTGCAGGGAGAGAGAGAGAGAGAGATAGGAGTTAATACAGGAACATATGAATGGATGCATGGAGGGATTTAGTAGTAAATGGATGGATGGGGATGGAAAACCCCTCTCATGGACTTCAGCGACCATAGGGAAGAGCCAGCTGGTTTGGAGCAGGGCTTGCGACCCGACCCCGTAAAAACCACAGCCGCTACCAAACATAATTTAGGAAAAGGGACCGGGGATCGTGGTCAACACTACCCCGGGCCAGCAACTCTGGGGAGTCCAATGCCAGGCATGCCTGGCTCGGCTGGCTGGACCGGTTCTACTGCTCCTTTCAGTCAAGCAAGGGGGCCAGTTTTGACAAGTGCAGGGTAAAGCCTTCGGAGACCTCACACTCTGAATGGCAGCGGATCCCCCAGAAAACCTTGTGACTTGTAGAGTGGTTCCAAAGTCCTGCTCCTGGGCTTAACCCTCGGAGGGGTCTCTGGGTTGGAGCCTGGAACATAATAACCCTCTCAGATGATGACCGACTACCTCCTTTATCTTGGGAGTTGCAGCGGCTGGTCGTCGACATAGCGGCCTTTTCTGAGGTTAGACGGCCTGGCAATGGTGAGATCTGCTGCGATGGAAACCCATACTACTGGTCTGGCTGTGGCAATGGTGCTCACCAAATGGGGAGTGGCTGTTGTAATCTCTTCTGCCCTGGTTTCTACGGTTGTGGGGGTTTCACCTGTTGATGAGCATATGCTGCTGGTGAGGATGATGCTCTCGATGGGCTTTATTTCTCTTATTGCAATGTACACTCCTACCGAGATGAGTACGGTACTTTAGAAGAGAAAGTAAATAATGTTCCACACCAAGCTTGACTATTTAAAAGGGTAGATTATTCAAACACATAATATACCCTTTCTATACCCACGATATTGTACAGTGTTTTATCCTTGCTATGAGATGGCGACGATATTAAGCAATTTATCAATATATTCCGCCAGGTATCAAAATTGTACGTCCATAATTTTGTCCATGAATTCCTGTCTACAGCTGTGCTTAACCATGCCAGTAATGTTGTGCTCTTCTCACTACCGTATGTATTTATTAGGCCTACCATTATACGAGTTTATACACCTTTGACAGCCCCACTTAAAAGTCCAAAGGGTAACGTTCATCTCAATTAATCCTTTAACCCCGACAATGCCTGCCTAAGCTGAATAAAGTTAACTAAAGCAAGTCTGAATATAATGACAAAATTGTTGTTGGAAACTGCACTGTCAAATTTTATATGTATAAAAAGGGTAATTTAATTAAGTGTCCATATTAATAAACCCTAACAGAGGTATTTTGATAGTGAAAAAACACATCTAAATGTAAGGTAAAAAGTTAAGTTCGATTTTATGCCCAACGATTAATTTAACCCTAGAACCCACAAGCAGGGTGTCTAATAACCCGGAAAGGTGTGCAAAATGCGTTATTTCAGTGTCAGTGCATGACGTCAGCAGCCAGCTGCTTGGTAAGGGGAGCAATAGTCAGTCTGAGTCAAGCTCTGGTGGAGGCAGGTGTAGCTCAACTAGCTCCCTCCCTCCACACTTTACAGCTCCCTTGGGGTATCTCACACCCCATTTCTAGCTTTGGATGTATATAACTCCTAAATTAAAGTTTTAACCTGTCGTTTAAATGCTGAATTCTAATGCACCTGTTGTGACTGCCTAACCATCATATTGTGTCTTGATAAATTCCCCATCATTTTATGGTTGACTTTTTGTTTTTTTTCTATATTCCAACTACTCCCTCTCGGGCATAGGCTGAGAGCCTGTACATTCCACCGCTCAACACGGTGAAGCCCGTGAGGTCTTGTTCCAGTCTGGGGAGTGAGACATGTGAAGCATCCATCATGGCTCGAAGCAGCTCCATCTCTGAAGCGGCTGGTTGGCTGGTTGCTTCGTTCAAGTGCTTCACCGTCTCACCCTCCAGACTCAGACCCTCACTCTCAGAACGCCACCTATTGAGCATTGAACTCACTAGGCATTATCCCCCTGTAACATATTTTGAATATGGGAATAATCATAGAGTGTTATTTAATCAGGGAACAATGACTTACAGTGATTTGACAGTATTTACCTTTTTATACTAATGTTTCTAATACATTGCATTTGACAGTATTTACCTTTTTATACTAATGTTTCTAATACATTGCATTTGACAGTATTTACCTTTTTATACTAATGTTTCTAATACATTGCATTTTACAGTATTTACCTTTTTATACTAATGTTTCTAATACATTGCATTTGACAGTATTTACCTTTTATACTAATGTTTCTAATACATTGCATTTGACAGTATTTACCTTTTTATACTAATGTTTCTAATACATTGCATTTGACAGTATTTACCTTTTTATACTAATGTTTCTAATACATTGCATTTGACAGTATTTACCTTTTTATACTAATGTTTCTAATACATTGCATTTGACAGTATTTACCTTTTTATACTAATGTTTCTAATACATTGCATTTGACAGTATTTACCTTTTTATACTAATGTTTCTAATACATTGCATTTGACAGTATTTACCTTTTTATACTAATGTTTCTAATACATTGCATTTCTCTACTTATCAACAGGTAAGCATGGATGTTCCGGGGTGCACAGTGGGTTCCCCCACCATCAGACCATCAGTCTCTAGTGTATCGACTAGTTCGGTCAGTAATTTGTGTTTTAATTAATTGTTATATCTAGGTAATTTTGTTTTAGAAAATTTCATACCAAAGTGCCTGCTAATTTAAATACTCACGGAAACTTGGTCAAATCTGCGCTAGGGTGATGTATATAGAGTAGAAATAGCAGGAAAATTGCTCATCTTACCGCTTGGCTTCACAGAGGTACCGGTATGCAAAGGCAGCCTTGCCTATATCTGCTGGGTAGGTAGGCAAATAATATGCTGGGGGCTAGGAATCCTCCTCCCCTTGTATAATTCTCCTACTTGACGAGACAAAGTAAGGGGCGTGGGAACGCGAAACGGACCCTGAGAATAGGAACATAAAATGTTGTTTCTGTTCGGGCTCTGTCTCGTGTCGGCCACTTCCAGTAATGGAGAATGTGTCTGAGTATATACATACATACATACTGTATGTATGAGAGAGAGAGAGAGAGAGAGAGAGAGAGAGAGAGAGAGAGAGAGAGAGAGAGAGAGAGAGAGAGAGAGAGAGAGAGAGAGAGAGACAGAGAGACAGACAGACAGACAGACAGACAGACAGACAGCGCCATGGGGAGAAAGACCGACAGAACGATACAATAGGATAAAATCTGAATACTAGATAACACAAATAAAACCTGTTGAAAAAAAAAGGTGGTTGGTAGGACAGATATATTGGTTCGTCAGATAAACTAAGCCCTTTTCAGATAAAATATAGCTTTTTCGGCCCAACAATGCAATCTGAATTTCTCTCGACTAGTTGACTAATGACATCTGTCGGGTGAGGGGAGGGAAGGGAGGGATACCGGGAGGGAGGGAGGGATACCGGGAGGAAGGGAGGGTAGGGAGGGAGGGTGTGGAGGAGAGAGGTGAGGGAGGGTGTGGAGGAGTACAAAGGTACAAAGGAGTACAAAGGAAATCAAGCAACAACAGGTCTAGTGACTCTTCTAGGCTGCTTGTCCTCCAAAACACTGAGGATCAAGTGTCCAAACAGTGGTTTAGAGTGGGTAAGGGAACATTGGAAAGGGAACTACTGCCCTGGAACTAATGTCCGTGGCAGGACTAGGAAGTTAGTAAGGGACATATGGGTTAGTAACTGAGGGGAGGATAAAATAAAGTTATTCATTTACAAACGCAGTCAGCCGCGGGTTTGATGCGAGATATTTGTCTAAGCGGAGTTTAAATGAATCAACGGTGCTGCAGTCTATAACGTCTCGGGGAAGCCCATTCCACAAGTTGACAACTCGATTGAAGAAGAAAATCTTAGATTCGTGTGAGTTAAAAGATTTACCAATAATTTTGCAACCGTTTCCCCGCGTGTAATTAGATTGGTCGATAGTGAAGTACTTACTACAGTTCATATTGTCGATGTCTTTGATGATTTTGAACACTTGAATTAAGTCACCTCTTAATCTGCGCTGGGTTAAAGGAAATAGATTTAATTCTCTAAGACGCTCGCTCTTCGTATGGTTTGTTCTTTAGGCTAGGTATCATTTTGGTAACTCTACGTTGAACTCGTTCTAGCTTGTTTATGTCTTTTTGGTAATAAGGGCACCAGCATTGAACGCAGTATTCCTGAAGAGGGCGGACTAAGGAATTGTAAAGGGTTAGGATAACGTCTTTGGATTTATGCTCAAATGACCTGCCTATAAAGCCAATTGTTTTGTTTGCCTTCTTAACAACTTCTGAACATTGTTGACTCGGTTTTAGATTACTCGATATTGTTACTCCCAGATCGGTTTCTCTGTTTACATTCTTAAGCTGAGTGCCATTCATCGAATAGTTTGCTTTCTCATTTAGGTATCCGATATGTAGTATTTACATTTATCCGCATTGAAACTCATTTGCCAAATTTGGGCCCAATGTGACAATTTATCTAGATTGTGTTGCATATCGTCAACTTGATCTTTTGAGAGTACGCTATTTGCAATTTTTGTATCGTCAGCAAATTTTGAGATTGTACAGGTGAGACCCTCATCTATGTCGTTGATGTAAATTAGAAAGATAATTGGTCCTAGTACCAATCCCTGGGGTACCCCGCTACTTACATTGGTCCATTTAGATGACTTACCGTTTATGACTACTCTTTGCTTTCTGTCGCTGAGCCAATTTTCTATCCATTTCAACACACCGTCTTGTATTCCATGCGCTTTTAGTTTTAGCAGTAAACGTTTGTGGGGAACTTTGTCAAAGGCCTTTGAAAATCAAGGTATATAATATCTACAGCTTTACTCTCATCGTAGAGGTTGAGGATATCGTGGAAGAAGTCTAAGAGGTTTGTTAAACAGGAACGTTTTTTACGAAAGCCGTGTTGAGTATCTTTAAGTATGTTATTTTCCTCTAAGTGATTTACGAGTCTGTCTCTTATGACCGTTTCTAGCATTTTACATACAACTGAGGTTAAGCTAATTGGACGATAGTTACTGGGTAAGGATTTGCTGCCTTTTTTTAATATCGGTGTTACGTTGGCCATCTTCCACTGATCAGGCATAGTTCCAGGCTGCAAGGATTTATTGAATAGCAATGTCAGTGGTTTGGAGAGCTCATCCTTAGCTTCCTTTAGAACTCTAGGCGAGATTGTATCAGGTCCAGGCGTTTAATTACCTTGAGTTTATCTAAACAATTCAATACTTCTCTCTCTGTAACAGTGATATTGCTTAGAACATCTGAATTATCAATCTGAATCGGCGATGGTGTAGGGATATCACTGAGGTCTTCTGTTGTAAAAACTGATGCAAAGAAGGTATTGAGGGCATTACTCATTTGTACTTCGTCTTTGGTGTATTCTCCATTTTCATCGACTAACGGTCCACCAGTTGAAGTAACTACTTTTTTCTTTCTGATATAACTATAGAATTCTTTCGGGCTTGTTTTACTTTGATTCGCAATATGTAACTCTAGGGTCTTTTTACTTTGCTTAATTAACTTTTTGGCTTTGCGTCGTAGCTCTACAAATTTCACCCGTTCTTCGTCATTTTGTGAGGATTTTAATTTATCATTAGCAATTTTTTTAGCAAGCAGACAGTTTGAAATATCTTTATTCCACCATTTGGGCTTATTAATATGGCCTGGACGCCGTATTTTCGATGGTATGCAGTTTTGCACTGCTTTTAGGTAATTGTTTCGAATAACTTCCAAGATGTATTTATGTCGTTATTGTTAATTAAAATACTCCAGTCAGTTTCTTTAAACATAGCTCTAAGTTTATGAAAGTTTGCTTTCTTGAAATTAGGGACTTTTTCGGAGAGAGAGAGAGAGAGAGAGAGAGAGAGAGAGAGAGAGAGAGAGAGAGAGAGAGAGAGAGAGAGAGAGAGAGAGAGAGAAGGGAGAGAAAGAGAAGAAAAAAGAGGGAGAGATGGAAGAATGCAAAGAGAGGATGGAGAAGGGAGAGATAGATGGAGGGAGGGGGAGAAGCCAAAGAGAGAGGAAGGGAAAGAGGAAGGAAGGGTGAGAGAGATAGAAGTGAGGACGGGGGGGGGGGGGGGGAGATAGTAAAAAGGAGTGAGGGAAGTAAGCATGGGAGGAAGGGAGATATAATACCAGAGGGAATGGGAAGGAAAGAAGGGAGAGGAATTGAGGGCGAGGGAGGAAAATAGAAAACAAATAAACAAAGGAACAAATGAAAACGGGGGAAATGTGTATAATAAAATGGAAAACACGAAAGATTAGCAATTAAGTTGTGCATAAACTAACATTAAATAAAGATAGCATAAATGAAACACTTAAGAAAATAGACACAACAAAGATGAATAGGTAAACAAGCGCAGTGCATAAAAGTAAATGATGGGTTGCAAGCATGAAGAGAATATGAAGACAACCAAACTAAAATGAAGTAAACATAGTATAGTATAGTCTATTCACTATAATTATAATCCATTCATTATAATTCAATCATTCGGGAAGAGTCAATCAGGAAGTTGGTGTGAATGTGTACAGCTCATTTGCTCCAGCCCTTCTTGAGTTACATAAGGTAGTGGGTCAGGGTTTACATAATTATGTTTTCCTCATCACTTATGCCTGACATATTATACTGTTAAGTTTGTCAATGAAATATTTGAAATTATGTTGCAGTCTTTTATATAGTATCCCTACAATTACAATCTTATCCAACTCATTGTTACCAATTTCAATATAAATAGTTTTGACTAAGATAACATAATTACAGTATATATACACACACACACACACACACACACACACACACACATATACAGTATACTGTATATATATATATATATAGGGGAGGTGTGGTGGAGTGGTCTTGCCACTGGCCTGGTAATCCAAAGGTCCCGGGTTCAAATCCCGATGTATCAATGGGAAGATATTATTGGGATGGAATTTGTGCTGTACCTAGTATCAGTGCATTACCACAAGCCCACCGAAACGTCAATAAAATACCCTCATTGTTCTCTGATTAAATAGCACTGTATGAATATTCCCATATTCAAAATATGCTATAGGGGTGCAATGCCTGGTGAGTTATCTGCTCAACAGGTGGCGTTGTGTGTGTGTAAGTGTGAGAGTCCGAGTGTAGGTGGTGAGACAGTGAAGCACGGGAACGAGGTGGCTTCAGAGATGGGGTCGTTTCGGGCCATGAGTGAGCACCGTGCCTCATGTGAAGGCAAGATGGCAGGTGCTCGTTGTACTCTACGTGCTTCACATGTCTCACTCCCTAGACTGGAACAAGACCTCACGGGCTTCACTGTTCATTGTAAATCGGTGAATGTTAAGGCTATCAGCCTATGCCCGAGAGGAAGTAAGTTGGAATATAGAAAAAAACAAAAAAAAATAAAAAGACAAAAATATATATATTATATATAAATATATATATATATACACAGTACATATATATATTTTTTATATATATTTATATATATATATATATATATATACATATATATATATATATATATATATATATATATATATATATATATATATATATATATATACATTTATATACACTCTATAATTACTAATTACTCTAGGTATTATATATTGTTAATCATGATAGACCAAATCCCAATTAACGAGTTGACTCACACCTTCCCAAACATGATGTAATCGTCTAATAATTGTTGTCTAATTATAATTGCCTAACACTATTGATTGAGAGGAAGACCTCGGAGGAGATGGAGAGCTGGTGTAAATAATGTGTTGGAAGATAGGAAGATGACTGAAGAACACTCGAGAGAAGGGCTGATGAATTGAAATGAATGGAGAATACTTGTGAATAGATGAGTGATAATGCGGTCGGTCGTAGGGAGAAGGCGTTGGGCATCAGTTGGACTAGAATCTAGATAATAGTCCGTCAGGCGCCTGGTCCGGGGAGCCGGTATATAAATTATGATGGGCCATGCCTGGAAGTAATGTAGGCGGGCAGTGTGGTGTTGTTCCGCTAAGTGTCTGCCAGTTGAGACCGGAACCTCTCCGGGAGGTATAGGACCTGCGGGTTGCTGGAGGCCCCTAGTGATCCTTGGTCTCTGGGTCTTCTCCTGGGTGACCTAGATGTGTGTGAGTGTTATATGTTTATTGTTTTCGTTTTGTTGTTTCTGTTTGGGCTTTGTCTCGATTCGGCCACCCCCAGGTATGGGATATGTTCCTTAGTACCTTTTATATTTATATGGATGAGGGAGACAAAAGGTTTAGATGCCTGTGACAAGTGCCTCCCCCAGAGTTGAAAGAGGGACAGGGCCAAAATCAAGGAGCCAAAATGCCTGGACATATGGAGTTTGAAGCAATTTTAGTCATGGGAAGAGGTAAAGATGGATTCAGGGAGAGTGTTCCAGAGCTCAGCTGTTGAATAGAACAAATATTTTCAATATAGTTTCACTCTTGGGTTGGAGAGTTGTACAGAGTAGGGTTGGGATTGTGTTGCAAGACGGGTGCTACATAGTCTGCGTAGAGGAGGTGGTATACTCTGAGAGAACTCTGACGAACACTGTTTATTGAAATAGCGGTAGAATAGTGAGCGAGATGCAACATTGCGGTGAAGAGAGAGAGAGAATGCAGAGAGTCGGTGAGTGGACGTGAGTTAATGAGACAAATGACTTTCTTTTCTACTATGTCAAGAAATGCTGTGTGAAAGGATCTTTCCCACACATGCGAACAATACTAAATACATGGAAAACAGAGGGGTAATGGTGTTTAACGGGTGACTACTGAATACCAAAATGCTTTCCACTCCCTTGTTTGAACTCGATATATTATGTGTCGAAATTTGATACGCATTACTTTTCTGCACAACACATTATATACATTACATTTCATCATCATCATTCTCTCTCTCTCTCTCTCTCTCTCTCTCTCTCTCTCTCTCTCTCTCTCTCTCTCTCTCCACTAATCACCGTTATGATGTCAAATGATCCGTGATTTAACTGTGTGATAAAAGCGAGGCAAAGAACATTTATTTTCTTGTCATTCGTAAAAAAAAATGAAAAAATTTGGAAAGCAAATTTGGACACAACAATAAATATAGTAAAATTAAATATAATAAATAAATAAATAATAAGTATGGAGTAGTGCTCAATACCCTCTTCATTATTATCACAAAAACAAACAATAGAACATCGGAAACTGCCATGTACGTCTACAATAGCAAACACTGCTACAACGACAGCAACAATTGGGCGAGTCAAATGATATAAAACACACTCATATACACAGTTTCTTGACATATATTCTGTGTGCATGAATGTTGATCAAATTCCAACGAGTGAACACATTGGAACGGACATAAACGCAAACACAGCATTAGACAAACACACACACGTAAATACTGCAATACTCCAATAAATTAGCATTGTATGAATATTCCCATGTTCAAAATATGCTAAGGGGGGCAGTGCTTAGTGAGTTAGGGAGCCCGTCTCGCTTTTTTTCTCTCTCTCCCTCTCTCTTTGGTTTGTATCCATTCGGCCCCATTCAGCCTACTGTTTTAAGACGTTTACCCCCATCCAGGTGTCAATATTTTCCTGGCGAGCGGTAGCGAGCCAGCATATATATATTTTTGTTTTGACAGCAAGCTAAATGTGTACATTTTTCGATAGAAAAATGTCTCCGGCAAAGCCGGATTTCTCCATACAATGCTGGCTTGCTATCGCTCGCCACGAAGAAATCGACACCTGGATGGGGATAAACGTCTTAAAACAGTTGGCTGAATGGGGCCAAATGGATACAAGCCAGGGAAAGAGAGAAAGGGAGAGAAAAATAAAAACAAAGCCGGTAACCCCCCTTAAGAGCTCAATAGGTGGCGTTCAGGAAAGAGAGGGTGCGAGACCGTGAGTGAGGCGGCGAGATAGTGGCGAAGCGGCTCTGAGGAGTCTGATGTTGCCTCAGGGCCACAAGGGACCAACCAGGCGTCGTGGTCTACTATGGTAAGGCCACGAACGAGCCGGTTGAAGCGCTTAAACTATCTCAATGTCTCATTCACTGTCTAGAATAACACCTGGCTTCACCGTGTTGAGCGGTTGAATATACAGTGTAAGCCTATGTCCGGAGGTAGAAGCTCGAACATTAAAAACAAATATACAGTGTAAGCCTATGTCCGGAGGTATTCGAACATTAAAAACAAATATACAGTGTAAGCCTATGTCCGGAGGTAGAAGCTCGAACATTAAAAACAAATATACAGTGTAAGCCTATGTCCGGAGGTAGAAGCTCGAACATTAAAAACAAATATACAGTGTAAGCCTATGTCCGGAGGTAGAAGCTCGAACATTAAAAACAAATATACAGTGTAAGCCTATGTCCGGAGGTAGAAGCTCGAACATTAAAAACAAATAAATAAATAAATACACAAATAAACATATACAAAACACTAGTTCACTCTCCCACTCTCTCTCACACACACACACAATTACACATACTGTACACCTCGAAACAGAACACGAGAGAATGTTTATGATGTCATAGAGAAACAGCTCCCATCAACAATACTAACGAACACACACACACATTATTACAAACACATACAACGCACACACACACACTCACACGCAAACACATACACACACACGCAACCATATACACGCACACGCAAGCACATGCACACACATGCACACACAATGCTTCCAAAATCCAGTTTCTCCCTCTATCTACCCGTCACAATCTTCCAGACTATCCCTTATTCTTCAACAATACAAAAATCAACCCTTCATCTTCTCTCAGTATACTTGGAGTTTCTTTTTCTCCTGGTCTTTTTTTTTTTTGGAAAGATTATATTCCCACTCTTGCTATAACAGCTTCCCAGAAATTAGGTGGGTTCAACCTTCTAACCCAAGAGTGAACCGATTTTTCCAGTTTTTCTTCTACTCAACAAGTAAGCTTTGGATCTCTCTACCTCAATCTGCCTTTCCTTCATCCTATGAACTTCTGCTTCTCGACCACTGTAGCTGCAGGGCCTTCGTCTTCTTGCAGTTCGTCTTCTTGTATTCATTGGCGATCTCGCGGGGCGAGTCACTTCGTTAGAGTATTTACTTACTACCTGCTCATCAAGTTTTGATGAAGAACACTTGAAGTCTGATCTGGGGCCGGGATACCCAGACACAGTGACAGGATACCTAGACACCAGAGCTAGTTGAAAGGAGTTTGCCCCTCTGACGAGATATTCAGTGGGTTCGTCGAGATACTCAAATAAAACCGTGACTGGATGCCCAGTAATGTAATTTGCCAACAAAATACTCAGCCTTGGTGGAGGTGGGCTGATGATGGTTAGTCCAGGTCAAAGAGTACAGATTGGATAGAGATGGAAGAAAGACGCTACAAATCTGAAAATAGCGAGACGCACGTTCGAGAGATGGCAGCACGATCGCAAAGGAAAACGGAAAGGTCCCCATTAATTCGTAATAATCCCTACCTTGTACTAATAACGCTATTAATAATCAATTCTACGCTATCCAGAGACTATATAGACATGGCAGAGTTACATAGACATAAGTAGAGGATAGTGAAATTGTCGTAATTATGAGGAGGTTCACAGCCACGTCTCTTATACCTCCACCATTGTTGTTGTGAGAGAGGGGAGTTGCCAACGTCAAACATGTTGGGACAAAATATCCCTAGGTGTCATAAGTATAACCCAAGAACGTATTTCGTGAAATGTCCTGTTTTAGTGCAACTTTATAAATTAACATCTACATAACATGTAACTAATAATATATATTAAAGATTATATTTTAATTCTTGTTGTGTTGCTTATAGTTATACAGCTTACATCATATTTAAGTATTTTGTTTATATTGTATATGTATTCCTAATATTGTCCTCTTGCTTTTATATATCTATTTTATTTTAAATAATTTACAAGTGTTTTTACCAACATTAAATCACTTTTAAAGACGTTCCCCCTTTAATCTATTGCCCCCTCATTTTGCGGAATTCCCCTTAACTTTGGTAACACTGCAGACAAGCCGGGTGCACATATATCAAGGAGTATCTAATAAGGAAAAGCAACCGAGGTGTTTTGGTTGTATGCCCTACAACAGTCCTGCCACCAAATCCCTAGGATGCGTGGCAAAATAACCGTGTAACGTCACGCTTTTGCCTCTATCCAATCTGTACTCTATGGTCCAGGTGAGGTATGTGTCCCATTCCTGCTCCACCTGAAGCTCTTGGGGTTGCGGGCAGGAAGGTATCCTTGGTCCTTTACCTGAGACCTGACATTGAACCCCTGTTTGCTTTGGCAAATCAGGTACTGTCGAGATGAAGGGGTAGAGAATTCCCATATGGACCTGGAGGGCGGAGAGTGACGTAGTGGCTGGGGGTGGGACTTGTGATGTCAGTGGCTTCAAAGAGAGTGGTACTGGTGGGGGGTACTGTGTTGTTTTTTGAGTAGTGAGAGGTTGCCCGTGTTGAGGTGGTAGCTGGGAGGCGTGTTGAGGCTTATCTTGATGTTGAATCGGGCATAGCAACCCAATACAAGGAAAGAAAGGTAATCACTATCATTATACCCAATGATTTTAAATACATTGGTCATACTTTGTTTGTATACTTGATTTTGTAATGTAGCTACCCGCTTAAAAAAAAAAAAAAAAAAAAGTATCATGGTGGACTCACAATGTGGTCTTTTGTTTAACAATTCAGAACGACGGTAATTATAAATCACTCTTCGTTTACACACACACACAGACACATACATACATACATACATACACACACACTCACTCAATCACACACACACCCTAACACACACACACAATGCACACAGTCTCTGTCTCGATATTTTTTCATTAATGCCTTTGCCAATACTCGATGTGAAAACACGAAAAACACTCGAAAAACATCCGAAAAATAAATCATGGAAAAAAAAAAAAAAAAAAAATCCATGCAAAAAAACAGCATCGTATTTTCCTTGACCGGGCTACATGTTCCGTTTCAGAATGTTTGTATATATAGGTTTTTCTTTTTTTCAAGTACAACGGGCAGTAGGGCGATACATGCACGAATAAAAATGGGTGGTCTAATATTGTTTTTTTATACTTCAGTGCTTCGATTACTCGTTGGAAATGTTATGTGCCTGAGAAATGGTTGATTTATATTGTCTGGTAAGCTAATGATCTTCACCCTCGGTGCAGCGTGTTTGTTTACGTTTCTATCAATTTGGCCATATAATCAATCAATCAAATAATATACAGTATATATTCTGTATATATCCATCCCTTTCAGTACCAGTGACATCTTCTTTATTTGATTTTAGCTACATTTAGACGATTTTATGAAACTTAGGAAGGATATATGGTAGCTAAACAGAATAATTGAGATAGTCTGTAGCCTTTAGATGGTTAGACGAACTTACCCACTCGAATAAACTCGTCTAACAGTCGCCAAAATATAATGAAAAGGATACTGAATGGGGTATATTATATAATGGGGTATATTATATAATGGGGTATATATATAATGGGGTATATATATAATGGGGTATTTACATAATGGGGTATTTTATAATGGGGTATTTTATAATGGGGTATTTAGATAATGGGGTATTTTATATAATGGTATATTATATAATGGGGTATATTATATAATGGGGTATATTATATAATGGGATATATTATATAATGGGGTATATTATATAATGGGGTATATTATATAATGGGGTATATTATATAATGGGATATATTATATAATGGGGTATATTATATAAATGGGGTATATTATATAATGGGGTATATTATATAATGGGATATATTTTATAATGGGGTATTTTATAATGGGGTATTTTATAATGGGGTATTTTATAATGGGGTATTTTATAATGGGGTATTTTATAATGGGGTCTTTATATAATGGGGTATATTATATAATGGGATATATTATATAATGGGGTATATTATATAATGGGGTATATTATATAATGGGATGTATTATATAATGGGATGTATTATATAATGGGATGTATTATATAATGGGATGTATTATATAATGGGATGTATTATATAATGGGGTATATTATATAATGGGGTATATTATATAATGGGGTATATTATATAATGGGGTATATTATATAATGGGGTATATTATATAATGGGGTATATTATATAATGTTCATGTTCCAACTCTCACAGCCAGGTAATTCGAAGTTTGTCAGGTGGTTTTCATGCCAATTAACCCCTTAAGTACCGATTGGCCTTGTCATTATAATCTGGATATTATTAGACGATCTTTATCCACCTTAGGGAGGACGTGTAGCAATTAAAAGGCATCAAACTATCTCGGTTATCCAATATAAATACCACGGTTTCCTCCTAAGCTGCATAAAATCGTCTAAATATAGCTGGACTAACACAAAATACATCCTCGGTACGGAAGGGGTTATGGGTTAGTGTTTTGTTTTCTATATATTTGTGTATTTATTTATTTTTTAGTTTCTTCGCTAGACCTCCATCAAGCTTAAAAAAACACCCCCCAGATCCCCTTTCAAGATAATTATATTTGTAAATTTTTTGGTAGAAAAATTTCCAGGCCGAAGGCTGGTTCCTTCTAAATATGCAGACTCGCTATCGCTCGTCAGGAAACAATCGACACCTAAATGGCGCGAAAGGTCTTAATATTTACAACGAAATGAGGCGAAAGGTCTCAAAATCATCAAACTAACTTCCGAACGTCAATTAAAACCTAAAAGATAATATGCTAAACATGAGGGAGAAGGGGGTCCAGAAAAACGAATTCCCCCCCCCCAACTAGCTTGACGCACCATGGCTGTGTCTATCGTGTGGGGCTTGGTGTACACTTTAATTATTTAAGGGAGAGGTATAGTTGCTTTTTCTGAACCCCCTTCTCCCTCATGTTTAGCATGTTATTTTTTAGATTTTAAGACGTTGGTTCTATTAGTTTGTCGATTTTAAGACCTTTCGCCCGATATATTTGTCAATATTAAGACCTTTCGTGCCATTTAGGTGTAATTTTTTCTTGGCGAGCATTAGCAAGCCTCTAATATTAGAAGGCACAGTTGGCGTTCGGCCGGGAAATTTTTCTACCGAAAAATGTAAAATTTATCTTAAATGGAGGTCTAGCGAGAAACTAAAAAATACATAAATACATAGATAACAGAACAAGCACAAACCCCGGGGGAGACAGACCGTTTTTTTATTTGTTTTTTTGGTCTATTAATTCATATATTCCTTAGTTTTCTCCCTAGACCTCCATCAAGCTTAGAAAAACACCCCCTAGACCCCCCTTCAAGATAAATTTGTAAATTTTTCGGTAGAAAAATTTCCCGGCCGAAGGCCGTTTCCTCTTAAAATTTCAGGCTCGCTATCGCTCGCCAGGAAATAATCGACACCTAAATGGTACGAAAAGTCTTAAAATTGACAACGAAATGGGGCGAAAGGTGTTAAAATCGCCATACTAATGAGCCGAACGTCTTATAATCTAACAACAATGGGGCTAAACATGAGGGGGAAGGAGGTCCAGAAAAACGGTCTGCCTCCCCTTAACCGAAACCGTCTAGCTAGCGGTCTGGGCATGTAATCTCGGACTACACATTATTCTACACCACCGATTGAACTTAATCACTCACCCACCCACTAGGTTATTCGCTGTAAGTAGGCCAGAAATCATTATCTCTATCCTCTCTTAATTCAAAAAGGGCAAGAGCAAATGGGCTGTACATTTCCACATCTATTCCTTGACTGACTCTTCCGAAATGGTAGAATTATTAGCTCGATTACTCTAGTCGTGTTTGAGTTACAGAGGTTAGAGGTCATGATTTCTCGCCTACTTACAGCGAATAGACTATAGGTTGTGCTCCCTATTGTATAATTGGCTGACCGGACAACTCAACCAGTAGACCATTTCAACCAGTAGCTCTCAACCAGTATCAAAATCAACCATTACTGTTAGGTTAGGTTAGGTTAGCACTATATTTTGGCACCGGTCTGGTTGGTCTTGGTTGATTTGGCACTGGTTGAGAGCTACTGGTTGAAATGATCTACTGGTTGAGATGTCCGGGAACCGTATATTTTGAGTATGGGAATATTTATGCAGTGCTAATGTATTGAAAGCAGCATGGGTGATTTTGATGGCGTGCTGGTGGGCTTCTTTGTGGTAATATATTGAATCTAGAATTAATTCATAAGTCTAGAAATCTCAAACCCAAGCAAGCATAACTCACAAATGACAAGAACACTCGTGCTGAAATTTCTACCAGTTGGGAAGAGTCAACTAGTAAAGCGATGTGGACAGTTTCAGCCTGTTTGCTCCAGCCCTTCGTGAGGTACACTCGGATGCCATAGCCCACCCATGCACATTAGTGGACCCTCAATGTTTTTCTCTTTGCAATTATAACTATATATGGACGGATTGTTTTATAGAACTTGTTTTTCATTTAAGGGGGGTGACCTGTTTTTGTTTTGTCCTTTTCTATCTTTCTCTGGCTTGTATCCATTTGGCCCCATTCAGCCTACTGTTTTAAGACGTTTATCCCCATCCAGGTGTCAATTTTGTACTGGTGAGCGGTAGCGAGCCAGCATATTTTGTATTTTTGTTTGACAGCAGGCTAAATTTGTACATTTTTCGATAGAAAAATGTCTCTGGCGAAGCCGGATTTCTTCATATAATGCTGGCTCGCTATCGCTCGCCAGGAAGAAATTGACACCTAGATGGGGATAAACGTCTTAAAATAGTTCGCTGAATGGGGCCGAATGGATACAAGCCAGGGAAAGAGAGAAAAGGACAGAAATAACAAAAAGCAGGTCACCCCCCTTAACCCTTTCAAGCGCCGATGACGCATTTATTTTCTGTTCCTGGCTATTATTAGACGATTATATTCAGATTAAGAAGAGTGTGTGGGAGTCAGAGGGTTGATGGAGATAGTCGTTACCCTTTTAATTCCCACAGATCATTCCTAAGCTGTATGAAATCGTGTAATGATAGCCAGGAGGAACTGGTAAAACGCGTCATGACCCTCAAGGGGTTAACAGTATATATAGTTTCGTAGTTGATGTATTGCATATTATATCTATAAACTCATTTCCAGAGATATACTTCCATAATATTAGAAGTAGGTGAATATTTATGAGTGGGCTAGAGACTATGGTATCCGAGTGTACCAGAGGCTGGGTGTCACAATTTATTGACTCGCCATAATTAATATAATACAGTACCAGTGTAATTACAGCTCCAATACAGTATCAGTGTAAGTACAGCTCCAATACAGTACCAGTGTAATTACAGCTCCAATACAGTATCAGTGTAAGTACAGCTCCAATACAGTACCAGTGTAAGTACAGCTCCAATACAGTATCAGTGTAAGTACAGCTCCAATACAGTATCAGTGTAAGTACAGCTCCAATACAGTATCAGTGTAAGTACAGCTCCAATACAGTATCAGTGTAAGTACAGCTCCAATACAGTACCAGTGTAAGTACAGCTCCAATACAGTATCAGTGTAAGTACAGCTCCAATACAGTATCAGTGTAAGTACAGCTCCAATACAGTATCAGTGTAAGTACAGCTCCAATACAGAATCAGTGTAAGTACAGCTCCAATACAGTATCAGTGTAAGTACAGCTCCAATACAGTACCAGTGTAAGTACAGCTCCAATTTAATCCCAATAATATCTTCCCATTGAACATTGCATCAACTAGTGTTAAGGGAGATGGGCCGTTTTATTGGTCCATTAATTCATTTATTCCTTTATTTCTTAGTTTCTTTGCTAGACTTCCATCAAGCTAAGATAAACATCCCCCTAGCCCTCCTTCAAGATAAGTTAGTACATTTTTCAGAAGAAAAATGTCTCGGCCAAAGGCCGGTTTCTCTTTAAATATCAGGCTCGCTATCGATCGGCAGGAAAAATTTGACACCTAAATGGCACAAAATGTCTTAAAATTGACAACTAATGGGCCAAACATCTTATCTCAAAACAAATGGGGCTTAACACGAGGGAGAAAGGGGCCCAAAATAACGACCCATCTCTCCTTAAACCAAAGGTGGCCTCTCCTATCAACCTCCCTTAAGAAAAGGAAAACATAAATAAACGCTCCCTCCAAGACCCTTCTTTAGGTTAAGCTTGAACAAATTGGTAAAAAAATGTCCGAGCTGAAAGCCATCTTTCTCTTAAATTGCAGACTCGCTATCGTTCACCAGGCAATATATCTGGTGAAACGTCTTATAATTGCCAAAATAACGGGACAAAACGTCTTGTAATTGCCAAACTAATTGGGCAGAACATCCCAGTTATGCCTATCATAAGAATTGTAGTTGTACAGACGACCACAACGGCTGTACAGACCACCGACAATACCACGCTAGGACACAAACACACCAGAGAGAGAGGACCAGCACCCTTAATGTGCGCAGGCGCCCCTACGTAACCATACGGCAAACACGAATGTCTTCGGAGGGCGCGTAAACAACAACACCGAGCAATGCCATTCTTGCTCGCACAAGATTGAAACCAGCATACTCAGGGATAGTAGAGACTACTTCACCCAAACTGGCAGAAGCAAGTCAGCTAGGTACAGTACTAACTTCTCCAGGTCCAAAGCCTGGAACAATCCCAAGTACGAGACTGGGTATTCTAGGTTTGAAACTAGGCGCCAGGTCGCAAGACTGGTGGCAAGTGTTGTTGGTAAACAGTATTTTAGTCAGCCAGTTATGTACGAGACTAGCCAGTCTGGTCCAAGGACAGACAAGTTGGATCCGAGACCGAGTAGTACTCAAGATAGCAAAAACGTGAGGCTCGATGCTCACATTCTTGGTCACAGACTAGAACAGCAGCCGAGACTCACCTCTACCTATTCTAATGAATATGGTCTGAAACTGTGCACTGCTAGTGGCTCGAGACCAAGCCTACAACCAGAGCCACAACAACAGAAGACAGGAAGCCCCAGCAAGACGAAATCCAGGCCCAGCCAGAAACAAACTAAGAAGAGTAGAGATAAAAGTCCAGTACACCAACCACGAGAACAAATACTAATCCAACACCAGGGAAATCATTAGAATAGAATAAATTCATAGTGTGTTTAGAGCTTTTCAGAGTACCTTCTTGCTTTATTGTAATTTCTCACGTTCCGGGGAAAAAAAACAACCCATACAGGTATATCTACTATCCATGTGTTTTCCCTAGCTAATTTCCTTATTATTATGAATGGGCATTCTAGCCCGGTGTAATATAGAAGGTTAAATAGTTGAGACTTAATTTCGAAAGACACCCCATCATCCGCTCATGCACACTTTTTATCATTGGTGATTTCCACAGAGTAAATATTCTTCTGTGATTAGTTCAATGTAGCAAATATCGTCAATGGATATAGAGAAACGTGAACTCGTGAGAAGTACTGTATGAATAAGACTAGCTTCACTAAAACTTGACTCCGAGACATAAATATTCAAAACAGTATTTTTACCGTTCCCATATGTACTAAAATATCATATCCATTCACCTCTATCTGAAAGTTATAGTTTGCTGAATCTAGGTACCCACAAGTTAAAATAATTACATAAATACATCCAACCACATGTACCGCGTAGCTACTGTAGTAGAAAACGTAAATAGAAAAACGCATATTTTCCTTTTTGCTATAACTCAAGTATAGTATCATTAGATTACCTATGTGACTTGTACCTGTTTTATATTCAGCTAGAACTCATATAAACTTTATTTGCAGTTGTATCGTGCATGACATTATTATTAGGCTATTCGATGTAATATTGTAGCGTTATTGTGAAATTCATTATTCCTTTTGTGTAGTCATAAAATTATTGTTCTTTACCTACTGTATTGTATGACTTGCCTTTGTGTTTGTAGATATATATTAAATCCTTATATCTTCCTGTTAGAACTCACTATTACCAGATATGTGCAAGTAAATTAGTCCCATAAGACCACCCTCGGTTTAGATAGGGTAAGTTTAGACCTCTGACAACAACTCACTGACTTTGTGTATTCCACATTATTAATATATTAGCCAGAAGCATCATAAGCATGTCCACCTCATACATCACCATGTGTTGTATTACCTAATATAATAATGCATTATTTCAGCTGATCGTAAATTGCATTTCTTAGTACCGTAACTGATTTTCTAACTCTAATGGATATATATGAAAGTATTGTCTTGCGTCATATAAATATCAAGTTTCTACTATCTCCAATACAATCTTCGTAATGGTTGAATAATCAAGACGAGGATATGACAATTTACCATCAGCTAAACATACACATACTATAGTTGATATGGCGATACCACTATGACGTCATGGGTTGACCAACAACAACAATCTATCTATCTATTGCCTGACGCCGTGATCCCCGAAGGGGTGGCCACGAACGAACCGCCCCCATGCACCTCTGTCCCCAGTCAGTCGACGCCCCTCCCCCCAACCAGCACCGCCTTCGTTCATGTAGTTCCTCACTCCATCCTTCCACCTCATATTCGGTCTACCTCTCCCCCTCTGTCCCTCCACCTCGCTCTCGTACACCCTCTTAGTCATTCTCTCGCTTTCCATACGTTCCATATGGCCGAACCATCTCAAGTTGTTCCTTTTCACACTTTCCAGCACATCTACCTCCACACCACACCTCCTTCTTACTTCCTCATTAGTCTGTCTATCCCTCCATGTAACTCCGCACGCACTCCTTAAGTAATTCATTTCCACTGCTCTCACTCTTGGTCTGAGTCTCTCAACCAACGTCCATGCTTCGCTTCCGTAAGTCAGTGTCGGGATTACCACACTGTCATGCAAGGACTTCTTCACTTCCATACTGACCACCCTATTTCTTGTTACTGCTTTTAGCGTTCCTATAACCCTCTTCCCCTGTTGTACCCTCTCCCGCACCTCTTCATCCAGAGTCCCATCTTTACTCAACACACTGCCCAGATACTTAAAAGAGTTGACGACAACAATATACTTGCTTAATATTATTTCCACCAAAACATAGCCTGGTAATTGACATTCCTGTCTACAAACTAACTCATGCTGCCAGCATACCGAGTTTTGCATCAGGTAACCAGTTTTTTTCGGGGTGAGCGATAGCGAGCCTGTAATTTAGAAGCCGTCGACCTTCTGTCGGGAATATTTTGTATCGAACATTTCACAAATCTAGCTTGAATGGTATATTGGTGGTAGTTTTTCAGATTTTAGGAATTCTGGGAAGGCGCTTCTGTTAGCCTAAGGAACAAAATAAAATGCATTGCTCGAACATGGCAAAAACAAACTAAATCATCACTAATAGTTAAACAACATATCCTATTATCCCACAACACATCGGACCAGATCTTATAGTACTAAATTAATGTCTATTAATCCAGCCTAATGATGTAGAGTCTTACACTGTTGCCAACACTATATTATTCAATTACCTTTAACCTATAGTTACTCATTATCGATTAATGAAAATACATAAGGAATGAAAACTGATGCCATTGGTTCTTTATGTATTTAATTATATGTAATTTATAATTGCTTACACCACCGCATTTGTTAGCTTAGTATATATATATATATATATATATATATATATATATATATATATATATATATATATATATATATATATATATACCGGTAGTAATAGTAGTACCGGTAGTCGTTCCCTAGGCTGCCTGGCCAAACATCCCCAGATACCGGTAGTTGTTCCCTAGGCTGCCTGGCCAAACATCCCCAGATACCGGTAGTTGTAAAGTCTGCTTCATTGTCTAGCCCTCAAACCCTTGGGACTATGGAGGTGGGGTTTGCCTGGGGCACTCACGGGGTTCCAGCATATATTATTACGGAAAACATTGAACAAAAGAAAAGACAAATTAAATACATGAATATATAAACCGCTATGGATGTGTGTGATCCTTGTACAGTAAATTATCATATTGCAGAATTCTTAGAGAACTCTTAGGAGTGCTCTTAAGGGGAGGTTTTTAGTTTGCTCCCTAAAACTTCCATCAAGCTTAAAATTACACCTAGACCCCCTTTCAAGATAAATGTGTATATTTTTCGGTAGAAACATTTCCCGGCCAAAGGCCGATGCCTCTTATATTACAGGCTCGCTATCACTCGCCAGGATAAAATCGACACCTAAATGGCACGAAAGGTCTTAAAAAATTGACATAAATTGGGCGAAAGTTCTTAAAATCGTCAAACTAATGGGGCGAACGTCTTAAAATCTCAAAAGCAATGGGGCTAAACATGAAGGAGAAAGGGTCCCAGAAAAAAATCCCTCAAGTGGAAATCTCCCCTTAACTCATAGAGGATGGGAACCAAGCCAGTAAAACAATATCGCCATCACTAAGGGGGGTGACCTGTGTTTTGTTATATCTGTCCTTTTCTCTCTTTCTGTGGCTTGTATCCATTCGGCCCCATTCAGCCAACTATCTTAAGACGTTTATCCACATCTAGGTGTCGATTTCTTCCTGGCGAGCGATAGCGAGCCAGCATTATATGAAGAAATCCGGCTTCGCCGGAGACATTTTTCTATCGAAAAATGTACAAATTTAGCCTGCTGTCAAACAAAAATAAAAAATATGCTGGCTCGCTACCGCTCACCAGTAAAAAAATTGACACCTGGATGGGGGTAAACGTCTTAAAACAGTAGGCTGAATGGGGCCAAATCGATACAAGCCAGAGAATGATAGAAAAGGACAGAACAAAAACAGGTCACCCCCCTTAATCAGCTAATCACCAGGTTTCAGACTCATGAATCCACGTGAATAATCAACCAATCAGAGGGGTTCACATTCATGACGTCATGCAATGAACCACCAATCAGATCTCCCTCCCGTCTATGACGTCACCATCAAACCACCAATCACAGCACTCTCAGATCCATGATGTCACAAACAAACAGCCAATCACAACCACTGAAAAGGGCGCCCTTGATGAAATTGACCCGTTTTGTAAATTAATCAATCGTTCATTTTTACAGATTATGATTAAAAAGTATAATAAAATGGATTGAGAGACTGGGGAGAGGGAAAGGGGGGGTGAGTGGGGGGGGGGAGGGGTACAGAGGGAGTAGGAGTGGGCAAGGGGAGATAGGTGCAGACGGTAGGGGGAGAGGGAGGTTGGTTGGTAGAAACAAATAGGGGGAGGGGTAGAGACTGGAGGGGTTAAGAGGGGGGAGGGGGTACAGATGGTAGGATGTAATGAAAACGAATAAAACTCCTGCGCGTGTGTGTGTGTGTGTGTGCGTGTGTGTGTGTCGGTAGGTAGGTAATTGGCTATAAAAAATATGATTGGCGTTAGAAGCATTCCGTGTGTGTATGTATATCTGTGTGTGTGTGTGTGTGAATAATTACCTGTGAAAATTAAATGCAATTCCGTTAGCGGCATTAAAGATAAATACGAACAAACAGACGAGTAAATAGATAAATAGCTATGCAGTCAATTCCTACAAACACTACACCGTGAAATATCAAGGTTATGAAGAAAAGGTATGAATAAAAAGTTACTTGATATAATATAATCATTCGATATATTGATAGTGACTAATTAATCTTCCTTTGTTTGGTCGATTGTTTCATATATATATATATATATTATTATTTTAGTTTCCTCCCTACACCTCCATCAAACTTTAAAACAAAAAACATCCATTAGATCCCCATTCTAGATTAACTTGTACATTATTCGGTAAAAAAAATTGTCCCGGCCGAAGGCCGGTTTTTCCAAAATTACAGGCTCACTATCGTTCGCCAGGAAAAAATCGACACCTACATAGCACGACAGGTCATAATATTGACAAAGAAATGGGGCGAAAGGTCTTTAAATCGATAAACTAAATGGGGCAAACATCTTAAAATCTGAAGACTAATTAAGTTAACCATGAGGGAGAAGGGGCTCTAGAAAACCGGCCCCTTAATACCTCAAACATCCCTCTAAATGGGTTGATTATCCTGGACACTTTTATTACCCTTTCATACCCAATATTCTGTCAAAGGTAGACACATGACAAACAGAAATATGGACAGAACATATAGATAGATTGAGATGGATAGAAGCAATGATTGATGCAGACAAGACCCGTTAGGCAGAGAGAGAGAGAGAGAGAGAGAGTATGATCGACAGGTTGTGATTGAGAGAAAAAGTGAGTTTGAGAGTGGGAATAAGAGTGAGTGTACCGGTGTGTGTGTGTGTGTGTGTGTGTGTGTGTGTGTGTGTGTGTGTGTGTGTGTGTGTGTGTGTGTGTGTGTGTGTGTGTGTGTGTGTGTGTGTGTGTGTGTGTGTGTGTGTGTGTGTGTGTGTGTGTGTGTGTGTGTGTGTGTGTGTGTGTGTGAGAGAACGGCTTCGTAGGTAAACAAAACAAAATATATCTTTATATAATGTTTAGGTTAATGTATACAGGCAGATTGAGCCGACAGTTGCACAGGACACACATTTGAAAATACTAAGCCACAGAGAGGTGTAAGTTAGGTTAGGTTAACTAGGCTATGTTCTGTTAGGCTAGGTAGATTACGTTATGTTAAGTTTATACAAGTTTGTCTCATTTAGGCTAAATACAAAAAATATATAATCGTAATCATGCATAGTTTACATATGTACCAATAAAAACACCGTCTCTTTCAAGTGCGCGAGTATACAGTATATATATATATACATGTATACTGTATATATATACTCCATGCCGGACTCGAACCACGGAAAGTCAGGACGAGTGTCGATGCTTTAATCCACTACACCACGGTGTGGTGTGGTGGATTAAAGCATCGACATATGTCTTGACTTTCGCTGGTTCGAGTCTGGCTGGGAGTATGTAGACATTAGTAGCTCACGTGTATATATATATATATATATATATATATATATATATATATATATATATATATATATATACAGCCAGCTAGCTCAGGATAATTACTAAAACATTCCACTTCATGTTTATTAGTAACTAGTTTCGGACGCATCATCAGACCTACTGTATAGAAGAAATATTTTCAATGTATTACTTAGTGATTTGACAGCGAAACCACAATTTACAAATATTATATGCGCGAATACTAACACATCAAAACTTAAAAGTAATAATACAAAACTAACTACAATACATCGTCAATAACAACTAACTACAATACATCGTCAATAACAACTAACTACAATACATCGTCAATAACAACTAACTACAATACATCGTCAATAACAACTAACTACAATACATCGTCAATAACAACTAACTACAATACATCGTCAATAACAACTAACTACAATACATCGTCAATAACAACTAACTACAATACATCGACAATAACAACTAACTACAATACATCGACAATAACAACTAACTACAATACATCGTCAATAACAACTAACTACAATACATCGTCAATAACAACTAACTACAATACATCGACAATAACAACTAACTACAATACATCGTCAATAACAACTAACTACAATACATCGTCAATAAATATATCTAGGTTATAAAGTAAAAACTCCCTATTTGGAAAATAATCGAAAACACACATAATTACAAGAATATACATTATCCTATAAAAATTACTTCTTTGACGTATATAATTTAGTATACCGGTAATCTTTATAGTGATTTAAGGGGGGTGACCTTTTTTTTTTTTATTTATCTCCTTTTCTCTCTTTCTCTGGCTTGTATCCATTTGGCCCCATTCAGCCTACTGTTTTAAGACGTTTATCCCCATCCAGGTGTCAATTTCTTACTGGTGAGCGGTAGCGAGCCAGCATATTTTTTATTTTTGTTAGACAGCAGGCTAAATTTGTGTCCGGCGAAGCCGGATTTCTTCATATTATGCTGGCTCGCTATCGCTCGCCAGGAAGAAATCGACACCTAAATGGGGATAAACGTCTTAAAATAGTTGGCTGAATGGGGCCGAATGGATACAAGCCAGAGAAGGAGAGAAAAGGACAGACATAACAAAAAGCAGGTGACCTCCCTTAATAGTGATTTAATGATAGCTTTAGTTTATGTATGTAAATAGATTCTAATATGCGTATGCTATTCCTATCTGAAACTGAATAATATCGTTTAATGGTAGCCAGAAAATAGTTAGAGGGACGTTGCCGTTTTAGAAGGGTACCCCCACCAATAATACAAGTGAAACACGTATGTAAACAACAACATTCATTAATTGTTTCAAGCAAATAATTGTTTTCCAACGAGCCTAATTTGCTTTAAAGGTCAAATACTGTACCAAACAAATGACTACACGATCATTATCACCAGAGTAAACAAATGCTGATGATGGGTAGGCAATAAACCGTCCATATTCTACTCGCATATTGCACTCAAATATACACGCATGCACGCACGAAGACACACACACGCGCGCAAACACGTACGAACACTCATATGCAAGCTAGTAAACATACAGGCAAACTCAAATTATTATGCATAGAAAGGCAAATACAGTTTATGTACATTTAAATAACACAAAAGCATGTAAGATAATTATGTACAATTTGGAGCGCAATAGAGTCTGATTAGACATGCCAACCACACACACACACATACTGTATATTCATACACAGGCACATAAACACACACACACATACAGTATATATATATATATATATATATATATATATATATATATATAATACAGTATATACAGTATATATTTATACTGTATATATACCGGTATATATATATACACACAGATATATACATACACACACACAAACAACTATAATTACACACACACACACATACCCCCCAAAAAAAACCACACACACACACACACACACACACACACACACACACACACACACACACACACACACACACACCAAAGACACCTACAAGAGAAGAAAGGAGAGCTAAAAACGACCGGGTGGTAATTTTTTCTTGTGTACTATTGAAAGCCTGGAGAAAAAGGTGTGTCTGTTGTGGGAATAATGTTTGGGAAGTTTGTTAGTGAGTTTCTTGTGAGGGAAGGTGTCTTGGTGGGGGGGGGGGCTCTTATTTGTGTGTGTGTGTGTGTGTGTGTTTGAGTTTGCGTGGGTTTATATTGGTGAGTTTCTTGTGAGGGGGTATGTCTTTTGTGTGTGTGTGTGTGTGAGTATATATTGGTGATTTTTTTGTGAGGGGGTATGTCTTTGTTCTGTGTGTTGGGGAGGGGGGGGGGATTTGTTTGTGAATGTGAGGGTGGGGTTGTTTGGGTGTGAGAGGGGTTGTTGTTTATGTGTGTAAGGAGGGGGGTGTTATTTGTGTGTGTCGGGGGTATGAGGGGTTGTTTGTGTGTGCGTAAGGGGTTGGTCGTGTGTGTGTGTGTGGGGGGGGGGGGGGGGGGGGGGGTGTGGACGTGGGTGTGAGGGGGGCTGTTATTTGCGTGTGCGTGTGCGAGAGATTGTGATAGGGTGTGTGTGTGTGTGTCTCTGTGTATGTGTGTGTGTGTGTGTGTGTGTGTGTGTGTGTGTGTGTGTGTGTGTGTGTGTGTGTGTGTGTGTGTGAGAGAGGTTGGGGAGGGGTGGAGATGTTTTGTGTGTGTGTCTGTTCTGAAGCGTAACAAGTACCTCGTCAAGGGGGCCCTGAGCGGCCACTATACTGAATAATCATGTCTCATCTATCAGTGTGCGTACATTTATAATCAACACATAATGTTAAATGATGTTTATTACAATAGACACTAACTAGAACAAATCATCAAATCTATAACTAAACGAAAATATTCACATTCCAGGTCTTGAAGACAAAGTAAAAATGCGTGAACTATATTAAAATACAAATTTTGGTACGTACTAACCGATGGATCTATTTATAAAAAAGTATGTTCAAATTTATGGAATATATACCGACACTAAAATATGTATTTGAAGGGCATTTTCCATAGGTAGCAAAAGTAAATAAACGATCATAATTAAGCGGGGCAGGTGGGATTATAGAAAAACAGAAGTACTGTATACGAATAATTATATATACTGTAGAAGTAGAAGTATAAAACACACAACGGGTGACGGGAGAACAACCATTGTTAATGAGAGAGAGAGAGAGCGCGAGAGAGAGAGAGGCTGAGCGGGGAGCTGCTGAGAGGAGCGAGAGAGAGAGGAGCGCGCGAGAGAGATGAGCGCCGAAGAGAGAGAGAGCGCGAGAGAGAGAGCGCGAGAGAGAGAGAGAGAGAGCGCGAGAGAGAGAGAGCGTGAGAGAGAGAGAGAGCGCGAGAGAGAGCGCGAGAGAGCGAGAGAGAGAGAGCGCGAGAGAGAGAGAGCGCGAGAGAGAGAGAGAGCCCGAGAGAGAGAGAGAGAGCCCGAGAGAGAGCGCGAGAGAGAGAGCGAGCGAGAGAGCGCGAGAGAGAGAGCGCGCGAGAGAGAGGGGAGTGCGAGAGCGAGAGAGAGAGATGAGAGCGCGAGAGAGAGAGAGAGGAGAGCGCGGAGAGAGAGAGAGCGTGCGAGAGAGAGCGTGCGAGAGAGAGCGTGCGAGAGAGAGCGTGCGAGAGAGAGAGAGAGAGAGAGAGAGAGAGAGCGCAGAGAGAGAGAGCGCAGAGAGAGAGAGGCGAGAGAGAGAGAGCGCTGAGAGAGAGAGAGAGAGCGCGAGAGAGAGAGAGAGCGCGAGAGAGAGAGAGCGCGCGAGAGGAGAGAGAGCGGTGAGAGAGGAGGGAGCGCGAGGAGAGAGAGCGCATGAGAGAGAGAGGAGCGCGAGATGCGGGCGAGAGAGAGAGAGAGAGGTAGAGAGAGAGCGTCGAGTGGAGAGATTGAGAGAGAGAGCGCGAGAGAGAGAGAGAGAGAGCACGAGAGAGAGAGAGCACGAGAGAGAGAGAGCACGAGAGAGAGAGAGCACGAGAGAGAGAGAGCACGAGAGAGAGAGAGCACGCGCGAAGAGAGAGAGCGCGAGAGAGCGAGAGAGAGAGAGAGGGGAGAGCGCGAGAGAGAGAGAGAGAGCGGATAGAGAGAGAGAGCGCGAGGAGAGGAGAGAGCGCGAGGAGTGGAGAGAGAGAGCGCGAGAGAGAGAGCGCGAGAGAGAGAGAGCGCCGAGAGAGAGAGAGAGAGAGCGCGAGAGAAAGCGCGAGAGAGAGAGAGAGCGCGAGAGAGAGAGAGAGAGAGAGAGAGAGAGAGCACGAGAGAGAGAGAGTACGAGAGAGAGAGAGAGCGCGAGAGAGAGAGAGCGCGAGAGAGAGAGCGCGAGAGAGAGAGGGAGCGCGAGAGAGAGAGAGCGCGAGAGAGAGAGAGCGCGAGAGAGAGAGAGCGCGAGAGAGAGAGAGAGAGAGAGCGCGAGAGAGAGAGAGCGCGAGAGAGAGAGAGAGAACGCGAGAGAGAGAGAGCGCGAGAGAGAGAGAGCGCGAGAGAGCGCGAGAGAGAGAGAGAGCGCGAGAGAGAGAGAGAGCGCGCGCGCAGGCCACTTGGTCCCGGCCTTTAACTAACTGGTAAACATATATTTTTGTATGAACCATAACAATGACAAAATAAGAGAGTAGAGTAATAGGCTTTCTCCCAATTGTCCATTCCTCCGATAACAATGGTTGAAATTTGTTAGAAGAATACCCTCCCTTGATTGGCAATGCATGAAGTAGAGAATTTATAGAAAAGGGAGAAACTACTTTGCACATTTTGTTTGTGTCTGTGAGTCTGTTGTGAGAATAATGTTTAAAAATGTGTTACTGAGCTTCGTATGAGTGTGTATGTGTGGCGGGGGGTGGGTGGGGGGTCGGTGGGGTTATTAGTGTGTATGTTTGTTTCTGTTTGTCTGTTGTGAGAATAATTTAAGGGAAATTTATTAGTGAGTTTCTTGTGCGGTGTGTCTTTGTTGGCGGAGTGGGTTTGTCATTAATATTATTAGTGTATGTATTCACTTGCTTGTTCGTCAACATGTCAACACACATGTGTGTGTGAGTGTTTTACTGTGTGTATATGTTAGTGTGTGTGTGTGTGTGTTACATGTGTTACGTGTTTGTGTCTGTGTCTTAGTGAATTTGGTGTGTCTTTAATCGTGAGTTTCTTGTAAGGGAGCATATACAGTATATATATATTTTCTATGTGTATGGAGGAGACAAAAGGCCAAGCTGCCAGTAAAGAGTGTCTCCCCCAAAGTTAAAAAAGTGATAGCGAGTCAAATTTAAGGTACATTAGAGTCAAAATGTCCGGCCACAAGTAGCTTGAAGCACTGAAAGTTATAGGATGAGGGAAAGATACATTGCGGGAAAGAGTTCCAAACCTTACTTGTTGAGTAGAAGAAAGACTGGGAAAATCGGTTAACTCTCAGGTTAGAGGGCTGGACAGAATAGGGGTGGGAGTGCGTTGAAAGGCAGGTGTCCCCCACTCTGTATAGGGAGGCGCTATATACTGAGAATGCTCTGAAGTACACTGAGTATTATAAAAGAGGTAGGGATGCAACATTGCGACACTTAGAGAGAGCTTGTAGGGAGTTAGCGAGAGGGGGTGAGTTGATGAGACAAAATCGTTTTGACTCTACCCTTTCGAGAAGTGTGTTATGGGTGGAACTTCCCCAAACATGCGAACAATACTCGAGACATGGGTGAACTGCACCCCTTTACAGAGCAAGACAATGTGCAGGGGTGAGTAACCCACAAAGACAGTTGAGCACTGCCAACAAAAGTGGTAATATGATCTTTCCAAGAAAGATCAGGATAAATAGATACACCAAGTAATACTGAGAGAAGATGAAAGCTTGATTTGTGTGTTGTTGAAGAGTAAGGGATAGTTGTGTGGAAGAATGAATTGGGTAGATAGAAGGAGAAGTTGGGTTTTGGAAGCATTGCAAGTGACAAGATTGTCTCTGCCCCAGTCGGAAATAGTTGATAGATTATAAGATAGGCGTACTATGGCCTCATCACATGAGTTTTTGAAGGAATGCATGGTGGTCGTTGTGGAAAAGTAGTTGAATAGTGTAAGGTAGAGTCATCAGCATATGAGTGGATAGGACTGGAGCCCCAGAGCGAGGGTGGGTCAGCTGGAAATTTGACCAACTGTACAGTTGAGAAGATTATTACCGGTAAT
>CM064574.1:8680975-8690975 GCA_032716605.1 Paralithodes platypus | reverse complement strand
GAAAAATGTAAACAACATATGTCCATAAATACCTACCCATTTAAAGGTATACCGTATTGATAATAATAAACCCATCTGATGTAAAGATAAACTAGGAATATCATGATTAGTATTCCCAAAGATTTCATAATTATTTTTAATACACTTTTTATGCCCTAAATATGTTATGGTGTAGTGTAAATTGTAAAAAGGATAGCAAACAGACTTATTCCCAATAATAAATACCTCTATCTAAATCCTGTCAAGGAAAAGAGAGTGTAAATCAACCACCATGCCTCATAGATAAATTAAAATGGAGTGTATTGGAAAGTTGAACAGAAGAATTATCGGTGTAAGTGTTACTAAGATTTAACCTACGCTGTCAGTGTTGTGGGTTTACAGGTATATGTATGTATGCATGCATGTACAGTATAATACTCAGGCACATACCCCATGGTTGAGGGTGGCCGACTCGAGACAGAGACTGAACAGGGTGTCAAACTGGAGCAATTTTGTTTGAAGCCTTGAATGAATATGAGAAGGAATACAAGCAAAATAACCTGAAATAACATTGTTTTGGCCATTATATCACTTCCCATGACATATTATGAACTATAAACCATAATGTTATCTTTACATATACAATACGGTACGCTAATAAAGAGTAACAATAATGGCCTTTGCTTTTGTTTGACACCCTGAGCCTGAACAAAACAACATTTAAAGTTTCAATTTTTAGGGTATGAAAAGGGTAATTATAGTGTCCAATACAATATAGTCTTATCAAGATAATAATATATTGATAGTAATAAACCCAAATTTATAGATATAATGGTAAATCACTATCTCTATACCTAATGTTTTGTTTACACCATGCCTTGGGAAGAAACTTCAGTGCCTTGAATATTTGAATGTTGGAACGATACCCCCATGACGTAGACGTTATTGTAAGGCCACGACTCCTGGTTGTCATGTTGATATCATGTTCCAATATGTGTGTAATATCTCCATACCGTACTGCATTTTTATAGTGCAAGATAAGATATTTATATTGGGTATAAGCCCGGCAACCTTTAGCCACGTAAAACATTCGATACGGCAAGAAATACGATGATTTGCAAATTCTAAATTTTACCATACGGTAGATAGTTGAGGTATTCAGGTTTACTGTTATTTTTTATTTTGTTTTTGCGGTGGTAGGTGTTTTATGGCGACTGTGGTGATATGATGTTTCACCCCCAATATTCATGATTTGCAGTTTTAGTTCAAATTTCTCCCACCTGATGGAGTGCGCACATGCGGAAGTGAACCAGGCAGTAGCAAAAACCACGAGAAATCCTTTTACATATAGTCATATTTGTTGTTGTACTAACATGTAGATCAACTCATATTACACTAGATTATTGCTGTCAGTAATTCGATTTTCGCTGTATTATCGGAAAGAAAATATCATAGAAACCCATGGGTGGTTACATTCCAAATAACTCATTCCATAATTTTTTGTTCTATCCACTGGCGAGGTGAGTCTGCTATGGTCATCCAGATATCATAAGATGGGGATACCTTCTTCGAGGAGAGGCTCGGATTAGCTTTGAAAATATCCTGGGCACCAGATTTAGCCGGAAGGGAAGACAATTTGATATTAGAATCTGATCTTTGTATTGAATTGCCAAGACATTTCTAAACTTTTTGTTTATTGGAAAGTGCCAGTACTCTTCTGAAAGGTCTAGACTCTAGATTGATCATCCAGGCTAAGAGTCAGAGAGCCAAATGTACATGGGCAACTGTCAAAATTCTTAACAGTTCGTTGTAAATAAGCTTGTTCAGAGCTAACAGGTTGATGACCGAACGGCACTTGTGACTGTCCTGTTTTGGCATAAGGTATACTGGCATACTGGGAAGTAAGAATTTTTGTATTTAAAAAGGCTGAAATGAGAATCTGCTTCTCAAGCATCTCCTTTATGATTGGCTCCACCTCCGATGAAACTGTGAGTGGTTTTAAAGGTAAACCTAGTGGAGGGGTGTGGAGCCACCGTCAGGAGAGCCCTTTCCATTCAACCCTTCTGACCCATATGTTTTGAGGCCATGCCCTCAAACACACCCAGAAGGTTCCTGTGTCGGAGTATGAGATTGTTTTTCAACGCTGGTTTGAAAGATTCACTACTGTCGCATCCACCTGATGAGTTAATGATGCTGTGTGATCTGTTGTGTGGCATGTCAGTTTTTCGTCTTATGAGGGTGTGGAGAAGTGTCAGAGCAGTGTGATGGAGCTGTTGTAGGTGGCAGTGGATGTGACCCTTATGAGTGCCTTCCTCCTCTTGAGGAAAGTTGCCCTCTACGGTTTCCGCGACCACGGCTCCGACCACGCCCCCAACGACCCTGATCTAAATTACCTGGTGTTGGGGAGTGTGTGCTCTTATCTTTGTCTGATGTGTTATTTTGCTCTCTTTTTACCCTTACAACAATGTCTTAACGAGTAGTTGGTTAGCTTAAATCACTGTGGACAAAACATGTGAAGTCCAGTGTGCATTTGGTCCGTACTGTAACTAAGGTATTGAAGTAGATTTACTCAGAGAGTGGGAATGGAAGTTAAAAAACCCAGGCCTGCGAACATGAAGGGTTGCAAAGCAGCAGAAGTGGCCGGAGTTGGTGAATTAGCTTTCTGAGAGGGAAGTTTGACTGGGACTGAATGTTAGGCTCGGTAGCAATACTTGAGTAGCTGAGGATCAAATTTCCTTCCTTATATCATTTAGAATTTTAGTCATCAGAACCTGGTGCTCCCATATCGCCTTCAAAGATGAAATTGAAAAACGTTCCCTCGCCGGTGATTCCGGCTGAGATGATTGGCTCCGACGACCGGTGGCTGGTCGGAGTCATGTGAGTCTTAGAAGTTTTGGAGGACTTGCTGCCACTGTCTTTGCCTGATGAGCCCTTGCCCGCCTGCTTCGATCCTGAAGAACTTTTATTGGATGTAGACTTATGACAGCTAGATGCCGGGGACGAGGGTTGACCCCGACTCGAGGTGGCTATCGGAGACGTGGCCCACGCAGGAGCTGTCATGCGAGATGGCTGGATGTGTGAGGTAGAAGTGGTAGTGGGGTAGGGTAGAGAATCTAGAGTGTTTGGCGTTTTTCTTAGTCGATGGAGTTTTGGAAGGTGAGATTGATCTCTTCTTTTCTGATAGAAACTGACAGTGCTGCTAACAATTGTTCATTGCGGATAGTGAGTGGTTTGTGGGCGACCTCAACTATGTGTCTTCTTACTTCGAACCATATCACTAAGATGACAGATTTGGTATTCAAATGCAGAGGGACTGGTTTCAGAAAATCGTCTCTAATAGGACTTCATGCACTCCCATGTCACCGATTGAGCTTCTCATTCACTTTGTTAAACTGTTAAGATTAAACGTTTAGAATCCTGACACAGGAAGATTTTTGCTGAATAGCCATTTACCCAGGAATGATGAATCACATTTGAAAACATTACTAATCTCAATCCAGTTGTGTATATTATTTTGATAACATGGAGTATGAGTTATTTACTACATATCTGTCTGTCTGTCTAGCTAATATTGACATATATACACTTAAGCACGAAGTATGTAAGCTACATACTGTACATACACGTTCATCAAAACACATAATCACTAACATACCTTATACACAAGCAAACACACACAAATACTCCCACATACCCTCACACACAAATACAAGCGCAAACATATACTCACACACACACACACACGCAAAAACAAAACACAAATATACACACATAAAAACACAACGGAAACTGGAACACCCTAATACATGTCATGAACTAACTAATCCCAAATCTATCATTACCATTCAACAAATCTGAACTTTTATCACAATTCAATTTTATCAATAGAAGTTACTAGCAATTTTAAGTAAATCATAGATCAATGTACATTAAAATAATTTGCTTTAAGCTATGAACGTTTCTTTCATACATGTTTAGCCCATGACTGTAATTTTAAATAAATGGCTTATTACATATATTATTATCATTATTAGTATTAAAAACAACCACCATTTACTGTATTATACACACACACATACACGCACAACATCCCATTACCCCTCCCCAAAACACAACACATACTCACACACACGCACAACAACCCATTAACCGTCCCCCAAGACACACACACGCACACACCACACACACATACCCCCCCCCCCATCACCCCCACACACACAGCATACCAAAACCCTCTCCAATTGCCATCATCCGTTCTGCCGCCCGCTAAACGTACGCCCGCCCACCCCCATATTAAGTGGGCAGCTGTAATAGATAAACCACCGCCACCGATAGATAGTGGAGGAGGAGGAGGGTTGATAGATATACATGTGGAGGGGAGGAGGGTGGATAGATATACATGTGGAGGGGAGGAGGGTAGATAGATATACATGTGGAGGGGAGGAGGGTCGATAGATATACATGTGGAGGGGAGGAGGGTCGATAGATATACATGTGGAGGGGAGGAGGGTCGATAGATAAACATGTGGAGGGGAGGAGGGCCGATAGATATACATGTGAAGGGGAGGAGGGCCGATAGATATACATGTGGAGGGGAGGAGGGTCGATAGATATACATGTGGAGGGGAGGAGGGCCGATAGTTATACATGTGGAGGGGAGGAGGGTCGATAGATATACATGTGGAGGGGAGGAGGGCCGATAGATATACATGTGGAGGGGAGGAGGGTCGATAGATATACATGTGGAGGGGAGGAGGGTCGATAGATATACATGTGGAGGGGAGGAGGGTCGATAGATATACATGTGGAGGGGAGGAGGGTCGATAGATATACATGTGGAGGGGAGGAGGGCCGATAGATATACATGTGGAGGGGAGGAGGGTCGATAGATATACATGTGGAGGGGAGGAGGGTCGATAGATATACATGTGGAGGGGAGGAGGGTCGATAGATATACATGTGGAGGGGAGGAGGGCCGATAGATATACATGTGGAGGGGAGGAGGGTCGATAGATATACATGTGGAGGGGAGGAGGGTAGATAGATATACATGTGGAGAGGAGGAGGGTCGATAGATATACATGTGGAGGGGAGGAGGGTAGATAGATATACATGTGGAGAGGAGGAGGGTCGATAGATATACATGTGGAGGGGAGGAGGGCCGATAGATACACATGTGTAGGGAAGGCGGGTCGATAGATATACATGTGGAGGGGAGGAGGGTAGATAGATATACATGTGGAGAGGAGGAGGGTCGATAGATATACATGTGGAGGGGAGGAGGGCCGATAGATACACATGTGTAGGGAAGGAGGGTCGATAGATACACATGTAGAGAAAGGGAGGGGTCGAAAGAAATTTTAGTTTAAGGGCCAGGTAGTTGCTTTTTTTGGACCCCTTCTCCCTCATGCTTAGCCCCATTAGTTTTGAGATGCTATGACGTTCAGCCCATTAGTTTGGCGATTTGAACACCTTTTGCCCCGTTTTGTTGTCAATTTTAAGACCTTTCGTGTAATTTAGGTGTCGATTATTCCCTGCCGAGCGATAGGAAACCCGTAATTTATGAGTAAGCGGCCTTCGGCCGTGATATTTTTCTACTGAAAAAATGTACACATTTATATTGAAGGGAGGTCCAGGGGGTATTTTTCTAAGATGATGGAGGTCTAGGGAGGAAACAAAAAAATAATGAATAAATTAATTAATAGACTAAAAAAAACGCCACTATCCCCTTAAGCAGGCGTTATATAGTAAACCTGTGAAGGAGTCGATACATTAACTAACGGATGGCAGAGGGTAGGAGTAAAGGCAGCAATAGATACACTAGCGGGGTGGGGTGGGGAGGGGGATAGATATATGCTGGTTAGATAGGAGGTAAGAGGTATAACTACTCGCGAAGTTTCCGAGTTGGATGGCCGAATATTTCAGTTTTTGCATTCTAATTTATATCTATTAATAAAGTATCAGCCCTTTTTATATTGTATTATTTATTTATTTATTTTTTATTTTTATGATTTCTATATTCCAACTACTCCCTCTCGGGCATAGGCTGATAGCCTTTACACTCTACCGCTGAACACGGTGAGGCCCGTGAGGTCTTGTTCCAGTCTAGGGAGCGAGACATGCGAAGCACCTATTCACGGCTCGAACCCAACTCCATCTCTGAAGCTACTTCACCTCTGCGCTTCACAGTCTCACTCCCTAGGCTCGGACCCTCACTCTCAGAATGCCATTTAATTTGTTAATACTGTATATCCCATCCACAGTTGCAAAAACATTAACCTGGGACAAATACTGTGAATGAGTTACTGGATATAATGCCTATCTGCCTCTTGAAATGTCACCCCCAGAAGAAAATACTGCTCCACTATGTCCACAGAAAACGAGATACTTAATCTCAGCCTTCATTATCAACCAGGGAGAGAAGCTCTACCATCCTCCCACAGACCCCAAAGGACCAACCCAACCCAACAGACTCTGGTAAGAAGTGTCGAACAGCTTGGGGTAACTAAGACCTCTTAGCCTTCATGTACCGGAGTACATGTATGCCCTGCCTACCCTTAATGCGCCCCTACCATAGCCGCTGACCAAACTAATGAAGCTACTTCCTCCAATTCCATCATCAGTAGCAAGTGCAACCCACTTCCAATGCCACCCTTGTTAGAGCCCTGCAAATGAACATCAGGCTATTAGGGCCCCTGGAGATTATACACTTAGTGAGTCCTTAAAACAGCAGTTCCAGAGAGGCAGAAGCTACAGACTTAGTAAACCACCAACTCTGGAAAGCCAGCTACACAACGCATTTAGTGCGCCTTCAACCCACTACACATTTGGTAAGCAACCCAACACAATTAGTAAACCTTCAGATCAGCTCTGCAAGCAGCCCTCAGAAGACAGAGTGAACATCTGCAACCGACTAGTAAAGCTCGGTTCACACATGCACGAATTATCGTCACGTCCGTCCCCGACCAAGAAAATAGACAGGACGGCATCAATCTGGAGGCCCCATGTGGCCACGATGGCCACTAGGGCCGTTCCAAAGTTTTTTGCCGCCGTTCTCATCCCGTTAGTCGGCGTCTAGACGCCGCCAGGCTGCGTCTAGACGACAACTGCTCCTGTGTGTGTCCTGTGGGTGTCCCTGCATAACACGTTTTCTGGCAGTTGCCCCGACCCACACGGACCATTTTATGCATGCACAAAAAGGACGCCGCCTGGCACGGCGAATTAAGGGGTCGGGGACGGACGGGACGTTAATACGTGCATGTGTGAACCGAGCTTTAGAGGAGTCTACATAGGCGCCAGCATCTACACCAGAGACACTGCATAACCCTGAACCATTGTCTCCCAGTACAAGGAAACCACGTACTTGCCTGGGCGCCATCTCTTGTGATCTGTGGTGCAACTTCTAACCAAATAATACAGTGATCATCTACTGTCCTGTTACTGTTATTAGTTCAATCAGCTTGAATGGGGTACAACTGAATATTATCATTACTGTTATGCAGTATTCTGTTATGGCGATTAATTACAACTATGGCCTCCCAGGTTCATGTATTAAATAGTGTACATTTAATATATACTGAAATTCTAAGTTGCACTACACACACACCTACTACACAATAATATATATATATATATATATATATATATATATATATATATATATATATATATATATATATTATTGTGTAGTGGGTGTGTTTATTTAGACAGCTATTGTGTGCTTACTTTTCCAGTTATCTACCTTTAATTTAGGCTAGACGTGCCTCATAAGTTTTCAATTTCCCGCTCTCTCTTTCTCTCTAACAACCACACCTACTAACCTATTCATTACCTGTGGTCGTGGGAGTGAGAGAGAGAGAGAGAGTGTGTGCGTGTGAATGAGTGAGTGAGTGAGAGTGGGGAAGTGAGAAAGAGCGAGTGGAAAAGAGAGAAAGAGAGAGAGAATAATGGTGTAGTGAGGGTAGGTGAGTGTGTGTGTGTGTGTGTGTGTTGGTTAATGAGAGTAGGTATACAGGTGAGACAGGTAAATGTTCTCACCTCCCTCTCTTTCTTTCTTCTTCCCCCTTTTACTGCTTTCTTCCTTTTTTTGTTCTTTCCTCCCTCTCTTTTTTTCCTGCCTACCTTCCTTTCTTCCTTCCCTCATAATATCTCTCTCTCTCTCTCTCTCTCTCTCTCTCTCTCTCTCTCTCTCTCTCTCTCTCTCTCTCTCTTGTATTTACCTTTTGTATTATATTCTTCACTTAGTAGCCCCCTTGCTGTGAATCCGAATATCCTATTAATTAGGCCCATGACGGTCTGTTATGGGGGGGGGGGATCGTATTGTTAACTAAATGCCATCGATCTATATCTCGTCGCATAGACACCCATGTTGACGATTATTATTAGTAAACAATCCATGGATTCATTCGCCCACAATATATCTTTTCCAAATCTACTTCCCCGCCTTCCATCCCACAGACACACACCACACATTGCGTGTGTCTGGATTTAAAAAACAGGCATTTGATAAAGTACCCACCCCCCAGCAGGTCATTATGGGAGGATGAGAGCTTTGAAGGAATCACTGGTACACACACTGTTGGCATGAATCGAAGACTTTTTGAGTGGTAGAAATGTGAGTAATGTAATCTAAGGAGAATAGTTAGTCTGGGCAGTAGGTGTGGTGTAGATTACCAAAGGGTTTGGTGTTGGCCTCAGTTGTGTTTACAATTTTCATAAATGACTTGCCAGATGATATAAAGAACTGCTGTATGTATTTTTGCAGATGATGTTAGGTTAATAAATGAAGTAAAGATTAACCAATGATGTTTATTACTACAAGCTTAAATTGGTACATTATTGCAATGGAGTGTGAAGTGGAAGATGGAATATAAAGCCAGTTAAGGGGATATGGGTTTATTTTGTGTACGATTATTTCATGTATATATAATTTGTTTTGGTTTCCTCCCTAGACGTCCATCAAACTTTAAAAAAAAAAAATCCATTAGATCCCCCTTCTAGATTAATTTGTAAATTTTTCGGTAGAAGAACCGGCCGAAGGCTGGTTCTTCCTAAATTACAGGTTCACTCTCGTTCCCCAGGAAAAAGATTGACTCCTAAATAGCATTAAAGGTCTTCAAATTGACAAAGAAATGTGACGAATGGTCTTAAAATTGCCAAACTAAAGGGCCGAATGTCATCAAATCTGAAAACTAATGGGACTTAATGGGACCCTAAATTTTTTACTTTTTTCAAGGAATTTTAATTTTGTTTTGTTTATTAAAAGCTTCCTATGACACTGTACAATACTAGGAAACATCAAATTTCCACATCTGACACCCATTACTCACCCTACAGGGGCTCCCCCCCTCGCCCCCCCAGTCTAAAATCACCCTCCATATTTCTGAAATATTTTAGTTAGCCTACTCAAATAACTAAATTTTCTATAATGCAGAAAGCCTAGCTACCTAAGGAAATCGAATAATAGGGGTAACTATTCTATAACCAAACCTTTCACACCAGGAAAATGAGTTATGAAATGTCAACTTATAAAGGCGCTTATGTAAAATTATGCTTTTTCAACGTCTGAGGCTATCTATTGATCTGATTACTGTCCGATTGCCTCCATTTTTTTCACAGAATTAGACCAAGCAAAAATGACAATTTGTACGCTCTTAGAATGGGTTTTTGACAACATTTTCGAAGCTCAAATCTATATTTATGATCGGAAATAGGGCCAAAATTGTATCATTGATATTTACCTGCAGTTTTCAACATGATCAATTGATCATGTATCAAATTGGGGTAAATAAGAGCGTAGATTTATAGCCTATATATCTAAGTTACCTCTTGCAAAAATTAACTAAACCTATCGAGAAAATATTGTCTGATATGTTTTGTCTATAGTAAACTGAAAAATGCGCAAACGCGCGCAATAACGCACATAGAGCGATGAAATTTTCAACGAGTCATACTATTGCCATGTACACATACTGTACATAGCAAAAGGCCAGAAATTAATCTTTTATAGAGGGTGGAATAA
>CM064574.1:8628475-8675975 GCA_032716605.1 Paralithodes platypus | reverse complement strand
GACTTTAAGACGTTTGCCCCTTTAGTTTGGCGATTTTATGAACTTTCGCCCCATTTCTGTCAATTTTAAGATCTGTCGTGCCATTTAGGTGTCGATTTTTTCCTAGCGAGCGATAGCGAGCTTGTAATTTAAGAGGAACCGGTCTTCGGCCGGGACATTTTTCTATCGAAAAATGTACAAATTTATCTTGAAAGAGGGTCTAGAGGGTGTATTTTTAAGCTTGATGGAGGTCTAGGGAACAAGCTGAATACCCCCCCCCCCTTAAGCTACCAGACCAGAGCAGACGATAACAGATTAGGAAGACGCACTGCTCCAATGCTCCAAGCTTAACCCCTTCAGTGGACCATGATGCGCTCTTGCATTATATTCGAGCTATTATTAGATGGTTTTATCATGTTAGGAAGTGTCTGTAGGAGGCAAAGGAATATTCATTTTGTGTCCGCATTAGTCATTTGGTTCATGTATATAACATGTAGATATTTCCTTAACGGGGTAGTGCTTGTTTTTTGGTATATATGCAGTATATATATATATATATATACTGTATATATATATATTAATTTATGTTTGAGTTTCTTCGCTAGACCTTCATCAAGCTTAGAAAAACACTCCGTAGACCCCCTTTCAAGATAAATTTGTACATTTTTCGGTAGAAAAATGTACTGGCCGAAGGCCGGTTCCTTCTAAAATTAGAGGCTCGCTATCGCTCGCCACCTAAAGGGCACGAAAGGTCTTAATATTGACAACAAAATGAGGCAAAAGGTCTCAAAATCGCAAAACTAACGGAACGAACGTCCTAAAACCTCAACACTAATATGCTAAACATTAGGCAGAAGGAGGTCAAGAAAAAGCGAGTACTACCCCCTTAACTGCATAAGCGAGTACTACCCCCTTAACTGCATAAGCGAGTACTACCCCCTTAACTGCATAAAATCAGCTAAGAGTAGCCAGAATGGAATGCCCAAAACGCATCATGGTAAAAGTACAGGGTAAAATTGCGTCATATCGTTGTTTTTCCGCGACTGGAATATTGGAGGTAATTACATAGAGAGCCGCGGGTAATGTATTCATCAACGCGGCATTAGTCGCGGAAAATAGATAATTGCCAAGGTGATTTTGTGTTCAATTTTCCAAAGTAATAGATTAATGGCCCAGACACCCTTCTAGCTAAACGTTTTTTTTTTTTTGCTATGTATTTTTTTTGTTTTTGTTTTCGACCGGTGGCCATTATTATTTGATTTCTTTCTTTATGTTATTATTTGTTTTTATTGCAGGGTCGCAATAGGTCGTCAGGCTAAATAGCCAACTGCATTAGACGATGCGCTAAATAATCACAAAGTAAAGACCTTGTTTTGTATATTAATATTTTTTAACAATTCAATGTGTAAAATCAGGGGTATGAAAAGAGCGAACAAAATTCAGGGTGTTTTGCTAGTAATTTACCTCTGATTGTTTGACATACCCGGCACTTATTTTATCCTTAGATTGGTTTATCACAACTTATATACCTTTAAAATGGTATATTTCTTGTTTTATTTCACCATTGAACTTATCTCCATACACTCTTGTCATCCATATGCCGGTGCCCCTCCTCCAATCCAATATAATTTTCACTCGCATACCTCTAAACTCTCCCTCCTTTGATTTAATGTTTGGTCTGCCTCTCCCTCTCTGCTCTTCCACTTCTCTTTAATACATTAGTTTAGTTATTATCTCACTTTCCATATCTTCCACATAACCAAACTATCCCAAGGTGTTCCTCTTTACACACTCCGAATAACTAACAAGTAACAACTTAGTAGACATAGACAAACATATATATTTACACCCTACAAATATACGATTTACGAGACGCAGCCACAACCTAAATAACCACACGTATCAAGCAAGCACGGACATATTTAGACAATCATTTTTCCCTGCAGCATCCAAGAGTGGAATCACCTCCCATTTCATGTAGTTAATAGCCCCACTCTTGATTATTTTAGAACTAGGATCACCAATCATTACATCTCTAATCCTGATCCTGTCCCCAACCACTAGTCCCCATGCACAACCCCCACATATCATGCTGCCCGAGAGCGGCCCTCTGCGGTTCACACAACGTAAACGTCAAAATGTAAACTAAAACGTCTACAACACATTCACATCCATATCACATCGCTCTCGTACTTAGTTAGTTGTCTGTTTGTGTCACCAATGAAGGCAACACGAAAGCCAGATCTAATTCATCTGTCATTAATATATCATCCATCATGTAAAAATATACATCCGATAGCAATATTGATTAAGTGAACATAAATTATATTAGTGTTGCAATTGCTAGGCCAGCCGATAGGCAAAGCAAAATATTGTATTAATGTTTCCAACATTGTACACAATTTTGGGAAGGAAAATTTTACTTATAGTGTCCATTATAATATACCATTTTAAAGGCACATTAGTATTGATTAAACCATTTATTGGGTACATATACAGGTATATCATAGTAAGATACCGTGAATCTTAAGGTTTTCACTAGAACACTTTATCGACAGGGGTTCATCAACCGGAGGAACTTATTCATAGAACAGAAACACGAATATAGGTCATATAGTATATTTAAGGGGGGTGACCTGCTTGTTTTCTCTCTTTCTCTGGCTTGTATCCATTCGGCCCCATCCAGCCTACTGTTTTAAGATGATTATCCACATCTAGGTGTCGATTTTATCTTGCTGAGCGATAGCGAGCCAGCATTGTATGAAGAAATCCGGCTTCGCCGGACACATTTTTCTATCAAAAATGTATAAATTTAGCCTGCTGCCAAAAACATTATTAACCCTTTCTCTGCGGGCTTATTTGCGCTATTTAGGGCATATTCCGGCACTACTGAATGATTAATCAAGTATCTGCATTAAATTAACTGTATTCTGCCGAAAACTAGACGAAAATAGCTTCAAAATGACACCAGAACGAGCTTCGTAGGTGGCGGGGTTTACCCGCAGCGTTGCCATAGACATTCGGGAAAACTCGTTAATTATTAGCTCTCGCTCGCTCGGCAACACTGTCGAGGCAGCCGCGCGAGACCACAAATACAATTAATGGCAAGGTAAGATATTGACTTACAAGATTATAATGTATGATAGAACCTGTAACAGAGGAAAAACTTCAGGGGATGGAGAGTTATGTGAAATATTAATATGTACAGTATAACGAGCGGTAGGGGAGGAGGCATTTACGGCAACTCAATATAGTTATATGCTTCTCAACATCGGCAGTCATCAAACGGGAATTAAAGTATATATAGATCAGGCAAATATTATGGACAGTAGGGACGAGTATTATGGACAGTAGGGACGAGTATTATGGACAGTAGGGACGAGTATTATGGACAGTAGGGACGAGTATTATGGACAGTAGGGACGAGTATTATGGACAGTAGGGACGAGTATTATGGACAGTAGGGACGAGTATTATGGACAGTAGGGACGAGTATTATGGACAGTAGGGACGAGTATTATGGACAGTAGGGACGAGTATTATGGACAGTAGGGACGAGTATTATGGACAGTAGGGACGAGTATTATGGACAGTAGGGACGAGTAAATCATTTGCTTTACGTTTAGGGTGGATGGGGTGGTTTTCTGGCTACCCTTTTCCCACATGTTTAGCCCCATTAGTTATGAGATTTTAAGATGTTCGGCGAATTAGTTTGGTGATTTTAAGACTCTTCACCCCATTTTGTTCTCAATATTAGGACCTTTTTTGCCATTTAGGTGTCCTGTTTTTCCTGGTTAGCGATAGTGAGCCTGTAATTATAGGAGTAACCGGCTTTCGGCCTGGACATTTTTCTACCGAAAAATTTACATATTTATCTTGAAAGGGGATCCTGTTTTTTTAAAGTTTTATGGAGGTCTAGGGAGGAAACTAGAATAAATAATTAATATATGACAAAATCGACCAACAAGTGAATCATCTCCCCTTAATAGGGATCCCGCTATGATTCTCTAGTTCAAAACTTTAACACCTTTCTGGGGGTGATAGGTAAAGGATAGTATGTATCTTTAATTTTACTAGGGAAGGATAGGAAAGGGACAGAGGTAGGTCGGAGATCATCTGCTTCTTTCTTCTTCTTCACGCCACGGCCCGGGCAGGTCACGGTGCTATGGCGGCTAGTGGGTCTGTGCTAGTTATTCCTGCTTTGCACCAGGGAAGTTACTTGTCTCTGATAGTTGTCTGTGCTTCGCGCCAGGGCCGCTAGTTATCACTGATGGTCGTCTCTGCTTCGCGGCAGGGCTGCTATTCATCTCTGCTAGTTGTCTCAGCGGTGTGGTAGGAATGCTGGTTGCTACCTCTGCAGGAAAACTGGCAGAGTTAATTTGGGATGGAATATAATTTTTTTCTAGTTGGAATACGAACTGAACTTGTTAGAATACAGACCAGTCTTGTGATAGGAATATTGGTTGTTCTTCAGCAGGAATGCTGGCCGAGTTAAGTTGGGTTGGAATACAGGCCTGTTCCGGTTGGAATACAAACCGGCGAGGTTGGAATGCAAACTTTGGAGCTGGGGTTGAGCTGCTGAACAGTTCCAGCATTCGGTATTCCTTACGTTTCATGTTCTTCCTGTCGGTCTTGGGGCTATGGGTAGGATATCCCCTTGCCCTTGGGTGATGTTAAGGTTATATTGTCCTTGTAGTTCTGTGGGCTGGGCAGGTAGGTGTGAGGAGCTGGGAATGCCCTTTAACCCTTTCTGTACCAGCGACGTCTGTTATATTTTATTCTAACTATATTTAGACGATATTATGCAGCTTAAGAAGGATCTGTGGTAGTTAAAAAAGATCGATTGAGATATTTTGAAGCCTGATAATTGCTGGACGCCCTTCTTAAACTGAATAAAATTGTCTAATAGTTGTCAGAATATAATGCAAATAATGTCACCGGTACTGTACGGTTAAGATCGGTGGTGTTGGGTGGTGGTGGTTAGGGGGGGAGGGGGGCTTTTACTAGGGGGTGTTTGGTGTCTGACGTTTTCTTTAGGATTGGTGAGGTTAAGGGAAAACTGAGTTGAGGTGAGGGTGGGAGGGGATACTATCCTGTTTTCCTCAGAAACTACTCTGTGGGAAGGCAGTCTTGTAGATTATATTATGAATATGTACAAGTTTTGGCAAGAACATAATCATAATCACATGCAAATCATTATTATCAATAAACGTAACTTGACTATGTATTTTTGTTATGCATTTTGATTTGTTGACAGTATACAGGGTTTAGATAAAGCCCTGCTGGACTTAAACCATGTATTGCGATTAAACAGTTTAAAATATTTAGATGCTGTTATTTTTTCAGATTAAAGAGTAACTCTTGAATTTTATTAAAAAGGTAAACTAAAAGTAAATTTTCTTTCTTTTGCAGGTAATGGTGTTTGACTTACTGTGGTGGCTGTGCAGAAGAAAGCTAAATGTATGATCTGGTAAGTGGAATAATAGTCTGTGATATGAGGCATTCAAACGCAGTCTTTGAAATATCTCCTACAGTTTCCAAGCTCCAGTCTAATAGTTCTTTAAAGATCTTTAAAGATATGACAAAATGAATAGTAAATATACTCATTACCTTTAATGAGCAAAAATCCACAACACTATTGTCGTAGGTTCATAGCATATTTTGTTTAAATATTTAAGGAAACAAAACGCAAAGCTGCTTGTAATGAGTACCCCCCCCCCCCCCACACCACCCTGGAAGAGTGACAGGTGATGAAAGGGCAAAACTGGTGTAAGATGGGTTTTCTTCCTTCGAGGCGCACGGGATCACAGAAAACGGGGTGCGTGTCTGATTCATTGTGGGGTTGCCTAGTGTACGATCCACAATCCGTCTTGCCTATCAAGTTCACCAAAAACCACAACACTCTACACGGCCCGAGATAGGTGGATAGATAGATAGATGCATAGATGCATGCATAGATAGATAACTAAGTAGATATATACAGTATATAGATAGATACATACATACATACATACATACATACATACATACATACATACATACATACATACATACATACATACATAAATAGAAAGATAGACAGACTAGATAGATAGTCAGTCAGTCAGTCATAATTTTATTTCATAAAAAGACATATACATACACTTTTTACAGAGTTATTTACGTAATATACATTAAGCTAAAAGTCCTTAGCGCATAGTTGGTTCTGTGTTCTGTACATAAACAATTCTTGATCTGATAGCATTGATATCATTTAGCAATAAGTTAGTAAATCCATACTAATGTAGGATTATTTTTTCAACATCCTTTACAAGAAAAGATCTATGTAACATGTAATACATGTTCTTCTCTATAAAACTACATGGCTTTATGAGATTTCTATATACAAATCTTATTTTCATCCAGTTAACCAAATGCTTAAACACCATCAATCCACATTCTCTACAAGCACTGTGGTTGCTCTCCCAGTACTTCATATTCAATATTTTCTTTATTGCCTTGTGGTATCCAATGGAAAACTGCTTAAATGGTATATAACATTTTCTATTATTAAACCAAAGTTCAGCGCCATAAAAATTCAAACAGTAGCTTTGAAATAAATTTTAAAATACTTCAGTACTCGTGTTGCTAAACTTTCTTAAAAGACAATTAAACTCATTGTAAAACTTATTTCTGCATCTTTTCATATCCAAGTCATTATTAACCCTTAACTGGCGGCGTGCAACTTATGTCATGTGAAATAAATATGGACTAAGTGGCGGTTCACAACTTATGTCGTGCGCCATTTTCAGCACGTAATGTTGCTGAGAGAGAGAGCTGAGCAGTGTGAGGAGCATAGAAACCGTATGACCTTCCCCCACCACCGCGGTGGACCAACTGAAGTGAATCCCAACCTTCCCTCCCCTCTCACACTCGCTACACAGGGAATTATGTAGGGAAAGTACCTAATTACACGGTTTTTGCACTCGTGTTGCGCGATCGTTGCAAGAGAACCAGTGGTCGTACAAGGATGGTTCGGGTGTCATTGGAAAGCTCTGTTTATGCCCTTTCAGGAATAGATACTTGTTTTACGCTCTGGGTCTTATTTAGGCATGAAAATGATCATGTAAACAACCCTATTTAGGGTAAAAACACCCCGCTGGGCGCTACGGTCAAATAGACCACCTAGCCCGCCAATAAGGGGTTAAGATTATAATCAATTATAAAACCCAAATATTTGTATTCTGAAACAATATTTAATTTGTTTATGTCTAAATATATGAAAGGATTCATTTCCTGTCCATACTTATATTTAAAGATCATACATACTGATTTTGCAGAGCTAATAGATAAGTCTAGTTGTTTAATTTCATGATCCATAATATCTATCAATGTTTGCAGACCTCTAACCGAAGGAGCCAATATTACAAGATCGTCTGCATAGGCGATCACATTGCTGACTTGTAAACCTAGTCTACAGCCTACATTACTTGCAGATAATTTACTTAATAAGTCATCAATATAAATTGAAAACAACAATGGAGATAAAACCCCAACCTGTCTCACTCCATTTTTCATAGTCCATTCAGTTGAAATTGAATCTTTAAATTTGACAACAACATGTTGGTTTCTGTAAAAGTAAAATCAAATATTAACCAAGAAATTTGGTATTCCTAGTTTTAAAAGCTTATTTGCAAGTTTGAAATGATTCACCTTATCAAAAGCTTTTGTCAGGTCAATAAAACATGAACAAACATTAGATCCCTCCGTGGTGTACCTTAAAATAGTTTCCTTGAGAATTAAACATGCAGTAGAAGTAGAATACCTCTCTCTAAATCCATGCTGCCTATCATTTAAACTAACATATCTTAAAATGTTGTACTGCAAGCAGTATTCAAATACCTTCAATAATATTGGCGATAACGTAATTGATCTATAATTATCAAGTGATGTATTATCTTTATACTTATCTTTCAATAAGGGTACCATAATTCCAAAGTTCATTCTTAGAGACATACAACCATGTACAACACAAGAAGAAATCAACTTTGCAATTACTACTATCAATTCGTTTGTGCAATACTTTAAATGAAAAGAATGTATATTATCTGGGCCAATACCACAATTGAGGTCAGATATTGCTGTAGATACATCATGACTATTTATCTTACCAAATATTTCACCGTCACGTACATTTTTCACCAATTTATCTATCATGAAGTCATCATCATTCTGACATTTACAATCATCATATACATGTTTAAACTTATTGGAAAAGTTCTCTATAATACATTTTGGGTCACATTCTCCATCTATTTTCATACTTACACATTTTTTATTATTCTTTATTTGTCTAGATAGATAGATAGATAGATAGATAGAGGGAGGGAGTTACATATAGTTACATAGGTTCACAGACCCTATTGTCCCTACAGACCACTTGGTCTAAATGAGGTGATTTGGCCGTAGCTAAACTATATAAACGGTTCCTTCCAATACAATTAAGTGGTCGCTAATGGATAGCAAAGGAAGAGAGACAAACAGGCAGACAGACAGACAGACAAACAGACAGACAGACAGGCAAGTGAACCAATTAACACGCTCAACAATCCTCCATAAAATATCAAAACCCACACCAGGCAAATCCACGGTAACACCCCCTAGAATCCGGCGGCACAGAAAACGGATAAAATAGCTTCCAAATCCGTGCGCACACACTGGCCTCCATACTACAGCATACGGAACGGGGCAAATAAAATAGAAAATAGTTTAAAATAGTTATAAAAGGGCCATGTTCTTCTGGTACAACAAGGGGGGATATTTTTGTGCAATATATTCGGAGCTTCTGACATGTACACGGGCTTTTAGGCTACTCGGTTCTCTCTCTCTCTCTCTCTCTCTCTCTCTCTCTCTCTCTCTCATTGCCAGCAAGCATTCACTTACCGTCTCACTTGCTCTCTCTCACTGTAAGTTTTTACGTTTGTTGGTAGGTCTATATAAAAATCATCACATATATCATTATATCTATCCATGTACCGGTTTCTCTGTGTATATATATATATATATATATATATTTATAGAGAGAGAGCGAGAGAGAGAGATTGAGATTTCTCAACAACATATTTCAATGAGATAATCTGGTATACACACCCTCTTCCCCTCCTAAACCCACCCTCCTCCTCACCTACCCATATCTCCGTTCTCAGTCTCACTATCTTGATCACTACCCTAATGTACGTCTTCCCTACCTTTGGGCACATTCATCTTCTTCCATGCTAGTCTGCACATTTTCCATACCAATTCAATCACTATCTCACCATCATACCTAAGCATCTTCCCACATACTCCATCTAGTCATGATGCTTTACCCATCTTCACCCATTTCAAGGCCTCACACTCTTCTGACCTCCTGATCCCCACCTCCTCCACTAATTATCTTCTTCCATATCCCATCCAAATATGTTTGCTTGCGTTTCATTCCCTACACTCTTTTTCTCGTAGCCTACTTATCCCTTTTCTGTCTCTCCAAATCTCCATTCCTGCTACTACTCAATCACTCCATATCCTTTCTTTTTCTCTCCAACTGTTAGTTTCACCTCTGTAGTCCACCATGCTGTTCCTTTCACTCCCCCCCCCCCCCCCATCTTCTCCCAAAATCACATATTTCCTTACATGCTGCACACATCTCTTCTTTAAGTATTTTGCTCACCTCCTCCACTTCCTCCATTCTCTCCAAGACAACCTACCTAGTTGTCTTTCTACTGCTCGCTTGAACTCTTCCCTGCATTTCTCCTGAAATCTTTCAACCCTCTTTGCCACTCCACCTCCCTCCTGCCGTACTCTAACTCTCTTCACCCAATTCTTCTATATCCTAATTTTAGCTACTACTACATAATGGTCCCCCCCCCCCCTCCCCTTAATGCCCCTATACAGCGTGTTTCCGAACTTTACCGACAACTTTTGTGGGTTAATTGATGAGGAGATCCGAAATATAAATGCCTAAGTAAAAATAATAACGTAAACGTAATATAAGAGAGGTACAGGACCTGCTAGCAGAAAATGCCGACAACACTGGTGTAAAATGATAAACAGAGGCTTTACCGTACTGGTTGTGACGAAGGCAACGCCGTAGCCAAGTGTCCGAACGGTTAACAAAACAGTACAGTATCTCAATCACGGGATTCGATCAGATCCGTAGGCTTCGAATAATTGAACCCGAGGCTGTGGGACAACTCCTAGCTCAATACTGTATGAACCCTACAATACCCAAACGAACCATCGGAATATGGATAGGCCCTACGTATTCCATAATTTCAGTACTGTATTAGTAACGCTAAATCCTACGGTTTTTATGGATTATCGCTGGTGCATGAATCATACCAAAACAACGCGGAACTCGAGCTACAGACAGATACAGATTGACATAGTCAGGTCCGCTCGTAAGAGAAGCTTTAAAGCCTTCCCTCGATTACCCGAGAAAGGACAGGGATGTGGGGGGGAGGTGAGGGTGGGGTAGGGGTAGATTTGACGTGTGCGTTCGTTCGGCCACAGGCTGTGGCTGTGTAGGCTATTCTGTTCACGTAAATAGGGCGTTGCCTTTATCACAGCCAGTAATGTCTCTGTTTAGCATTTCATACTAGCGAGTTTAGCATAGGATAAGCACAAAAGTGCTAAGCTCCATTGGACAAATGTTTTCCGTTTCATATGTCTTCCATAACATTATTCATGCTAAGTATGATTTGTACTTTGCATTGACAGTTATAAACGACATCATATTCTTGTTTCAAGTTATGTAAACTCGTTGTTAGCAGTTTCTGCTAGCAGGTCCTGTACCTCTCTTATAATGCATTAACGTTATATTTTTAATTAGGCATGTATACTTAGATTCTGTTCATCTATTAACCCACAAAGTTTGTCGGTAAAGTTCAGAAACACGCTGTATACCCTAGCATCTAACACTGCTCTCCTCATTCATTGATACATACATACATAGTCAATCAGTGCCTTTCGTTCCACTGTCTCTTTCTCCCTCCTCCTCTGTGTACTTGTGTATCATTCTGTGTCTTACGATGGTGTTGGTTCTCAATATCCTCCTCCCAACACATACAGTACATCCACACATGTATGCATTGTAATTTTCATCTACGTCCGACGGTACACCCCACCCTCCTCATCTACTTTCATATCACCCACCTTCCCATTCATATCACCAATCAGAAACATTCTTTCACTCTTACCAAAGTTATCCAGACACGCCTCCGCACTTACCAAAAACTTCTCTGTCATTCTCTCTGCTTTATTCTTTGTAGGAGGATACACACAAACAACGACCCATGTGTGTATTCCTGTTTTCATTCTCACCCACAGAACCATACTCCCTTACACGCTCCTTCCATTTGTTACTTACAAACAAACACAGTTTCTTTCACTCTCTCATTCTCATTCACTCCAGTACACACACCCATTCCACACTCTCATTCTTTCACATATATAACCTTCCATTTGGTCTCAGTCATTCCACATACATCCAGCCTGGCATTTGCTAGTACTCCCAGTACCATCAGTGTTCGAGGCTATCCTTTTGTTTTCAGTTGCAGAATGTCCTTCCCGGGTGGAGGGTCTCAAACCCATCCACCCAATCTCTTTAGTTGCCTTTTACGACACGCAGAAGGCGCGTAGGCATAATATACTGTATATATATATATATATATATATATATATATATATATATATATATATATACGCATAGAACAAAATATATATAGAGATAGAGATAGAGAGGTAGATATATATAATTATGCTGTAAGACTATATGGGTATACAATAGGTAATACAATGTAGCGGGGTATATAGATATTGATATAACCTTTATTTGTTAAGTGTTTTGTTATTATAATATTAAATGAGTTGATCAATACCAATATACATTTAAATGGTAAATGTTTATGGACAGTTGAAGTGTCATTTTAGTAGCTTCTTTAAAACCATTTGTTTAGTGTAGATAATGTTTGTCAAACATGGCGAATTATATCTATATTTAAACCTTAACAAATATCTTGAATGCTTGTGTGCTTGCTTTTTGTGGGCAAACTGTTATATGTGCTCTTCTGTCACCTTTTGTTCCTTTCTCGTGTGTCTTGCTGACCCTCCCTACCCCTTGTAAGAGTAAGGGCTGGCTACTGGCTATTGACAAACTATCCTGATTGGCAGTCAAAATGCTCTCTCTCTCTCTATCTCACACACACACACACACACACACACACACACACACACACACACACACACACACACACACACACACACATACATACGCAATCACTCACTCATTCTCTGTTCCACTCTCGCTCTCACTCACTCTCTCTTTCAGCCTTTCGCCCCCCCCCCCCCCCCTCCCGCGATAGCCTATTTCCCGGCACCATCAGGGCCAAACAGTTTGTGTCTCACCCTTTTTGCTGCTGCTGCTGCTGCTCTCTCTCTCTCTCTCTCTCTCTCTCTCTCTCTCTCTCTCTCTCTCTCTCTCTTAAAAATGTGAAAAGCTATCTAGAAGATAAGAACCTCGCAGGTCTCAAATTAATTTGGGAAGATCAGGGTCAATACCAAGGGGACAGCAATATTACCCCATGTTAGTGGAAATTACTTGTTCTCAAATGAAATATAGTCGGCACCACATAAACAAAGATCGGCATGTCACTTGCCGACTAATAGAAATATGATAAATTGCATCTTGCCCACAGTGTTAACTGAAGATTGTGCTACCAGCAAAGCAATGGGCATAAATGTTAGGCACTCGGAAAGAGGTGAGGTTTGGAGACCCATTTGATGGGTTCTATGGAAGATGCAATCTCTACCTTGTGACAGTGTGCACCTCAACTACAGTGGCAGAACTCGGCTTGCTGAAAGAAAACAATGATGTGAAGGCTAACTTATACACTGAGAAGAGTAAAGAATCATCAGTGAGAGTTCCTTCAAGAGATAAGAGTGCTCCTCAACCAGTGAAAGAGGGGACCTCAAGCACAAGAGACGACCCCCAGCCGTCTCTGGATTCATGTTCACCTCAGTTATTGAACCTTGAACCACTAGATAGTGGTTATTCTTGCTCAGGAAAGGATTAACCACACATGGAATACATCACCTCCCCTTCTCCTGCTGTAAATGAGACAGAAAATGCAGTACCAAAAGAAACTACGTGCCTTTCGGGAAACGGGGTGAACTAGGAAGCTCAAATAAAGATTTGAGTAGTTTTGTTTAATGCCAGCTCAATTAGAAACAAATTTTCCAAACTCTGGGCATTGTTGACAACAAACTGTTGCGATTTAGTGGCTATCACTGAATCCTGGATTTATAACGTTACTAGCCGGAGAATTTGAAATACCTGGATAATTCTAGAATGTTCCATTAAGACCGAATCGTGTGGGAAGGAGCTGGAATTCTGATGTATGTAAGAGACTACCTGAATCCAGCTAAATGCACTATTACGTCAGAACCTTGAAATATTAGGTGTCAACCTTAATCTAGGTGCACCTCTCCCCTTTAGGCTTGTCCTGGTGTATATGCCAGTGCACCCAAGTTGTTGATAAGGATGAAGCACTGTAAAGAAAACTGACCAGTATCGTCGTTGGTAAGACCAGTGGGATTTTAGGTGACGTCAAATGCCTGGTAAACTGGTGAAGACATAACTGCCAATCTAATGGTGAAGGTAGGCATCTTGCTGACTTTGCTGATAATAATTTCTTGAATCAGTGGGTAATCGAGCCAACAAGAGGTAATAATACATTAAACCTTGTGTTCACCTTATAAGAAGAAAGTGTGACCAGACTGTCTGTTGGAGAATCATTTAGTGGTAGTGACCACAACCTAATTAGATTTTCCTTTCTCACATCGTGTACAAGTTCCACTGCTTCCCAAAGTAATAAACTAGATGATGATCATCAGGCAAACTTTGAAGGTAATTGGGAAACTATATCTCAGATCAGACTAGAGGGAGAGGATGTTAATGCTATTTGGTGTTCATTCAAGGGGCAGTTAATGGAAATTACAGTCATTACATTTCAATCTACCAAATCAGGCTCATCTCAACTGAAATAGTTCACAAGAAATATAGCTGTGGAAATTAGAATGAGAAATTATGCCTACAAAAAAGCTATAATAAATCAGGACCAAAGGGACTTTGACTCCTTCAAAAATGTCTGCAGGAGAGTGGAATGTCTAATAAAGGGAGCAAGCAAAATCAAGAACTCAGGGTTGTAGCTCTTTTCAAATATATTCCAAAAGTGTTTTCTATCTAGGCTATGTAAATCCCAGATACAAGTTTCGGACATTGAATTGGCTGAATCTTCAAATGAACATTTTGCTTTAGTAATTACAAGGGAAAATATCAGTGACATTCCAAGTCCAGGATTAGTTCACAAGAGTGAAGTTCTCAACATAATTATATGTAACCCAGACGAAGTGGCAAAGTGAATAGACAAGCTAAATATGTTAAGTGTGGCCCAGATGGCTTTCTTCTCAGAGTCACACGAAAAGTGTGAAGTCAAGAGGCACACAATTTAGACTCTTAGACTATCTCCCCGAAATGGACCGGCAGGTCTTTGAGATACTATTCCTTGTAATTCCGTGCTACTCTCTCAGCTCACACATTTACCATGCTCTCTGACTCTCACTTTTTCTCTCACACACACACACACACACACACAATCTCTCTCTCTCTCTCTCTGTTATCTCCTCCCCCCCACTCATTTCCTCCTCCCTTCCTCCTCCCCCCCATTTCCCTCACCCTCTCTTTGTGTGCAAGGCTCATTGGCAACAGATTCTACCCATTGTTTTCTGTCGTGAATGGGTTTGGTAGACTGATAAGCCTGTACAGTTAGCTACATGCATTTGGGTACACCGTGATTGTATATAAAGAAGAATAAATATTATGTTTGCGTTACCCGGTAGTTTATATGGTAATGTTGTGGCTAATGTATTTAGTCAATTAGTTTACAGTTTTATAGCGAATTAATCTTGTAAATCAATCACACCAATTTTACTTCTGGACATGAAATTATGGAGTGTATAAAATAAATCATTTGCACAACTGTACCTAAAGAACAAGCACCTTACATTCAATGGTTACCTCGGTAAAGAACAAGCACCTTACATTCAATGGTTACCTCGGTAAAAATAATTCATTAATGACAATTAGGGAGTAATAATATTATACTCCACCGAATTCATCATAAGTCAGGAATCATATAAATTGGTCTAATTACCAAAACAATGAACAAAGTTATTAGTTATTGACGCACAAAAGTTGGTATATTGGTGTGTGTACCAATCAATCTATCTATCTATCTATCTATCTATCTCTCTCTCTCTCTCTCTCTCTCTCTCTCTCTCTCTCTCTCTCTCTCTCTCTCTCTCTCTCTCTCTCTCTCTCTCTCTCTCTCTCTCACCAGGTATCTATCTATTTATCTATCTATCTGTCTATGTATATATCTATCTATATATCTATCTATCTATCTATCTACCTATGTCTATATATCTATCTGTCTATATATCTATCTACAGTATCTATCTATCTCTATTTGTCTATATATATATATATATACTGTATATACGGTATATATATATATATATATATATATATATATATATATATATATATATATATATATATATATATATATATATCCCTCTACATATTTATCTACCTAATGAGCTATCTATTAATTTAGCTATTTATATATATATTTATCTATCTATCTATCTATCTATCTATCAATTTGTGTGTGCCCACTTACTCCTGACCCATTGGTTCATATTAAGGGGGGATGGTTCACTTTTTGGGCGATTTTTGCATGTATTCGTTATTTTTCTAGTTTCCTCCCTAGGCCTTCATCAAATTGAAAAAAAAAAAACGTCCATTAGATCCCCCTTCTAGATTAATTTGTACATTTTTCGGTAGAAAAATTTCCAGGCCGAAGGCCTGCTCTTCCAACTTTACAGGCTCACTATCGTTCGCCAAGGAAAAAATCGACAGCTAAATAGCACGAAAGGTCTATATATTGACGAAGAAATGGGGCGAATGATCTTAAAATCAACTATCTAATGGGGCAAACATCTTAACCCTTTCACGCTTATGACGCAATTGTGAGCCTATGTGAGCCTATACTTTAAAGCCTTTGTTACCATCAGGGGTACCGGTATTTAGAAACCTTTAGTTTAGTTACTTCAACCTCTGCAGTTGTCTTTGAGTTAGCTGTGGGCAGAAAACTAATTTTAGAGAGGTAATTATGAGAGTGAGATAACTCTATTTCTTATTGCTAATCTGGCAACCTCTGCGTCATAAAAACGTGAAAAGGTTAACATCTGGAAACTAATGGGGCTAAACATGAGGGAGAAAGTGGTCCAGAAAACCGGCCCGAAGGTTTAGCTTTGAGGTAAGCTGGGCTACAGTCGGTTTGAGTTTAGCTGGCAGTTAACTGAACCTCTTAACAACTTATGTGTCGATACTTATAGGAAATCTGTGAAACTGCTACGTCTCTGCGTCATATTAATGCCTAGTTTTCATAATTAACACCATATTTCCCTACAATAATTTGCTAATGTCTGAGTAAACTATATAACACATGGACATTTACCGTCAGTTTTGGAGAAAAAAAAAATATATATTTATATATACCGGTATATATATATATATATATATATATATATATATATATATATATATATATATATATATATATATATATTAGGAGATTGCAGGTCCAAATCCTGGTATGACTAAAAAGTTGGTTTTTGAAATTCAAATAGTCTGGTCGAAGAACGTTTAGCTTAATTATCCATATTGTGACATGCGATATCCCCCATTCTCAATAAATATAATAGCAATAAATACATTGTATACAGTATAGTTAGCCACAGATTATATAACACTTGTGCTTAACCCATTATGTACCGGTGACGTCTTTTAATATTTAGTCTTGGAATAATTAGACGATTTTATGCAGTTTAAGAAGGATCTGAAGTAAAACGGGTTAGGTGGGATAGTTCGAAGCCTGATCATTGCTGGAGGCTCTTTTGATAATGAATAACATCGTTTAATAGTCGCCAGAATAAAGTTTCAAAGAACGTAACCGGTACTGAAAGGGTTAACCACCCTTAGTTACTTTTGAGAGAGAGAGAGATAGAGAGAGAGAGAGAGAGAGAGAGAGAGAGAGAGAGAGAGAGAGAGAGAGAGAGAGAGAGAGAGAGAGAGAGAGAGAGAGAGGGGAAGGGAGAGACCAATAGCCAATACACCTGGGTTCAGTTTAACACCTGCACTTAATCACTCTTAGTTCTCACCTGCTTATTGCTTATATACCACAGAGAGAGAGAGAGAGAGAGAGAGAGAGAGAGAGAGAGAGAGAGAGAGAGAGAGAGAGAGAGAGAGAGACCAATAGCCAATACACCTGGGTTCAGTTTAACACCTGCACTTAATCACTCTTAGTTCTCACCTGCTTATTGCTTATATACCAGAGAGAGAGAGAGAGATATGTAGATGTATGTAAATGAAAGAGTACAAGTGGTTGTCTTTATTATTGAGAGAGAAAGCATAGTTGCATAGTTTATTATTGAGAGAGAAAGCATAGTTGCATAGTTTATTATTGAGAGAGAAAGCATAGTTGCATAGTTTATTATTGAGAGAGAAAGCATAGTTGCATAGTTTATTATTGAGAGAGAAAGCATAGTTGCATAGTTTATTATTGAGAGAGAAAGCATAGTTGCATAGTTTATTATTGAGAGAGAAAGCATAGTTGCATAGTTTATTATTGAGAGAGAAAGCATAGTTGCATAGTTTATTATTGAGAGAGAAAGCATAGTTGCATAGTTTATTATTGAGAGAGAAAGCATAGTTGCATAGTTATTATTGAGAGAGAAAGCATAGTTGCATAGTTATTATTGAGAGAGAAAGCATAGTTGCATAGTTTATTATGTTATGAGAGAGAGGAAAGCATAGTTGCATAGTTTATTATTGAGAGAGAAAGCATAGTTGCATAGTTTATTATTGAGAGAGAAAGCATAGTTGCATAGTTTAAGCTGGAATATATATGCATTTGTGCAATAATATAAATACCATCTTACTTGTCACCGATGAACTAGGGTTCTCTCTCTCTCTCTCTCTCTCTCTCTCTCTCTCTCTCTCTCTCTCTCTCTCTCTCTCTCTCTCTCTCTCTCTGTCTCCTCTCTCTCTCTCTCTCTCTCTCTCTCTCTCTCTCTCTCTCTCTCTCTCTCTCTCTCTCTCTCTCTCTCTCTCTCTCTCTCTCTGTTCCCCCTTTTTTGTCCTGTCCCTAATATTTCCTTTTAATTCCTACATCTCTACTAAATTTATCCTGTCCGTCTTTCTAACCCTCTCCTAACTTCCTCCTTTAGTCTCCTCCTCTTCTCATTCGTCCTCACTACTTCCTCCCCCTCCTCCCCACCACCAACCACTAAAGCACCCGATACGTCTAAATTATTACCACTACCACCACAATTACCACCATCACCACCACAACTCTTCCCCAGGACAAATCTATAAACATTACCACCGCTATTACGGCAATTACCACCATCCCTACCACAACAATTAAAGGGAGATCTCCACTTGAGGGATTTTTTTCTGGACCCCTTTCTCCCTCATGTTTAGCCCCATTGCTTTTGATATTATAAAACGTTCGCCCCATTAATTTAACGATTTTAAGAACTTTCACCCCCTATTAAGACCTTTCGTGCCATTCAGGTGTCGATTTTATCCTGGCGAGCGATAGCAAGCCTGTAATTTAAGAGGAACCGGCCTATGGCCGGGACATTTTTCTACCGAAAAATGTACACATTTATCTTGAAAGGGACTCAAGGGGGTATCATTTTAAGCTTGATGGAGGTCTAGGGAACAAAGTAAATACCTCCCCTTAAAGGGCTCCCTGAATAAACATTTATACCATGAAAGAAAAGTACTTGTTAAGATGAATACAAACTACCACATTTATGAAGTAACTACAATCATTATCTACCAAAATTGCTAAAGGGAGGTTTACTTCTAATAATTGCTAAAGGGAGGTTTACTTCTAATAATTGCTAAAGGGAGGTTTACTTCTAATAATTGCTAAAGGGAGGTTTACTTCTAATAATTGCTAAAGGGAGGTTTACTTCTAATAATTGCTAAAGGGAGGTTTACTTCTAATAATTGCTAAAGGGAGGTTTACTTCTAATAATTGCTAAAGGGAGGTTTACTTCTAATAATTGCTAAAGGGAGGTTTACTTCTAATAATTGCTAAAGGGAGGTTTACTTCTAATAATTGCTAAAGGGAGGTTTACTTCTAATAATTGCTAAAGGGAGGTTTACTTCTAATAATTGCTAAAGGGAGGTTTACTTCTAATAATTGCTAAAGGGAGGTTTACTTCTAATAATTGCTAAAGGAAGGTTTACTTCTAATAATTGCTAAAGGGAGGTTTACTTCTAATAATTGCTAAAGGGAGGTTTACTTCTAATAATTGCTAAAGGGAGGTTTACTTCTAATAATTGCTAAAGGGAGGTTTACTTCTAATAATTGCTAAAGGGAGGTTTACTTCTAATAATTGCTAAAGGGAGGTTTACTTCTAATAATCTAATGTATTAATTTCACTCCCATCACCAAACACCTCCCAATTAAATTAATGAGAGCTTGTGATCCTACCGGGATTCGAACCTGGGTTACTACATACAGATCTTAAACACTCTTAAGGGGAGATATCCACTTGAGGGACTTTTTTCTTTACCCCATTCTCCCTCATGTTTAGCCCCATTACTTTTGATATTATAAAACGTTCGCCCCATTACTTTAGCGATTTTAAGAACTTTCACCCCATATTAAGACCTTTTGTGCCATTCAGGTGTCGATTTTATCCTGGCGAGCGATAGCGAGCCTGTAATTTAAGAGGAACCGGCCTATGGCCGGGACATTTTTCTACCGAAAAATGTACACATTTATCTTGAAAGGGAGTGAAGGGGGTGTAATTTCAAGCTTGATGGAAGTCTAGGAAACACACTAAAAACCTCCCCTTAAGTATTACACCATCAAGACAGTTACATGCCGACGATTTGATATCCATTTATCGACTACTGGTTATCAATCGATGAGTCGTGTACTCAAACCCAACTGCACACTGAATAGCCTTATGCCTTAAGGGGAGTGACCTGTTTTGGTTCTGTCCTTTTCTATCTTTCTCTGGCTTGTATCCATTTGGCCCCATTCAGCCTACTGTTTTAAGACTTTTATCCCCATCCAGGTGTCAATTTTTTACTGGTGAGCGGTAGCGAGCCAGCATATTTTTTATTTTTGTTAGACAGCAGGCTAAATTTATACATTTTTCGATAGAAAAATGTCTCCGGCGAAGCCGGATTTCTTCATATAATGCTGGCTCGCTATCGCTCGCCAGGATGAAATCGACACCTAGATGGGGATAAACGTCTTAAAATAGTTGGCTGTATGGGGCCGAATGGACACAAGCCAGAGAAAGAGAGAAAAGGACAGAAATAACAAAAAAGCAGGTCACCCCCCTTAAGTGAACGGAAGGGACATTTATGGAGCACAGATCCCTTAGGACCGACCTCGCTATGAATATATTCCTGAACCAATAGGAACAAGCTCCTATATGTTCCTGAACCTATAGGAACAAGCTCCTATATGTTCCTGAACCTATAGGAACAATCTCCTATATGTTCCTGAACCTATAGGAACAAGCTCCTATATGTTCCTGAACCTATAGGAACAATCTCCTATATGTTCCTGAACCTATAGGAACAAGCTCCTATATGTTCCTGAACCTATAGGAACAAGCTCCTATATGTTCCTGAACCTATAGGAACAAGCTCCTATATGTTCCTGAACCTATAGGAACAAGCTCCTATATGTTCCTGAACCTATAGGAACAAGCTCCTATATGTTCCTGAACCTATAGGAACAAGCTCCTATATGTTCCTGAACCTATAGGAACAAGCTCCTATATGTTCCTGAACCAATAGGAACAAGCTCCTATATGTTCCTGAACCTATAGGAACAAGCTCCTATATGTTCCTGAACCAATAGGAACAAGCTCCTATATGTTCCTGAACCTATAGGAACAAGCTCCTATATGTTCCTGAACCTATAGGAACAAGCTCCTATATGTTCCTGAACCTATAGGAACAAGCTCCTATATGTTCCTGAACCTATAGGAACAAGCTCCTATATGTTCCTGAACCTATAGGAACAAGCTCCTATATGTTCCTCCCAAGGAACAAGCTCCTATATGTTCCTGAACCTAATAGGAACAAGCTCCTATATGTTCCTGAACCTATAGTTCCTGAACAATAGTCCTATATGTTCCTGAACATAGTTCTGAACCTATAGGAACCTCCTATATGTTCCTGAACCTATAGGAACAAGCTCCTATATGTTCCTGAACCTATAGGAACAAGCTCCTATATGTTCCTGAACCTATAGGAACAAGCTCCTATATTAATGTCACTCCCAAAACCAAACCCTTCCCCATGAAAGTAACCCTTTCACGCATTTATGACGCAGAGGTTGCCGGGATTAGCAATAATAAATAGAGTTCTCTCACTCTTATAATTACCTCTCCAAAATTAGTGTTCTGCCCACAGCTAACTCAAAGACAACTGCAGAGGTTGAAGTAACTAAACTAAAGGTTTCTAAATACCCCTGATGGTAACAAAGGCTTTAAAGTATCCCCAATAGACTCAAAATCGCGTCATATGTCGGAGTGGGTTAATGATAGCATGTGATCCACAAGAATAGTCACGCCAGCAAATCCGATCATTCTACCACTATTAAGGGGGGATCTCCACTTGAGGGATTTTTTTTCTGGACTCCTTTCTCTCTCATGTTTAGCCCCATTGCTTTTTCTAATTTTAAGACGTTCGCCCCCATTATTTTGTCGATTTTAAGAACTTTCGACCCATTTCTGTCAATTTTAAGACCTTTCGTGCCATTTAGGTGTCGATTTTATCCTGGCGAGCGATAGCGAGCCTGTTATTTAAGAGGAACCGGCTTTCAGCCGGGACATTTTTCTACCGAAAAATGTACAAATTTATCTTGAAAGGGGCTCAAGGGGGTGTAATCTTAAGCTTGATGGATATCTAGAAACCAAACTAAAAACCTCCCCTTAACTACCTCAACCATGAATAAACATTGCAAATCATTGAGTGCACAGTACCCACCATGAGGGGGAGGCATATTGCATTGTTGCCCAGACATGAACCTGTACTGTGGATAAGTGAAAGGATTTAAGGGGGCTGACCTGCTTTTTTCACTCCTTTTCTCTGGCTTGTATTCATTCGGCCCCATTCCGCCTACTGGTTTAAGACGTTTATCCCCATTCAGGCGTCGATTTCTTCCTGGCGAGCGATAGCGAGCCGGCATTGTATGGAGAAATCCGGCTTCGCCGGAGAAATTTTTCTATCGAAAAATGTATAAATTTAGCCTGCTGTCAAAACATTTTAACAAATATGCTGGCTCGCTACCGCTCGCCAGGAAAAAATCGACACCTGGATGGGGATAAATGTCTTAAAACAGTAGGCTTGGGGCCGAATAGATACAAGCCAGAGAAAGAGAGAAAAGTAGACAACAAAAGCAGGTGACCCCCCTTAAGGGGATATTTCTACTGGAGGTATTTTTGTTCTTGACAAATTAATCTACAAGAGGGAGCTAATGGATTTAAATTAATCTACAAGAGGGAGCTAATGGATTTTGTTTAAATTTGTTGGAGGTCTAGTGAGAGAAACTAGACCAATAATAAAATACATGAAAACAATCGACCCAAAAGTTAACCATCTTCGATTCGGTCAATTCCTATCCATCCGCCAACGTTTTCTACTACTATCGTTATGGCCATTCAATAAACATTAGCTATCCTCTCACTATAACATATATACCAAAGATCAACTACTGCAATCATTATAATATTTAACCAACATTCTGGATACAATTATAACAAACTACAAACATTATCGAAGAAGCACAAGTTAAGGGGAGATTTCCACTTGAGGGATTTTTGTCTTGACTCCTTTCTCCCTCATGTTTAGCCCCATTGCTTTTCTAGTTTTAAGACGTTCGCCCCATTATTTTGACGATTTTAAGAACTTTCGACCCATTTCTGTCAATTTTAAGACCTTTCGTGCCATCTAGGGATCGATTTTATCCTGGCGAGCGATAGCGAGCCTGTAATTTAAGAGGAACCGGCTTTCAGCCGGGACATTTTTCTACCGAAAAATGTACAAATTTATCTTGAAAGGGGCTCAAGGGGGTGTAATCTTAAGCTTGATGGAGTTCTAGGGAAGAAGCTAAATACCTCCTATAACAGTGATCTACTAATACAACCCTTTCCAGTGGTCCGCAAACATTCTAGTTACTATTATACCTACCGGTACCCATTACAACATACATCTATCAAATTATTGTTTTATATATTATGACAAAAGGCAACAATTTGAAGTTTTTAAGGGGAGATGGGTCGTTTTCCTGGTCCTCTTTCTCCCTCGTGTTTAGCCCCATTAGTTTTTAGATTTTGTGATGTTTGCCCCATTAGTTTGTCAATGTTAAGAGCTTCCGCCCCATTTCCTTGTCAATATTAAGAACTTTCGTACTATTTACAGTAGGTGTTGATGTTTTTCCTGATGAACGATAGTGAGCCTGAAATTTTGGAAGAATCGGCCTTCGGCCGGGAAATTTTTCTACCGAAAAATGTACAAATTAACCTAGAAGGGGGATCTATGGATGTTATTTTATGTTTGATGGAGGTCTAGGGAGGAAACTAGAAAACATAATTTATATGTGAAATAAATAAAAGTGAACCATCCCCCCCTTAAATAAAAGTGAACCATCCCCCCTTAAATAAAAGTGAACCATCCCCCCTTAAATAAAAGTGAACCATCCCCCCCTTAAATAAAAGTGAACCATCCCCCCTTAACCATTATATGATACCAATGATCAACTATATAGCAACCGATCCTCGACTTTAATAACCATTCCGGGGGTACCATTATAATAGCCAGCCATAAACACATTACCATAAACATTAGTAGCCAACTCCGTACTATCCTGTTATATAACAAGTAAAGTCGTTGTAACAAACATTCTCCGGTGGTGGTGGTGGTGGTGGTAGCTAGTGGTTGAGGAGGTTGGTGGGGTGGGGAAGGGGTGGAGGATCTACATACATTCTCCGGTGCTAGTGGTTGAGGAGGTTGGTGGGGGTGGGCGGGGATCTACAAACATTCTCCGGTGGTGGTGGTGGTGCTAGTGGTTGAGGAGGTTGGTGGGGTGGAGTGGGGTATCTACAAACATTCTCCGGTGGTGGTGGTGGTGCTAGTGGTTGAGGAGGTTGGAGGGGGGGGTGATCTACAAACATTCTCCGGTGGTGGTGGTGGTGGTGCTAGTGGTTGAGGAGGTTGGTGGGGTGGGGTATCTACAAACATTCTCCGGTGGTGGTGGTGATAGTGGTTGTGGTTGAGGAGGTTGGTGGGGTGGGGTGGGGTATCTACAAACATTCTCCGGTGGTGGTGGTGGTGGTGCTAGTGGTTGAGGAGGTTGGTGGGGTGGGGTGGGGTGGGGTATCTACAAACATTCTCCGGTGGTGGTGGTGGGGGTGGTTGAGGAGGTTGGTGGGGTGGGGTGGGGTATCTACAAACATTCTCCGTGGTGGTGGTGGTGGTGTGGTTGTGTGGGTGGGGTGGGGTATCTACAAACATTCTCCGTGGTGGTGTGGTGGGGGTGGTTGAGGAGGTTGGTGGGGTGGGGTGGGGTATCTACAAACATTCTCCGGTGGTGGTGGTAGTGGTTGAGGAGGTTGGTGGGGGGTGGGGTGGGGTATCTACAAATATTATCCGGTGGTGGTGGTGGTGGTGGTGGTGGTAGTGGTTGAGGAGGTTGGGGAGGGGGAAGGGGGGGGTATCTACTAACATTAGCACCAATCATGAGCCACTGATATTAAGGAGGGATGATCTTATTTATTTGTTCTTTTATTTATCTGTTTTACTTTTGTCTAGTTTCTTCCCTAGAACTCCATCAAACTTATAAAAAAACATCCATTAGATTCCCCTTCTAGATTAATTTGTAAATTTGTCGGTAGAAAAATGTATTAACTATCGTTCCCCAGGAAAACATCGACGATGTTGTAATAGCTAAGTAATCAAGATGGAAACAAGCCAATGTTCACCAGCTTCAATAAAATGGACTGTAGGAATCCTAGCCCCATGCATTACTTCGTACGTCTTGAGGGCAGATGGGCTGTGTATTATAGACCCTTTTCTCCCTCGTGTTTAACCTCATTATTAATATTTTTGTGTCATGCCCCAGCGAGGGTTCGAACCCAGGCCAGTAGTGCAGCACTCCAGCACCTAACCAACCAGACCACCGAGGAGCTTAAGACATTTGGCCCATTAGTTTGGTGATTTTAACACCTTTCGCCCCATTTCGTTGTCAATTCTAAGACCTTTCGCGCCATTTAAGGTGTCTATTGTTTCCTGGCGAGCAATAGCGAGCCTGAAATTTTAAGAGGAATTGGCCTTCTGCTGGGACATCTCTCTCCAAACAAATTTACAAATTTATCTTAAAGGGGGTTCTACGGGGTGTTTTTCTAAGCTTGATGGAGGTCTAGCGAGGAAACTAGAAACAACATATAGCCTACATGACAAAATCGAGCAAAAAGGGAACCATCTTCCCTTAAGTATCAAATGATCATGTATTGTTTTTATTGGGAATAGTGAGCAAGTTGTATCATTATTGCAATCAAAACAACACCAATAACTACAAACCAATATAACAAATCGGCAATAATTACAAACACACCATCAACCCAACAATTTTCAATACACGACATCCATTGAGCAAAGAACAAGATAAATACGAATATTTATCATAACTACTACAACAACGGCAACCACAATAACACTATACCCTAACAATACCCTAATCAACAACAACAACGAACACACACTCGACACACCAAGCTTCCAATATATTTCATCCATTAAGAAAAGAACAGGATACATACGAATATTGTATTATTATTCCAACAACAACAAAAACAACAATAAAACAATGCCCTAATAAACAACAACAACAACAACAAACACACACTCAACCCACCAAGCTTTCAATACACTACACCCATTGAGTAAAGAACAGGATACATACGAATATTTATAACAGCAACAACAACAACAGCAATAAAACAATACCCTAATCAACAACAATAACAATAACACACACTCAACCCACCAAGCTTTCAATACAATGCACTCATTGAGAAAAACAGAAACTCGTAAAAATAGCAAGTTGGCTAATATAATGAAATTGTCCATAAAAGACCACTTAAGCAGACCCTGCCCTTGAGAGAGATACTTGGGTTCCAGCGGTGGCACAGAGAGAGAGAAAATGAGTGAGTTACATAGAGTTACATACATACACGAACTGCACAGACTTTGCAGTCCCTACTAGGCTAACATAGACTTTGCTACACAGTGGAAAGTAAGGATAGCAAAGTAGGAGGTTCTCTCCCAATCCACCACCCATTTAGTTTCATAACATGGCCCTCATCCGAATGAGAAAATTTATACTAGGAAATTTATAGTAAAGAAGGAAGTTAAGAACATTTGTTAAATGATTATTATTTTTTATATTTTTCTTGTTTTAATCTTAGTTCTCCGACCTCTTCGAAATGGATGTCTAGACTCCTTTTTAATGAGTTATTTGTATTGTATTGTACGCCTTTCTCTGACAGTTTGTTCCACTTGTTGATCACTCTGTAGGTGAAGAAGTGCTTTCTGACATCGAGATTCGCCTTCCTGTTTCTTAATTTCATTCCATTTCCCTGAGTTGATGAACTATAATTGAATATGAACAGTGAATCTACATCAATTTTTTCAATGCCCTTTAATATCTTGAAACACTCAATAAATTGACCTCACAATCTTCTATTCTTAGGTGAAAAAATAAATAAATTTTTTTAATATTTCATATGATTTATTTAACAATGACGGTATCAATTTTGTCGCTCTACGCTGTACTGACATAAGTTTCTCAGTGTCCTTGTTCAGATAAGCATACCAAAATTGCACGCCAATGGAGCCTTACTGATCTTTTAAATAACGGTAGGCCTACTATAATATTCTCATTTTTATAAGTGATAGTTTTTTGTTAATATATCCCAATGCTCTATTGGCCTTGTTTGCAGCTGCTGTAGAGAGAGAGAGAGAGAGAGAGAGCGAGAGCGAGAGTGAGAGAGAGCGAGAGATTGGGAGGAGAGAGAGAGAGGGGACAAGAAAAGTGTGTGTAGATGAGGCAATATTAGCGTGTGGTCCAAGGAATGAACCACTTACCAGCCTGCTGCAGCGTACCCATCACTACCACGCCAATACTGATACTGGGAGGAAAAGGGGGGGGGGGGGGGGGAGGGGGTGTTATATACGAACATATACAAACATATAGGTCAATATATATATATACGTATTCTTTAATACTGTCTAGGTATATCCGTGTATATATTGAATCATCAAAGAAAGTATCTCTCTCTCTCTCTCTCTCTGTTTTCAGTTCAATAGAGCCGAATAAAATTGAAGGTATGCATGCCATTTCCTTTCCATTTCTATACATTCTATAAATTTCTTCAGGCGATTTCCAAGCCCTGCAAGATTATTCACTTCTATTTTCATGTACGGCAAATTGCCAGAGGGGGCGGATGGTGGGGAGAGAGCCTTCATCTTTGCTAGTCTTTCCTTACACTTTCTCTTAGGGTTGCTATCTCTACTAGGATTAAGTCCTGGCCACCTCGCAGGGATCGTAAGATCTGTGTTGCCAGTGTATATATGTAAATCTATGTAAATCGCTCTCTGTATGATAGCCTTTTGTTGTGTTGCCAGCGAAAACTGTCTGACAGTTGGCTACTGGCGGTTTGGTGGCATTGCATGATCCCTCTTTGACCTAGTTCTGGTTCCTTGGAGCTATCTATCTATCTGTTGACAAACGTCATGGTCCCTGAAGGTGTGGCCACGAATGAATCGCCCACATACACCTCTGTCCCCAGTCAGTTGATGCCCCTCCCATCCAACACTGCTTTCACTCATACACTTCTTAACTACATCCCTCCACCTCTCTCTCGATCTACTATCCCTCTCTGTCCCTCCACTTGACTCTCGTACACTCTCTTAGTCATTCTCTCGCTTCCCATTCGTTCCACATGGCCAAACCATCTAAAGGTGTTCCTTTTCACACTTTCCAGCACATCTACATCCATACCACATCGCTAACGTACTTCCTCGTTCGTCTGTGTATCCCTCCATGTAACTCTGCACGCACTTGAGGTGGTTGACCTGGCCAAAAATCCCCAGAAGCTACAGAGCACAGTGTTTTTCTTAGACAGCTTTCCCCTACTATTATAAAGGGCTTGGGCCTGGTGGAAATATAGCATTAAGTGATAGGATGAGGATAACTGATGTGTCATTAATGCCCCTGGGTTGTGTCCCTGGGGCTGGTTCTGGTTGGGTGCTGTGGGACCACTGGATCCTACTCCTTTATCCTATTTGGTCCTAGGGGAGTCTTTATGGAACTCCCTATTTTGCTCCATTAGGTTGGAGATTTTAAGGCGTGTTACTCCCTTAGTTTGGCGATAATAATACGCTTTACTCCAATGTCGATTTCTGGGGAGCGAGCGATAGCGAGCTTGTAACTCTTTGACCGGGACATTATTAATTAGAAAAAGGTACACATTTAGCTTCAAAGGGGTTTGGATGGGATATTTTTGTATGGTTTCATATATTTAGTTATGTATTTAATTATTTATTTTAAAGGATGTCTGGGAAGACTTTTTTTTTTCAGCCTAAGGGCCAACTAAAATACATTGCTCGAACATTTTACAAACAAGCAAAATCCTCAACAACAATTTAACAAAATATCTTAACCACTATGACGTCGGTCCAGAAAGTGTTAAATGAAACCTTGGATGTGGATAATGTTTGAGATAGCTTGAAGCTGGTCACCTGGATATTTCATTTTATCTTTGCCTGAATATTTGCTCTAAAGATACATAAATGCATACATAATACATGCACAAAATATAATGATGATACATCATAAAGTACGATTAATTGATGAGTTATAAAGTAGACGCAGAGAGTACAAAGGAGTACAAAGGAGTACAAAGGAGTACAAAGGAAATCAAGCAACAACAGATCTAGTGACTCTTCTAGGTTGCTTGTCCTCCAAAACACTGAGGATCAAGTGTCCAAACAGTGGTTTAGAGTGGGTAAGGGAACATTGGAAAGGGAATTACTGCCCTGGAACTAATGTCCGTGGCAGGATTAGGAAGTTAGTAGGGGACAGATGGGTTAGTAACTGAGGGGGGGATAAAATAAAGTTATTCATTTACAAACACAGTCAGTCGCGGGTTTGATGCGAGATATTTGTCTAGGCGGAGTTTAAATGAATCAACGGTGATGCAGTCTATAACGTTTCGGGGAAGCCCATTCCACAAGTTGACAACTCGATTGAAGAAGAAATTCTTAGATTCGTGTGAGTTAAAAGATTTACCAATAATTTTGCAACCGTTTCCCCGCGTGTAATTAGATTGGTCGATAGTGAAGTACTTACTACAGTTCATATTGTCGATGCCTTTGATGATTTTGAACACTTGAATTAAGTCACCTCTTAATCTGCGCTGGGTTAAAGGAAATAGATTTAATTCTCTAAGACGCTCTTCGTATGGTTTGTTCTTTAGGCTAGGTATCATTTTGGTAACTCTACGTTGAACTCGTTCTAGCTTGTTTATATCTTTTTGGTAATAAGGGCACCAGGATTGAACGCAGTATTCCAGAAGAGGGCGGACTAATGAATTGTAAAGGGTTAGGATAACTTCTTTGGATTTATGCTCAAATGACCTGCCTATAAAGCCAATTATTTTGTTTGCCTTCTTAACAACTTCTGAACATTGTTGACTCGGTTTTAGGTTACTCGATATTGTTACTCCCAGATCGGTTTCTCTGTTTACATTCTTAAGCTGAGTGCCATTCATCGAATAGTTTGCTTTCTCATTTAGGTATCCGATATGTAGTACTTTACATTTTATCCGCATTGAAACTCATTTGCCAAATTTGGGCCCAACATGACAATTTATCTAGATTGTGTTGCATATCGTCAACTTGTTCTTTTGAGAGTACACTATTTGCAATTTTTGTATCGTCAGCAAATTTTGAGATTGTACAGGTGAGACCCTCATCTATGTCGTTGATGTAAATTAGAAAGAGAATTGGTCCTAGTACCGATCCCTGGGGTACCCCGCTACTTACATTGGTCCATTTTGATGCCTTACCGTTTTTGACTACTCTTTGCTTTCTGTCGCTGAGCCAATTTTCTATCCATTTCAACACACCGTCTTGTATTCCATGCGCTTTTAGTTTTAGCAGTAAACGTTTGTGGGGAACTTTGTCAAAGGCCTTTTGAAAATCAAGGTATATAATATCTACAGCTTTACTCTCATCGTAGAGGTTGAGGATATCGTGGAAGAAGTCTAAGAGGTTTGTTAAACAGGAACGTTTTTTACGAAAGCCGTGTTGAGTATCTTTAAGTATGTTATTTTCCTCTAAGTGATTTACGAGTCTGTCTCGTATGACCGTTTCTAGCATTTTACATACAACTGAGGTTAAGCTAATTGGACGATAGTTACTGGGTAGGGATTTGCTGCCTTTTTTGAATATCGGTGTTACGTTGGCTAGCTTCCACTGATCGGGCATAGTTCCAGACTGCAAGGATTTATTGAATAGTAATGTCAGTGGTTTAGAGAGCTCATCCTTAGCTTCCTTTAGAACTCTAGGCGAGATTGTATCAGGTCCAGGCGTTTTATTTACCTTGAGTTTATCTAAACAATTCAATACTTCTCTCTCTGTAACGGTGATATTGCTTAGAACATCTGAATTATCAATCTGAATCGGCGATGGTGTAGGGATAATCACTGAGGTCTTCTGTTGTAAAAACTGATGCAAAGAAGGTATTGAGGGCATTACTCATTTGTTCTTCGTCTTTGGTGTATTCTCCATTTTCATCGACTAACGGTCCAACAGTTGAAGTAACGACTTTTTTCTTTCTGATATAACTATAGAATTCTTTCGGGTTTGTTTTACTTTGATTCGCAATATGTAACTCTAAGGTCTTTTTACTTTGCTTAATTAACTTTTTGGCTTTGCGTCGTAGCTCTACAAATTTCAGCCGTTCTTCGTCATTTTGTGAGGATTTTAATCTATCATTAGCAAATTTTTTAGCAAGCAGGCAGTTTGAAATATCTTTATTCCACCATTTGGGCTTATTATTATGGCCTGGACGCCGAGTTTTCGATGGTATGCAGTCTTGCACTGCTTTTAGGTAAGTGGCTTCGAATAACTTCCAAGATGTATTTATGTCGTTATTGTGAATTAAAAAGCTCCAGTCAGTTTCTTTAAACATAGCTCTAAGTTTATGGAAGTTTGCTTTCTTGAAATTAGGGACTTTTTCGATGCTACTATTTGGTTCGTTACTAGTATACTTTAAAGTGAAAGTTATCGTACGATGGTCGCTGTTACTGAATTCATCACCAACATTCAAATTCTCTATTAATTCTTCTTTTGTTGCAAGTACAATGTCAAGAACGTTATTACCACGGGTCGGCGTTTCCAACAAATTGATAAAGCGAACTCTCTTGCAAGTTCGTATACAAGTCATGTCCGGAGTGTGAAGTAAGAGTATCGCCCCACTTGGTCACAGGTAAATTAAAGTCACCAAAAATTACGGTATCTTGTGAGTTACTTACATCTGCAATTTGTTCGTAAATTTCTCGGTCAGTTTGCACTGATTGAGCTGGAGGTCTGTATATTAATGCAAGTATTATTTTGGTACCTTTATTATTCTTTATTAGCACAAAAGATGCGTCGACGTTCACAATTTGAGGTTTTGACAAGAGGGTAGGGTTAAGACTTTCTTTGATATAAAGTAAAACGCCACCTCCATTTCGATTGATTCGGCTTTTCTCAAACATTACATAACCGGGAAGTGAATACTCTGCTAAAAAGTCTCTATCTTCTGTATTGAGCCAAGATTCTGTTATGCCAATCACATCATAATTTTCTGTAAACACTAGCTCCTCTAAATCTGAAAATTTATTGCGTATGCTACGAGCGTTTGCATAGAAAACCTTTAAATTTGTTATTTTAGAACTCACGGAACGCTCTTTAATAATATTTTTGGTTCTTGTCGGATCTACATTTATGTTCATGGCTGTCCTCGGTCCTCGCTGTCTTCGGTCCTTATCGCTGGTGGTCCTCGGTTGCCTCTGTTTTTTTCTTGGCGTTGGATGATTTATGTCACTGCTGCTTCTTCTCGGATGGCGTTTTTGATCCATGGCTGCGGACTGCTTCGTGTAGGAGACGACCCATGCGTGCTGAACCCACAGGGTTTAGATGAGTGCCATCCTTGCGGAACAGAGTAGGCTGGTTGTAGAAGTTGTCCCAGAGGTTGATGAATTCAACTTCTTCCCTCAGACACAAATGTTTTAGTTCGGCTATTTGTGCTGAAAGCCTTGTCGTAGAATTTGTCAGGTGCGTCGATCTTGGGGAGAATGCCTGAGATGATGATATTCCTTGACTTGTTTTTGTAGTGCTGGATCATCTTGCGATATTTCTCCATCAACTCTTCGGATCTGGTGCGCATGACGTCATTTGAACCAGCATGGATGACAAAAAGGGTATTTTCATTTGCATCCTTTGTGGTATCTTCGAAGGCTTCCACAATGTCGTCCAGTCCAGCTCCTGGGATGCAAAATCTTTTTCGTTGATTTGGGACTCTGTCGCAGAACTCTTCGACCTGTCCTCGTAGGATGGAATCCCCAACGAGCCTGGTCTCTTCTGGTTCGTCTTCCATCTCTACCAATATCTCAAATCTGTTGGACATTGTGACTGGTAGATGAGACCTTTTCTGCGTTGGCCGTGCACCGTTCCTCACTGGTGTAAATCCGGAAACCTGTGGTGGCGGGACTCTACGTACAGGTCGGGGAGAGGAGTGGTTAGAACGGGGGCGAGGGGTTGGTACTTTTCGTGCTAGCAGGCTTCTTGCACGAGGAGTGGGGGAGAGACTAAGGTGAACAGGGCGGCTGTCCTGGTTTGATGTCGGCTCAGGTTCATCAGAAGCATCTGCTGCAGTGTCTACTGCAGGTGTTGGATTGTTGGCAGATGACGTTGGGGCGGTGGTGGATGCTGGAGTTGAAACAATTTGAGTTAGTGATACTCCAAACTCTTGGAGTGATTCCAGCTTCCTGGTGAGGGCGTTGATCTTGTTGAGGGCTTCATCCAATTTTGCTGTCAAATCCCCTCGTTGCTGGCAGAGTCGGCAGACTTGTGGATCGGCAGGAGCAAACATGGAAGCACCAAACCTACCGGCGCAGTTCGTACAGGCACGAGGCATGGTGACGATCACTTTCTTCAGTTCACTTCACTCACTTAAAAACACTTAACTCACTTTAAAAACACTAAACTCACTTTAAAAACACTTCACTCCCTTCAGGTCGCTTCACTTACTTAAATAGGCCTAACCGAAAACAAAAATGTTGAAATACACACAAATAGGTTATCAGCGGTGATAGCCTAACCAAAAATTAAAACAAAACAAAATTAAATTTGAATACGCAGTGATAGCCGAACCGAAAACAATTTTATGTTTATTTAAACAGAAATAGGCCACCAGGGGTTATAGCCTATCCTGACCGAAAACAAAAATTATGAAAATTATGAAATACCGGTACGCAGAAATAGGTCACCAGCGGTGATAGCCTAACTGAAAATTTAAAAATTGAAGTACGCAGAAATAGGCCACCAGGGATGATAGCCTAGACTAACCGAAAACAAAAATAACCGAAAACAAAAATTATGAAATACCGGTACGCAGAAATAGGCCACCAGCGGTGATAGCCTAGACTAACCGAAAACAAAAATAACCGAAAACAAAAATTATGAAATACTGGTACGCAGAAATAGGCCACCAGCGGTGATAGCCTAACTGAAATTTTTTTTTTATTTTTTTTTTTTTTTGAAGTACGCAGAAATAGGCCACCAGGGATGATAGCCTAGACTAACCGAAAACAAAAATTATGAAATACCGGTACGCAGAAATAGGCCACCAGCGGTGATAGCCTAACTGAAAATTTAAAGAGAGAGAGAGAGAGAGAGAGAGAGAGAGAGAGGAGAGAGAGAAGAGAGAGAGAGAGAGAGAGAGAGAGAAGAGAAGAGAGAGAGGAGAGAGAGAGAGAGAGAGAGAGAGAGAGAGAGAGAGAGAGAGAGAGAGAGAGAGAGAGAGAGAGAGAGAGAGAGAGAGAGAGAGAGAGAGATGCCAAGCTTGCGTAAAACTCATATCTCAGTCATGCGTTGGAGCAAGTATCATAAAAGTTCGTCCAAACTGTTCTGAGCTGTAGAACTGGGCCAAGTGGTTGAATTGAATCGAACTGTTTAATTGGGCTTAACAGCTTAATTGGACCACACAGGCAAATTAAACAGGGCTGTCAAATTCGGCTGTTCAAATTAGACCAACTATTTATAATAGGATCAAGTGGTCGGAGGGGGTGTTCGACTGACTGGGGACAAAGGTGCATGGGGGCGTTTCGTTCGTGGCCACCCCTTTGGTGATCACGGCGTCCGGCAATAGATAGATAGATCAAGTGGTCGAATTTTGGCAAACAGTTGAAATTTGTTGAATGGTCGACATGAGCTTAAGGGGAGATTTCCACTTGAGGGATTTTTTGTCTTGACTCCTTTCTCCCTCATGTCTGGCCCCATTGATTTTGAGATTTTAAGACGTTCGCCCCATTATTTTGACGATTTTAAGAACTTTCGACCCATTTCTGTCAATGTTAACACCTTTCGTGCCATTTAGGGGTCGATTTTATCCTGGCGAGCGATAGCGAGCCTGTAATTTAAGAGGAACCGGCTTTCAGCCGGGACATTTTTCTACCGAAAAATGTACAAATTAATCTTGAAAGGGGGTCAAGGGGGTGAAATTTTAAGATTGCTGGAGGAGTAGGAAACAAACTAGAAACCTCCCCTTAAACAGCGACGATCATAATAATAGGGTCCTCAATATGTACGGTACGCTCGGATACCATAGTCTCTAACCCACTCATCAATATTTGAGGACTTCACCGATTTGTCTTTATGGAAGCATAATATAATCTCTGGAAACACATTTATGAATATATTTGTCTATACATCAATTACAAAACAATATATATATATATATATATATATATATATATATATATATATACACCATTTATTGAAACGCATGATCTCTCCGAATATCAATCCAGAGAGCTATAATTGCCCGAAGAATTACATAGGGGTGGGTGGGGAGGGGGGGGGGGGGTCCACGAATTCTCATGAGTGGCCTAGAGACTATGGTATCCGACTGTGACAATAACAATGAACAGCCAGCATTAGAGATCCTATAGAAGGAGAGATCAGCCACCTCTTTCTTTTTGACGCTCGTTTGGAGTTATCGAACAAAAGGTTGATATTATATTTGGAGTTATCGAACAAAAGGTTGATATTATATTTGGAGTTATCGAACAAAGGTTGATATTATATTTGGAGTTATCGAACAAAAGGTTGATATTATATTTGGGAGTTATCGAACAAAAGGTTGATATTATATTTGGAGTTATCGAACAAAAGGTTGATATTATATTTGGAGTTATCGAACAAAAGGTTGATATTATATTTGGAGTTATCGAACAAAAGGTTGATATTATATTTGGAGTTATCGAACAAAAGGTTGATATTATATTTGGAGTTATCGAACAAAAGGTTGATATTATATTTGGAGTTATCGAACAAAAGGTTGATATTATATTTGGAGTTATCGAACAAAAGGTTGATATTATATTTGGAGTTATCGAACAAAAGGTTGATATTATATTTGGAGTTATCGAACAAAAGGTTGATATTATATTTGGAGTTATCGAACAAAAGGTTGATATTATATTTGGAGTTATCGAACAAAAGGTTGATATTATATTTGGAGTTATCGAACAAAAGGTTGATATTATATTTGGAGTTATCGAACAAAAGGTTGATATTATATTTGGAGTTATCGAACAAAAGGTTGATATTATATTTGGAGTTATCGAACAAAAGGTTGATATTATATTTGGAGTTATCGAACAAAAGGTTGATATTATATTTGGAGTTATCGAACAAAAGGTTGATATTATATTTGGAGTTATCGAACAAAAGGTTGATATTATATTTGGAGTTATCGAACAAAAGGTTGATATTATATTTGGAGTTATCGAACAAAAGGTTGATATTATATTTGGAGTTATCGAACAAAAGGTTGATATTATATTTGGAGTTATCGAACAAAAGGTTGATATTATATTTGGAGTTATCGAACAAAAGGTTGATATTATATTTGGAGTTATCGAACAAAAGGTTGATATTATATTTGGAGTTATCGAACAAAAGGTTGATATTATATTTGGAGTTATCGAACAAAAGGTTGATATTATATTTGGAGTTATCGAACAAAAGGTTGATATTATATTTGGAGTTATCGAACAAAAGGTTGATATTATATTTGGAGTTATCGAACAAAAGGTTGATATTATATTTGGAGTTATCGAACAAAAGGTTGATATTATATTTGGAGTTATCGAACAAAAGGTTGATATTATATTTGGAGTTATCGAACAAAAGGTTGATATTATATTTGGAGTTATCGAACAAAAGGTTGATATTATATTTGGAGTTATCGAACAAAAGGTTGATATTATATTTGGAGTTATCGAACAAAAGGTTAATATTATATTCCGATCGTCCAAAACTTAGATCTTCAGACACAACTCTATATACTATACCAACATTGACGATTGATTGCAGGCTCGCTATCGCTCGCCAGGAAACAAATATCGACACCTAAATGGCACGAAAGGTGTTAATATTGACAACGGAATGGGGCGAAAGGTGTTAAAATCGCCAAACTAATGGGCCGAATATCTTACAATCTCAAAACAAATGGTCTCAAAATGGCAGGAGTGGTTCCAACATGGCGGAGGTTGGCCGATTTCCGAGACCAGCAGTGGTCGAGCCTCTGCAGTATTGCTATCACCAGACCAATACCGGACGGGTCAGTGTTGCCAGGGAGGTAATGGACCCTTCAATTCCGACAGTGTTGCCAATTTGAGGAGAGTTTGGGGCTCTTCCAAGGAGGGGGCACCCGATATTAGCCCTTTTCGTTAGGGTGATATCTTTTTATATTAAGGGAGCTCAGACGGTATTGTGCAGCATAATTTACTGGTTCGCCTCAATGGTTTAAGGAAGGGGTTTAGTTTGCTCTTTAAACCTCTATCAAACTTTAAAAAAAACACCCACAAGACCCCCCTTCGATATAGATTTGTACATTTTTCGGTAGAATAATGTCCCGGCCGAAGGCCGATTCCTCTTCAAATACAGGCTCGCTATCACTCGCCAGGAAAAAAGTCGACACCTAAATGGCACGAAAGGTCTTAATATTGGCAAATAAATGAAGCAAAAAGTCTGACAATCGCCAAACTAATGGGACGAATATCTTGAAATCCCATAACTAATAGGGCTGAACATGAGGGAAGAGGAGGACTCGAAAAAACAACTGCCTCCCCTTAAATCTAGCTACTGTATGTGTATGCCCTTATTTTGTAGTTTAGGAAGGCCTTGTGGGAGTTAGGGCCAATTGGCATAGCTTTTACCCGTATACTTATCATGTTCCTTCCAACAACCAACCATACTCCTAAAATCGATTAATACAATTTACAAACACATGTGGCAGTCCGTGGACTCGAACCCAGGATGCTCACACCGAAAATCAACACCTTATACATCGCACCACGAAGACAGTTTTTAGAGAATATTACTAAGGTGTATAAAATATAATAATACCAAAATTAAATAATGAGAAGATATCGACGTGTATATTGGGTTAACACTTCAATTTATAGTACAGTAGTTATAAATGTTGTTGTTGTTGTTCTCCAAGCTGCCTGGCCGAACAGCCCCAAGGCCCCGAGCAAGGCCAAGGCCATAACCGAGCGCCCCCACAGAACCCTCCCTGCCGACCACAATAAAGCCTGGGTGACCGAAGCCACTCCATGGCCGGGAGCTGAGGAGGGTGCCGAAACGCCCGGGAAACCAAAGCCCCACCCAGGGCCCTGTGCCCCTCAGCAATTATGAAGAGAAAGTTGAGGGGCAAAGGAAAGATGTGACGCTTTGGCTTCCAATCTTGGTAGATTGGGATGACCTCCCAACGGAAGAGACGCCGTCACTTGAGATCTAGAAATATATAAGTAAAAGGAACAGTTAGAGTGAGCTATGGGTATGGCAAAGATCGCTCACTTCTCACTATGATAGACCAGCCCATCACCATAGTTATATATGTATATATGTATATATTAGTAGTACTTACAATATCCATACAGCTTGCCCACACTTGTCAAGCATATAATTTGTTCTAAACAAGTTAACCCTTTCAGGTCCGGGGGTTGCCGTTTAGTATTCAGAAATATAATTATCTTAATCTCCTAATTACCTCTCCAAGATTAGTTTTCTGCCCATAACTCGCTCAAAGACAACTGCAGAGTTTAAAGTAATTAAACTAAAGGTTTTTAAACACTCCCGATAGTCACAAAGGTTTTAATGTATCCCTGTAAGGACGAAATCACGTCCTGGTGCGTGAAAGGGTTAAATATACATAAAGCATTATAGAGTCTTGTCAATATAATACACATACAAAGTTCATATGCTACAGTGCATTAAGGGGAGGTATTTAGTGTGTTCCCTAGACCTCCATCAAGCTTAAAATTACACCCCCTTGAGTCCCTTTCAAGATAAATTTGTACATTTTTCGGTAGAAAAATGTCCCGGCCGAAAGCCGGTTCCTCTTAAATTACAGGCTCGCTATCGCTCGCCAGGAATTTTTTTACACCTGAATGGCACGAAAGGTCTTAATATGGGGCGAAAGTTCTTAAAATCGCTAAACTAATGGGGCAAACGTTTTATAATATCAAAAGCAATGGGGCTAAACATGAGGGAGAAAGGGGTCAAGAAAAAAATCCCTCGAGTGGAGATCTCCCCTTAACATTCACCCGACGGTAAACTGCATCCCTTATCAACCGATTTCTAGATACTTAAGGGGAGATATCCACTTGAGGGATTTTTTTCTGGACCCCTTTCTCCCTCATGTTTAGCCCCATTGCTTTTGAGATTTTAAGACTTTCGCCCCATTAGTTTGACGATTTTAAGAACTTTCGCGCCATTTCCGTCAATTTTAAGACCTTTCGTGCAATTTAGGTGTCGATTTTATCCTGGCGAGCGATAGCGAGCCTGTAATTTAAGAGGAACCGGCTTTCAGCCGGGACATTTTTCTACCGAAAAATGTACAAATTTATCTTGAAAGGGGCTCAAGGGGGTGTAATCTTAAGCTTGATGGATATCTAGAGACCAAACTAAAAACCTCCCCTTAATGAACAAATATGAAACTACTATGTCTGTGCATGAAAAGAATATACATTGTTCATAATTAACCACATACTTTGCTACGTAATCATCGCAATAGCTGCGTAATCATCGCAATAGCTGCGTAATCATCGCAATAGCTGCGTAATCATCGCAATAGCTACGTAATCATCGCAATAGCTGCGTAATCATCGCAATAGCTGCGTAATCATCGCAATAGCTGCGTAATCATCGCAATAGCTGCGTAATCAAGATAGGAACATGGTAATTTACTGTCAGCTGGTAATTTTTTTTTTTTTTTTTTTTTTTTTTTTTTTTTTTTTTGCAGACCATGTGCTTAGATCCTAAAGACACATTTACACATTTAATTAATTGAAACCCTTGAATACTATGGCCACATTTTGAGTTTATTCTGGCTAAAGCCGCTGTCACACGAGCGATTTTCCGTCAATGTTTACGGGCAATAATTGTTGTCTGCCAGCTTCAAAATATAAGTTCCATAAGAATTAAACTATCTGATATTATAATCTACCTTCATCTAGTTTCCGATGCCAATGCGAATAAGCCTCAACATAGCACGAGAAAAAACTTGCTCGTCAAACATTGCCGGAAAACGCATTCGTGTAGCACCACCTTCAGGGGGGTGACCTGTTTTTGTTCTGTCATTTTCTATCTTTCTCTGGCTTGTATCCATTTGGCCCCATTCAGCCTACTGTTTTAAGACGTTTATCCTCATTCAGGTGTCAATTTTTTACTGGTGAGCGGTAGCGAGCCAGCATATTTTTTATTTTTGTTTGACAGCAGGCTAAATTTGTACATTTTTCGATAGAAAAATGTCTCCGGCGAAGCCGGATTTCTTCATATATTGCTGGCTCGCTGTCGCTCGCCGGAAAGAAATCGACACCTAGATGGGGATAAACGTCTTAAAATAGTTGGCTGAATGGGGCCGAATGGATACAAGCCAGAGAAAGAGAGAAAAGGACAGAAATAACGAAAAGCAGGTCACCCCCCTTAACATCAATGGAGGTGTTTGGTGTTGGGGTGAAATTAATACAAATATAGATTAGTCTAATTCATTCAACTATGGCAGAACCCGTGGGAGGCCAAGGATTATGTTGCGATGGATAGTCACCGACACTGTACGCTAGAGACCTATTGTTTGCCAGTTGAGGGTAAATTGAATCCCTTCGTAGCTGATTTATCGATACTTAAGGGGAGGTTTCTAGTTTGTTTCCTACTCCTCCAGCAATCTTAAAATGTCATCCCCTTGACCCCCTTTCAAGATAAATTTGTACATTTTTTCGGTAGAAAAATGTCCCGGCTGAAAGCCGGTTCCTTTTAAATTACAGGCTCGCTATCGCTCGCCAGGATAAAATCGACACCTAAATGGCACGAAAGGTCTTAAAATTGACGGAAATGGGTCGAAAGTTCTTAAAATCGTCAAAATAATGGGGCGAAAGTCTTAAAATTAGAAAATCAATGGGGCTAAACATGAAGGAGAAAGGCGTCAAGAAAAAAATCCCTCAAGTGGAGATCTCCCCTTAAATTGGCAATATATGAAACTACTATGGCTGTGTGTGTCGTATTAATGCCAAGTTTTCACAATTAACATCATATTTCGCTACAAAATCTACCTTATAGCTGAGTAACCAAGATAAAAACACATGACAATTTACCCTCGGCTGGATTCAAATATAAACTATAGAGGGTGTAATTTAGGAATAAGAGGCCCTCGGACAGGCTGCTTCGCTCTGGGCTTGAAGGGGATCTGGAAGTCGTTGTTAGCTTACAGTTGGTTTAAGAAGTGTTTTTTTGTTTGTTTTAAGGGGAGATTTCCACTTGGGGGATTTTTTTTCTTGACTCCTTTCTCCCTCATGTTTAGCCCCATTGCTTTTCTATTTTTAAGACGTTCGCCCCATTATTTTGATGATTTTAAGAACTTTCGACCCATTTCTGTCAATTTTAAGACCTTTCGTGCCATTTAGGTGTCGATTTTATCCTGGCGAGCGATAGCGAGCCTGTAATATCAGAGGAACCGGCTTTCAGCCGGGACATTTTCCTACCGTAAAATGTACAAATTTATCTTGAAAGGCGCTCAAGGGGGTGTAATCTTAAGCTTGATGGATATCTAGAGACCAAACTAAAAACCTCCCCTTAAAGATTAGGGAGCAAACTAAAAATATATTGCTCTAAAACTAAAAATATATTGCTCTAAAACTAAAAATATATTGCTCTAAAACTAAAAATATATTGCTCGAAAACTAAAAATATATTGCTCGAAAACTAAAAATATATTGCTCGAAAACTAAAAATATATTGCTCTAAAACTAAAAATATATTGCTCTAAAACTAAAAATATATTGCTCTAAAACTAAAAATATATTGCTCGAAATATATTGCTCGAAAACTAAAAATATATTGCTCTAAAACTAAAAATATATTGCTCTAAAACTAAAAATATATTGCTATCTATCTATCTATCTATTGCCTGACGCCGCGATCCCCGAAGGGGTGGCCACGAACGAACCGCCCCCATGCACCTCTGTCCCCAGTCAGTCGACGCCCCTCCCCCCAACCAGCACCGCCTTCGTTCATGTAGTTCCTCACTCCATCCTTCCACCTCATATTCGGTCTACCTCTCCCCCTCTGTCCCTCCACCTCGCTCTCGTACACCCTCTTAGTCATTCTCTCGCTTTCCATACGTTCCATATGGCCGAACCATCTCAAGTTGTTCCTTTTCACACTTTCCAGCACATCTACCTCCACACCACACCTCCTTCTTACTTCCTCATTAGTCTGTCTATCCCTCCATGTAACTCCGCACGCACTCCTTAAGTAATTCATTTCTACTGCTCTCACTCTTGGTCTGAGTCTCTCAACCAACGTCCATGCTTCGCTTCCGTAAGTCAGTGTCGGGATTACCACACTGTCATGCAAGGACTTCTTCACTTCCATACTGACCACCCTATTTCTTGTTACTGCTTTTAGCGTTCCTACAACCCTCTTCCCCTGTTGTACCCTCTCCCGCACCTCTTCATCCATAGTCCCATCTTTACTCAACACACTGCCCAGATACTTAAAAGAGTTGACGATCTCCATAGCCTGACCGTTCCGCTTCACCTCACACTCTGTGACTTCACCCCTTTCGAAGACCATAACCTTGCTCTTCCCCGTATTTACCTTCAAATTCCGTTTTTCGCACACTGTTCCAAACTCATTTACCAGACCCTGCAACTCCCATTCATTATCACTCATCAGAACTGTATCATCCGCAAACAGCAGTATAGGTAGCTTCCACTCAATTCCTCCCTTTTCAGCGATACACCAACATCCACTGCTCTTGATAGTATTTCTTTCATGACTCCAAACCATTTATACAGTAAACAACCACGGGGACATCACACACCCCTGTTTTCAAACCAACATTCAGGTCAAAGAACTCGCTCTGCTCACTCTCCACACGTACTGCCGCCTTTGCACCCTCATACATGCTCTTCACTGCTTTCAGCAACTTGCCCTCTACTCCGTATATTCTAAGTACTTTCCACAAACCTTCTCTATCCACTCTGTCATAGGCCTTCTCCAAGTCCATAAAGGCAACATACACCTTTTGTTTCTTCTCCAGATACTTCTCCACAACACAATTCAGGGTAAAAATCTGATCTACACATCCTCTTCCCTTCCTAAAACCTCCCTGCTCGTCGCCTATCCATTTCTCCGTTCTCACTCTCACTCTCTCAATCACTACCCTACTGTATACCTTCCCTACTACGCTTAGAAGACATATTCCTCGGTGGTTACCACACATCCTCTTTCCCCTTTGCCCTTATATAGGGGGACTATTATGCCAGTCTTCCAGTCATCGGGTGCACTCCCCTTCTCCCATGCTAGTTTGCACATTTTCCATACCCATTCTATCACTATCTCACCACCATACCTCAACATTTCCCCACACACTCCATCTGTTCCTGGTGCTTTCCCCAACTTCACTCTTTTCATGGCTTCCCACACTTCTGACCTCCTGATCCCCACCTCCTCCTCCACTACTTCTCTTCTTCTCCCTCCCATACCATATCCAGCTATGTTTGCTGGCTCTTCATTCCTTTCATTTAGCAACTCACTGAAGTACTCCCTCCATCTTTCGACTCTCTCTTGCTTCTCGGCTAGCATTCTCCCATTCTTATCTTTCACACCCTTACTGTTTCCCTTGCTACCTTCCCTACCTTTCTTGACTTCTTTCCAGAACAGTTTCTTACTCTCCCCCCATTTACACTCAGATTCCTTCCAAATTCCTCATCTACTCTTCTCTTACTTTCCTTCACTACTCTCTTCACCACCCTCTTACTCTCCACGTACCTCGCTCGTTTCTGTCTCTCGGAATCTTCATTCCCTCTACTACCCAACCACTCTCTATATGCTTTCTTCTTTTCTTCCACAGCTATTCTTACCTCTTCTGTCCACCATGCTGTTACCTTTCACTCCCCTCCTCTTCTCCTCACTCCACACACCTCCTCACATGCTGCACAGATCTCATCCTTAAACACCTTGCTCATCTCCTCCACTTCCTCCATAACTTCCAGGTCGAACCCACCTAGTCGTCTTTCCACTGCTCTCCTGTACTCCTCCCTGACTTCCTCCTCCTGCAACCTCTCCACCCTCCTCACCATTCCACCCTCCTCTCGCCTCCCTCCCGCTCTCCTCACCCACTTCTTTTGTATCCTAACCTTAGCTACCACTACATAATGATCAGACAGACCCCCTCCAATACCCTATACACCCTAGCATCCATCACAGATTTCTTCATTCGTTCATCCACACATACATAATCAATCAATGACTTTCGTTCCACCACTGTCTTATCCTTCATCGTCAACATCCGTTTCCACGTGTACCTGTGGATCATTCTGTGTCGGAAGAAGGTGTTGGCTATCCACAGCCTCCTCCCCACACATACGTCCACAAGTGCACTACCATTCCCATTCACCTCTGATGGTACCCCCCACCCTCCCACCACTCCCTCAACTTTCCTATCACCCACCTTACCATTCATATCCCCAATCAGAAATATTCTTTCGTTCTTGTCAAACTTCTCCAGGCACGCCTCCACATTCATCCAGAACTCCTCTTTCTTTCTTTCAAGTATATCCTCTGTCGGGGCATACACGCATACAATCACCCACGTTTGTATTCCTACTTTCATTCTCACCCACACAATCCTTGAACCCACAGACCCATACTCTCTTACACATTCCTTCCATTTGCTACTTACAAACAAACATGCACCTTCTCTCGCTGTTCCTTCACTCACTCCACCACACACCCATTCCACATTCCCATTCTCTCACATCTGAACCTTTCCATTTGGTCTCTGTCATTCCACATACATCCAGCCTGGCATTCACTAACACTTCCAGAACCTCTCTCTCTTTTGTGCCATCATTCATGCCACTAACATTCCACGTAGCCATTCTCAGAATGTCCGAAGGCATGTCCTTAGTCGGTCGTGGTTCGTCAACGTTGGTTCCGTCCGCATCCGAGGCTGTTCGTTCGTTTTTCTTTGCTTAGATATTTTTTCCGGGTGGGGTTCGCAAGCCCACCGACCCAACCTCTTTAGTCGCCTCTTACGACACGCAGAAGGCACGTGGGGCATATTCTATTCCCTAACCCCCAGGGGGGGTTAGGGAATAAATAGCAATAAATATATTGCAATAAATATATTAGCAATATATTAGCAAATATATTAGCTATATATTAGCTAAATATATTAGCTAAATATATTAGCAAATATAAATAGCAATAAATATATTGCTCTAAAACTAAAAATATATTGCTCGAAATATATTGCTCGAAAACTAAAAATATATTGCTCTAAAACTAAAAATATATTGCTCTAAAACTAAAACAATGAATAATATCCCTCCACAACAATTTAGCAAAATGTCATAATATCCACCAACACGTCGGATGAGATAGTGCTTGGGTCACGTCTTACAGGTGTGTATGTGTTGGAATAATATCGATGCATCATAACAAAGAGATAAAGTTATTGTTTTGGGTTATAAAATACTCGGCAATATTTTCATATGATTGGGAAGCAGGTATTTCCATCGATAACTAATTAATGCTTTAATTACTTTGCTCATTAGACGACTTTATAAATCTCATTATTAGAGAGGTATGGCCTTAGTCATTTTTAGTTCGGTAACAATTATTGGGTATGAAATGGGTAATTCAAGTGTCCATCATAATCTACCCATGTAAAGGTATATCGGCCTGCATCTTATCCAAAATAGAAAGGTAAATTATTATTATCAATATGCCCAATGATTGTATATACCTATTTCATACCCTTTGTTATTAGAATGTACTGGGCAGAGTTAATTTTTTTTTTTTGTTTTTTTTTTTTTTTTTGTCTATTAATTCATGTATTCATTTATGCTTTAGTTTCCTCGCTAGACCTCCATCAAGCTTAAAAAAAACACCAATTAGACCCGCCTTCAAGATAATTTTGTACATTTTTCGGTAGACAGTGTCCTCTTAAAATGACAGGCTCGCTATCGCTCGCCAGGAAAAAATCGACAACTAAATGACACGAAGGGTCTTAAAATTGACAACGAAATGGGGTGAAAAGGTGTAAAATCGCCAAACTAAATGAGCTGAACGTCTTAAAATCTAAAAACCAATGGTGCTAAACATGAGGAAGGTAGTCTAGAAAAACAACCCATCTCCCCTTAAGGGGAGAATTCCACTTGAGGGATTTTTTTCTGGACCCCTTTCTCCCTTATGGTTAGCCCCATTGCTTTTGAAGTTTTAAGACGTTCGTCCCATTAGTTTGGCGATTTTAAGAAGTGTCACCCCATTCATGTCACTTTTAAGACATTTCGTCCAATTTAGGTGTCAATTTTTTCCTGGCGAGCAATAGCGAGCCTGTAATTTAAGAGGAACCGGCCTTTGGCCGGGAAATTTTTCTACCGAAAAATGTACAAATTTATCTTGAAAGGGGGTCAAGGGGGTGTAATTTCAAGCTTGATGGAAGTCTAGGAAACACACTAAAAACCTCCCCTTAAGGGACCTTGGTACTGCACTGTACAAAATTAGAGGAATGAAAGGGTAATTAAAGTGCCCATGATATGTTATAACATTTCAGTGGCACATTGGTACGGGAGTCGTAAAGCCATCTCATATATGGATAAAAAGTATATCACTATCAATATACCCAATGATCATATTATATATATTTTAAATTTCCTCTTTATGCCCTTATAGTGTGGGCTAGGATACTTAAAACACTTATGGCGCTTAGCTCTCTCTGATCATTACATTCCAAATGATGACATAGTAATTTAAGTGATATATACAACTGAACAGGTAAAGTAAACATAAATGAACACGGAATATGGTGTCATTATACAAAAACAGTTCACAACAAAATACAGAACACAATATACATACAACACAATAATGCAATATTCATATAACTCAATATATTTATATATATCTATATATAATTAATCAGGTATTAAGGGGAGATATCCACTCGAGGGATTTTTTTCTGGACCCCTTTCTCCCTCATGTTTAGCCCCATTGCTTTTTATATGTTAAGACATTCGCACCATAATTAAGAACTTTCGCCCCATTTCTGTCAATTTTAAGACCTTTCATGCAATTTAGGTGTCGATGTTTTCCTGGCGAGCGATAGCGAGCCTGTAATTTAAGAGGAACCGGCCTTTGACCGGGAAATTTTTCTACCGAAAAATTTACACATTTATCTTGAAAGGGGGCCTAGAGGGTGTAATTTTAAGCTTGATGAAGGTCTAGGGAACTAACTAAAACCTCCCCTTAAAGACCGAGATGTCATGCAAATTCTTGTAGTACCCTGTAGAAGACGGTATAGTGTGGTAGTCTAGGCCAGGTGTGAAGGGTAAAGGGTCAACTTAGGGATTAGAAGGATGGCACGCCGACCATATGGCAATAGGTAAGGGCTTCCTTTTGTTGTTACTAGGCAGTCCGGGG
>CM064574.1:8612759-8628375 GCA_032716605.1 Paralithodes platypus | reverse complement strand
TTCACATCAGTCAGAAGAATATATATAGTTTGCAAGGGAAATGAGAAGTCGCTCTGCCTAATGAGTTCTGCTCAAAAAAATGGGCTATAGCTCCTTCTTTATACTCGGCCTTCTAGTGAGCCCAACGAGAACGACTAAGGACCCCGCCCACCCGCAATCATTATGTCATTTCTCCTCTCTCCTCTGGGATAGAACAACGCGCTTTCCTAGCACGGAGGGAGGGGGGAGGGGGGGGGGGAGTGCTAGTGAGTTAGGCCCACCCTTCCCTCATGGCGCACACCACTGACCCCCAACTGTGGCTGCCCCGCGTCTCCCATCATTACAAATAAGTTTTACACACAATACTTATAACTAATGAATATAAAATAGAACTCGTTGACCCTCAGATGAAAACAAAATACATATTCATATTACTTATAGTACAACGGCTCACATGACCTAAGTTAGGAAACTCTACATAGAACACCGCCAAAGTTCCTGCCCTTGACGATCCTAGCGAGAGTGGGGCATGACTAGCCGTTCTGTACAGCATGCTCACACTGGTACATGCGTCACACTACAAACCGATAATTGTGTGTTGCTTTCTTAACAACTGCGTACATTGTTGACTGGTGTTAGGTGACTCGATATTGTTGCTCCCAAGTCAGTTTTCTCGTCTCCACCTCTCTAGCTTGGTGCCATTGATTGACTAGTTGCTTTTCTCGTTTCGGTTTCCGATGTACGTACTTTCCATTGATCCTTCGTTGCCAGGTAATTCCCAGATGCTTAGCCCAATGTGACAACCTATCTAGATTGTGTTGCATATCTTAAACATGTTCATTTGTGAGTACATTATTTGCAATTTTTGTATCATCTACAAACTTTTAGATTGTACAGGTTAGACTGTTGTCTATGTCGTTAATGTAGATTAGGAAGAGAATTGGCCCCAATACTGATCCTTGAGGTACACCGCTAGTTACACTGGTCCATGTTCATGCATTCTCATTTCTGAATACTCTTTGCTTTCTTTCTCTGATTCAATATTTGCTATCCAATTCAAAATATCGCCGTGTAATTAATAAGCATCTGTGTGGAACTTTATCAAGCGCTTTTTGGAAATCAAGGTATATAATATCTAAATATTTAATTTCATCATATACCGGTAAGTTAAGGATGTCATGAAGGAAGTCTAAAAGGTTGGTCAAGCAGGAACGATTATTTTGTAAACCATGTTGGGTATCCTTTAGTAGTCTGTTTTAAGGTTTACGAGTCTTTCTCTTATCAGAGTTTCTAGCATTTTGCATACAACAGAGGTTAAGCTGATTGGGCAATAATTACTAGGCAAGGATCTGGTGCCTTTTATAAAATCGGGGTAACGTTCGTGAGCTTCCACTCATCGGGCACTCACAGGCAACCGGTTGACTTTGGATGCCACAATGACGGCTACATACCCCCAAAAAGAGGCAATCTATGGGCAGGGAACCAGGTTGAACCCAGAGATGTACATCCAATCCTAACCTTCACAGCCCGGCAATTTTCTGACTTTCACCCGCAGGTAGCTGGGATCGAACCTACTGTGGCCATGAAGTGTGCTTGTTCGTCAAGGGGAATCCACGCAATGCGAGCTAAGCTCATTATTATCGCGCTTCCTTAACTGGGAATGTATTGCGTGAAATGCATGTTAAGTGTGTATGTATCGTTGGAATGGCTGTGGATGTGTGTGTAGTCTGTATTTTAGCCAATTGGCGGGGAGGTGTGGCGGAGTGGTCTTGCCACTGGACTGGTAATCCAATGGACCCGGGTTCGAATCCCAATATGTCAATGGGGAGATATTATTGGGATGGAATTTGTGCTGTACCTAGTATCAGTGCATTACCACAGCACACCGAAATGCCAAAAAAAATACCCTCATTGTTCCCTGATTAAATTGCATTGTATGAATATTCCCATATTCAAAAATATGTTACAGGGGGGCAATGCCTAGTGAGTTAATTGCTCAATAGGTGGCGTTCTGAGAGTGAGGGTCCGAGTGTGGGGGATAAGACTGTGAAGCGCAGAGGCGAGGCGGCTTCAGAGATGGAATTGCTTCGAGCCGTGAAGCTTCACATGTCTCACTCCCTAGACTGGAGAAAGACCTCACGGGCCTCACCGTGTTCAGCGGTTGAGTATAAAGGCTATCAGCCTATGCCCGAGAGGAAGTAGTTGGAATATAGAAAACAAAATAATAATAATAATAATCTGGAAACGAAGGCTTAGGGTTAATCTGTACGGTACCCTTCTCACTACGGTACCAGTCTCATCCGAAGGCTTAGGTTGACCAGTAGCTTAGGTTGACCTATACGATACCCATCTCACCTTGTAACCGATCACCAACCCCAGATGGGACGTCACAACTTCGTCCACTTATACCAGGTTCCTATTTATACTGCTAGGTGAACAGAGGCTACACCGTTAGGAGACTTGCCCAAATGGCTCTTCCCCGCCCAGGTCTCGAACCCGGGACCTTCTGGTTGTGAGCCAGACGCGCTATCAGTTACGCCACGGGGAGAGGTGTGTGTGTGTGTGTGTGTGTGTGTGTGTGTGTGTGTGTGTGTGTGTGTGTGTGTGTGTGTGTGTGTGTGTGTGTGTGTGTGTGTGTGTGGGAGAGAGAGAGAGAGAGAGAGAAAGAAGCAGAAGTAGTGAGTGCGTGATTGAACCATATATAATGCACATGTTTGTGAGAGAGAGAGAAAGGGATGGGAGAAGAGTTTGTGTGTGTACCTATTTTTTGCGTGTGCGAGAACTGTAAGTGTGAGCCAGCGTGGTTTGTGTGTGTGTGTGTGTGTCTGTGAATTTGTGTGTGCATGCAGCAAGTGTGTATATGTACCCATTATTACGTGTGTATGTGTGTGTGTGTGTGTGTGTGTGTATGTGTGTGTGTACTGTGAGTGTATGAACGAGGTGTTTGTGTGTGTGATACTGATGTGTGTGTGTATGTTTGTTAAATGTGTCCGTGTGTGTATGTGTACCTGTTTTTTGCGTGTGCGTGTACTGTTTGTGCGTGTGAGTGAGTGTGCGTCGCCTACGTAATGTGTGGGTCATTTAACTTTGATCCCTACCATACGTTTGCCTCTCTCTCTCTCTCTCTCTCTCTCTCTCTCTCTCTCTCTCTCTCTCTCTCTCTCTCTCTCTCTCTCTCTTCTCTCTCTCTCTCCATCTCCTCGTCACTCTCTCTCTCTCGTCCTCCTCTCTCTCTCTCTCTTCTCTCTCTGCATTTATCTCTCTCTCTTCGTCTCCTATCTCTCTCTCTCTCTCTCCTCTCTCTCTCTTGTCTCTCTCTTCTGCTCCTCTCTCTCTCTCTCCCACAATTTTCTCACCAACATTACATTTTCCTTAGAGCTCTTACACTCTTCTCCACTTTAATTCTTCTCGCGTTTTTTTTTTTTTTTTATTTAAATTGCAGATACATATTTTTGTTGTGTACATTGTAGGAAGTAACGCTCTGATGTAGCTAGATTGAGCAATGAATCTGAATCATTAAATTTCGTCATGAAAAAATCTATATCCCGAAATAGCACTTCAAAGAAAAAAATGAATGCAAATATTCATTTTTATCCAGCAGCTTGTAAGATAAAAATTGGAAACGGGTTTGATGATTTTTGTCAATGACATACGGTATTTTTTGTTGTCTGTATTCAACCCATTCAGTAGCTATCTTTAAAATTATGTAGCATGGCCTCTCTCTCTCTCACACACACACACACACACACACACACACACACACACACACACACACACACACACACACACCCACACCAGTCACAGTGGTCAAGTGCGCTTAGTCACTATACTAGAAGTGCTGTCTTTGGTGTAGAGGATTCGATCCCACGCGCCGACAGGGAAACTTTCTCTCGTGGTCGTGAAGGCTTGGTCTGGACGGAGCAGTCTCTGGGTACCCACAAAGTCTCCTGCCCACGTCCTACTCCCTTGGGGGTTAGTTGGTGCCCTCGTTAGCAGCCAGGATAAGTCTGTTGATCCTTTAAAATACCATCTCGGAAGTCTGTGTATTTTTATTCTCATTGGCTGCCGGCTTGAAATATACTGAATCATATTATTATTATTATTATTATTATTACACACACACACACACACACACACACACACACACACACACACACACATACACCCACCCACACACACAATTTCACGACAAATCTCTCTTGCTCCCACTAATTCAGTAATAAAGTAAAGGGTTAGTAATAAGGGAGACACTGACGGCTCTTTCGCTCTCTAACTCTCACTCTCTCTCTTTCTTTTTTTTCTCTCCCGAACTCTGATCAAATAAAGTGTTAGTAATCAAGCAGACAGTGACGGCTCTCTCTCTCTCTCTCTCTTCCTCTCGGTCACACACCAAGTCCAGGGTTAGTGTATGATAGGGTGAAGTTCTTAGCAGAATTAGATGTACCCCTGAGGAGGCAACAACAATAAATAGTTAAGTCAACTAGGCCCAGATGTTTTTTTTCGCAGAGTAGTACAAAAAGTGTGAGATGAAATCGCATCTTTCGTGGCAAAGATCTTCAATAAACCACTTGAAACTGGAGAGGTCCCTGAAGACTGGACACTTGCTAATGTGACCCCAATCTTCAAGAAAGGGGATCATGATTGTCCCAAGAATTATCAGCCAATTAGCTTGACTTCGATCATAGTAAAACCTTTAGAAGGGATACTTGTAGACAAAATAGTTTACCTGAAAATCCACAAGTCTATTACAGATTCCTAACATGGATTCAGGCGACACTTATCATGTCTTACCAATTTTCTGGAATTTGTCCATGAAATGATGAGTCAGTATGACAAAAGTAGAACCATAGACATTCTTCAAAAGACATTCTCAAAAAGCTTTTGCCAAAGTGCCTCATTGCAGGCAAATCTTAAAAATGAGTGCACTCGGTATCAACACAGAGGTCACAAGTTGAATAGAAAGTTGGCTAACATTTAGACAGCAACGAGTGGTAACAAATGGTGTTTCTTCTGAGTTGACTCTAGTCACTTATAGAGTTCCACAGGGATCTGTCCTTGTCCCATTTATGTTTAGCATATGTGTAAATTATATGGATATGGGTCTATTGAGTCTGATCTCCCCAAGTTTGCAGAAGACATTAACATTGGAGTGAATTTGAATGACCCCAAAGGGGTTGAACAGCTCAAGATGGATCTTTACAGACTTGGTGAATGGTCTCAGACATGGCAGATGCCACTGAACTTGAAAAGTGCAAGATGAGGCATATTGGCCAATCAAATCCCAAATCAGGTTATTAGTTATTGGGAATGCCTCTGTAAGGGAATTACTTGGAAAAGGATTTAGGTGTTCTGATTAGCAGTGACTTAAAGTTTTCCAACCAGTGCATTGAAGTAGGCAGTTTAATATAAACATGAGGAACTAGTCCTCACACTATATAACGGTCTGATACGGCCTCTCCTGGATTATGCTGGTTAATTCTAGTCTCCAGCACTTGGGAAAGATATAGATCGACTAGAAAGAGTACCAACTGGGGCTACTAAGTTTAATCCATCGATTAGAACACTGAGTTATGAGGACCGGTTGAAAACTCTTGATCTCGTTTCGTTGGAAACACAAAGACTACAAGATTAGCTCATTGACGTTTTTAACATACTTTATGGCTTAAGCAGTGGCTGGAAGTTGGAATTAAAACTCGGTGTCAGCAACTCGGAGAAAATTCTGGCAATAACTGATTGACTTGTGTGATAATGATTATTAAAACCTTTCTTAAGTCGCTGACAGCGAGTATAGGATTTGTGTAAGATCGGTTCAACCTGGAACAAACTTCCTTCAGAATTGTGAACAGCTCTTCTGTAGAGCAGTTCAAGCAGAGAGTAGATAGTATTTTTCACATTCTGTAATGAATATAATGCACTACACAATCTATCTCCACTGTGATTATCTCCCCGGAATGGACCACAAGGGTTGAAATACTATATATTCCTTGTAACTCTCTCTCTCTCTCTCTCTATGTAATAAAGTGGAGTATACGTAATAAAGGAGACAGTGACGGCTCTCTCCCTCTCTCCTTTTTTTTCTCTCTCTCTCTCTCTCTCTGGTAACTCAGGCTAGGCACCTCGTAAAACACTGAGAACTTCCTCACCTTGGTGGTAAGTCATTAGCAAGTTGAGAGAGAGAGAGAGAGAGAGAGAGAGAGAGAGAGCCGTCACTGTCTCCTTTATTACGTATACTCCACTTTATTACATAGAGAGAGAGAGAGAGAGAGAGAGTGAGAGTGAGAGTGAGAGATTTACATAGATACACTGACCACACATACCTTGTGATCCCAGCGAGGTGGTCAGGACCTAATTCTAGTAGAGATAGCTGGCCAGTGAGTAAGGGAAAGTGGAAGGAAAGGATAGCAGGGAGAGAGAGAGAGAGAGATAATCACAAGTTTTGTTTAATTCTACAACTTTTAGTATTTAGGAGAAAACTGTAGGGAATATATATTACTTCAGTGATCTATTAGTCCATTCCAGGGAGATAAACCATCTACGAAAATATTGCGCATTGCATTACCTTGCCTGCAGATGTATCACACACAAGTATTGGCTGCACAAGGGATGAATCTTAATTGCGTTTTAATTACTGTCTTAGATAGATGTTTTCGGTTATTATCTTGGCTTGTATTTTGTGTATGGGAATGAAGGAAACGAAAGGCAAAGCTGCCTGCAACAAGTGTCTCCCTCAAGCTTGAAAGAGTGATAGAGAGCCAAAATCAAGGTATGTTACAGGCAATTTAGGTGTGTTGGAAAGAAGTGTGGTGTGCTTGTTAAGTGTATGAATGAATAGGAGGAAGAGGTGTTTGTGAAAGTTTGCTGGATTACTCTCTGTGTAAGTGAGGCACTAATAGAAACAGTGGGGGAAGCCAGACAAATAACACAGGAGTTCCAGCAACTCCTTCCTCCTTTGTACTATGTGGCCTCCCCTGGGTACTGCCCTGCTCGATTGGTACCTACAATCTACAATCTACAATCAACTCTGCTTGTAGAATTGTAATAGATTTATCGCCGCCACCACTCACTACCTTAAGGGGAGATATCCACTTGAGGGATTTTTTTCTTGACTCCTTTCTCCCTCATGTTTAGCCCCATTGCTTTTGAGATTTTAACCACGTTCGCCCCATTATTTTGACGATTTTAAGAACTTTCGACCCATTTCTGTCAATTTTAAGACCTTTCGTGCCATTTAGGTGTCGATTTTATCCTGGCGAGCGATAGCGAGCCTGTAATATAAGAGGAACCGGCTTTCAGCCGGGACATTTTTCTACCGAAAAATGTACAAATTTATCTTGAAAGAGGGTCAAGGGGTGACATTTTAAGATTGCTGGAGGAGTAGAAAACAAACTACAAACCTCCCTTAAACACTTTAACAGATAATGAGGAATAGTAATATCAGGACACAGAGCCGGAACAGGTATATATATCTTGAGTTACATGAACAATATTATACAGGAACAATCTCTTGATATAAGGACGATTAATTATTAGAGGAATGATGTACACAGCAACAAAGTATATACAGTAAGTATGGTGTGTAGCGTCTATGTTCTAAGTATGTGAAACTCTAGAACTTTGATGTCATTAGTACATGAAAAGAACAAAAGTGAGAGAGGGAGAGTTCCGTATAATAGTAAAAATGTCCATTGTGAACAAATATCATTGACCAAAACTTAAATGCTGATTAATTCTGCCTAGCCACATGTGCAATTAGTTACGTCCCTACTGTTGTCCCTACTGTTGTCCCTACTGTTGTCCTTACTGTTGTCCCTACTGTTGTCCCTACTGTTGTCCTTACTGTTGTCCCTACTGTTGTCAAGAGTAATCACCTTGATGTTAGTATACGATACGATACGGCATAGACTACAGTAGATCTGGACGTGACACGAAAATGGAACTGTGCAGTAAGGGACCCAAAATCGGAGAATGAACCCACAAGTTCGAATCTTGAAACCGCGAAAATTACACATTTTCGAGGTTTCAAGGTTCGAACTTGGGGCTTCGTTTTCCGATTTTTCGTCACTTACTGCAAAGTTCCATTTTCGTGTCAAGTCCAAATCTACTGTAACCTATGGATAAAGCAATCAGTCTTTATTACCGTGTATAACCGGTATTGTGCTCAGATAGTTAGATATGCTTTAACAAGTGTTATGCCGGTTGTAATCCAACTGGTTTCAGTATTATCTAATGTCAATCCAGGTTTTGGATATTTAGATTTGGAATATTGCTCAACAGGGACACCTCGAGCGCCGTGAATATGACATTTATATACTCAATCAGGCAACCAAAAAACAATAAATACACAGGGTAAATTACACTCTTCTTTATTCAATTGCATGTGGATTATAGATGTTCAATACTTCCCTATTATATAGAATAGGTAGTATGATACTGGCGGTAAATAAGAGAGGTTATCTAACTTACTATCAAGATAGAATAATATGCACTTGATTATTTATATAAGTAACTGGGAAATATACAGAATAATACAGACAGAGATATACATAGACCTAAGTTCATAAATGATATTATCTATGAGAGTTGAGTGTCTAGCGCGAAGCAATTTGTCATGTACACGAACGGCTGAGAGATATCGTTCAGCCGCGCGGGTAAGGTTGGGGGGAGGGGGGTTGAGACAACAAATATCGTTTACCCGCTCACAGGTAGAGATCACAACTTAGTCTTGACCTATAGGTCAGGTCGACTGCGGAGGTAGAAAATAATTATATTTCTAAGTGCAATCTTCACTTGGAGATTAAAGTGAGGCGGTTTACTTTACGATGGAAGGGAAGATAATTTAAATCTGAGTTTAACGATATATGGGTTATTGTGAATATTCGTTCAAACGAGATATGAATAAATACTTTTCGGGTAACGAAATCAATTAACTGAATTAGGTATTCAGATTATATATAAATATACGGAGATAATCAAAGTATATCAAATATCGAATAAATACGACATCAATAATAACGCATATAAAATGACGTGAACAGATAGCCTAAAACAATTTACTATCTAGAATGGTTATACACGACGAAGTTGCACTAAAGGGTTACCAACAATGGTATACAAGGAGTTCTGAATGTATTAACAGGTTCCTAAAAGATCGCAGAACGAGTAGCGTTAAATTTTTACCTAGAATCCGGTAGAATAATTATATTTATCGAAGAAATATCTCGATCTTGACTGGAAGGTCAAATGGTAGGTACTGGTACACTTTATGAATAATCAATCGGAATTCCTAAAGAAGTATGGGAAGAATGATATAATTCGACCAACGCCGATTATTACAATACTCACTATAACGAGTATATCTGAGGATTAAATGAATGAATAATTCTTAACTCGACGGAGAGGGGATTTTACTTTCATAAGTAAAAGAAAGAAATACTTTAATTTAGCACAAGCAAAAATAAATAATAGTCTTAAATTGGGCGTAGGTTCTAGGTACCGGTATGTAGAAGATTTATAGTTGTAATCACTTCACGGTATACACTTCGACTTCGACTTGGTTTATACATAAACTAATTGGACACATGAGAGGAAAATCTGAGAGTATTCAATATAAATGATGCGTATTATAATGAGTATGTAACGTATGTAAAGACTATAATTCTGAAGGATGAACACGAAGTATAATTAGGATCTCTTACTAAAAGAAGCATTGGACGGATCTATATTAATTCAATTCACACTTAATACAAATTCACTAAAGATCTTTGGCACAGATCTAGACAAAATCAAATTAGGAATACTTGCATATTTTACCTTACCTTACAACGATAACCAACAACGTAACACACTCAGGGACACTTAGGGTAAAGGGAGAAGTATCCTAGAATCAGAGTCTGAAGGGCGGTACGTCAGGGGCACGACCTTCTTCCCAGGGGCAGGGAAAGGCGAGTCGGGGCTGGACGTCTGGAGAGCTTCACATTCATGCGTAATCCCGCTTCTGGTGGTATACCAGGAGAAGGCGGCAGTCGTGTTTTGCTTACTTTTCTTCAGGAAAAGTAAGACTATGTTCAACTTATATTTACTGTTCAACTTACTGGATTTCGATTACATAAGGGCATGTGGATATCGTTGTAATGGTTATAGCGAAGGTAATACTTAGCCTAAAAATACAGATCAGATATAAAAGGGTTCATGTGGAGATTCTTAATCTCGTGATGTATATTACTTATTTCTAGGGGTCATAATGGTGATGTAATGGAGGATTTCCTGTTCATGTGGAATTCTAGTGTTTATTCTTGTGTATGTTATAGTTTTGATATGGAACACTGGATCTCACTTATTCCCATTCCTGCGGGAAGGTAATATTGATAGGTGGCTGAGGTTCCCACTTTTATCTATATTGGTGAGGTTCTTGATGTTAAATTATCATAACAATATCTTCATTATAATTCTAGTCCGGTTGGAGCGTTGTGATAGGCCGTCTCGTTTTGTGTCGGCCGCTGTCATTGGAGGAGCTGGAGCTCTCAGGATTCGTCCGGGCTCGAACTCCTTTAATTGGGGGACTCCTCCATTCCTCCGGAATTAGAGAATGGGCGGATCCAGGGAAATGGGTAGACTTATCCATTTCCGGAATTAAAGCCTGAGAAGCTGTTTGGTTCCGTCGTCCTTTCTTCTTGGTTTTGTGGCTGTCCCTTATTGCTGCTATGGTGTTGACCTGAGGGTGGCTGTTTGACTCCGTCATTACAACAAGTATATATATATATATATATATATATATATATATATATATATATATATATATATATACATATATAACATGAGCAATTTCATTTTGTTTTATTACACACTTCAGACTACCATTGTGGATGCCTTCTATCTTTTACCATGTCTATAATACAGTTGTTATGGTCCATTATCTGCACCACCACTTTATTATGTCCCCACCTTAGTGTTTTATTACCGGAGCCTCCAGTCTTCACACTCTTAATATTGTATGTACCAGGAACTTGCCCTTTTAATGCTTTTTTTATATGTTATTAGTGTAGATCCTGTGTGTGTGTGTGTGTGTGTGTGTGTGTGTGTGTGTTTGTTTGTTTGTGTGTGTGTGTGTGTGTTAGTGTTTGTGTGTGTATGTGTGTGTGTGTGTGTTAGTGTTTGTTTGTGTGTGTGTGTGTGTGTGTGTGTGTGTAAGCATTGTTGGGTTTATGGATACACTTTTCATGATATTCTCAACATATTTATGAGTAGAAGTGGAATGCGTCGACAATTTAAGTCTACACAGTTTTAAAATGCTTTGACACAGACTGCTCGGGGTTAGGTGGGTTAAGTGGGCTAGGCTAGGTTAGGTAGGTTGGCATAGGTTAAGTTTGATCTGAACATTGTCATATATATTTGAAAGACAACATCGTAGGCATGCATAATTCCAGCTGGTGCCGATAAACACACCTTTGCTTACATGTGTGTGTGTGTGCTTAGTTTTTTCTCAGAGGTATATGAAGCAGTAGATAATGACAAGTCATATGATATTATATATTTAGATTTCAGTAAAGCTTTCGACAGAGTCCCTCATGAGAGATTGATGAGAAAGGTTGAGGCACATGGAATAGGTGGGGCGTTGTTAGGATGGATTAGGTCATGGCTAATTGGTAGGAAGCAGAGAGTCAGCATAAATGGTACCAAGTCAGAATGGGGAGCAGTCAAAAGTGGTGTCCCCCAGGGATCGGTATTAGGTCCCCTGTTGTTTCTTATATACATAAATGACCTTGATTTAGGTATAACTAGTAGGATAAGTAAATTCGCAGACGATACTAAAATAGGGAGATCAATTGATTCAGATAGCGATATAGAGTGCCTCCAAAGGGATCTAGATACCTTACATGAATGGTCAGTAAATTGGCAGATGAAGTTTAACATTGACAAATGCAAGGTATTAAAGATAGGGAAGATGCAAACAAATGTTAAATATAAACTAGCTAATTTAGAATTAGAAAATTCAGACTGCGAGAAAGATCTAGGTGTGTTTTGTTAGCAATGATTTGAAGCCTAGAAAACAGTGTATAAGCGTTCGTAATAAGGCAAACAGGATTCTCGGTTCATCTCTAGGAGTGTGAGTAACAGAACGATGATGTTATCTTAAAACTTTACTTGTCATTAGTGAGACCCCATATGGATTATGCTGTCCAATTTTGGTGTCCTTATTACAGAATGGACCATAGATTCATTGGAGAGAGTACAGCGTAGAATGACAAAAATGATCCATAATATTAGAAATCTTTCGTATGAAGAAAGGTTGAAGAAATAGGTTTACATTCGTTAGAGAGACGCAGAGTTAGAGGGGATATGATAGAGTGTGTTCAAGTGGGTTAGTGGGATTAACAAAGGGGACATGGCAAATGTACTAAAGCTTCAGTGATAGCGAAAGAACTCGTACCAATGGTTTTCAAAATTAGTTTATTTTCGTTTCAGAAAAGATATAGGCAAGAATGGGTTTGGTAACAGAGTTGTAGACGGGTGGAATGGACTACCAAGTGCTATAGTGGGATCTAAAACTGTAGGGAGCTTTAAGATAAAATTGGATAAGCATATGGACGAGAAGGGTTGGGTGTGAAGGGGGATCAGCCGGGTTGGGCCAATCAGCGCTCTGCAGACCTCCATAATCCTGCGTTAATCTCTAACCGTTTTGGTAAGATGATCCTCAGGGTATTAGAGTGTGAAGCCTATAATTGGGCTTTGTAATGAATTGGGGTTGTGTGGGACAGGGATCTGCCTTGCTTAGGCCAATCGGCTTTCTGCAGACTCCCATTTTCTTATGTTCTTATGTTCTTATGTGTGTGTTGTCCATGTTCAAGTAATTCAGCTTCTTTTATATTGTATATAACACCCCCTTACCTTCCTGATACTCGTTGTAATTATTCAGTAGTGTAAATATTTTGTTTGTCGTCTGTGGCCAAGTAATCCAGACTTAAATATTAATGTAAGACTCATTATGGCATTGATACTCTATTGATATATAAATAGTGTATAAATTTTGTTTATTTTCCGTGCCAAAGTAATTCAACTTCTTGATACTAATTTACCCTATTAACCCTATTTGGACCGAGGGGGGCCTGCTTTGACCTGCCCTGTTTCAGTCTTATAGTTGTGTTTTTTGTTTCGGAAAATGCATAAATTTAACTTGAACGGGGTCTGGGTGAGCTGTTTTTAGTTTGAAGGAAGTCTGGAAAGGTGTTTTTGCTATATATGTGGATGGATATATATAGTGTTGGGGTGTGAAGTATAGTATCGGTTTAAAGTTTGGTTTATATGTGGGTTATAATGTGGGTTATAGTGTGAGTTATAGTTGTAGGTTATTGTGTGGTTTAAGTGTTGGTTTTCAATTCAATGGTCTACAACAATCAGTTCATTTCCAGCTCACGGTAAATGGCCATCCTCATTTTGATTACCCTGCTATAACGAAGAGTTGTAGCTATATAGTATATGTTGGTAATTATGGAAAAATGACAAACTAAAAAAACGCCAACCAATACCATTGTCAAGCTTAATTTATAAATGTTTCAAAAGAGACATGTCTCGGCCAAAAGCCAATTTAATTTAAATTACAGGCTCGCTATCGTACGGCCAGGAAGGTATTGACCCCTGAATTGCCGACTTGCGAGTTTCGTTCTATAAGGAAGTTGGAGCTGTAGACAATGATATTTAACATATGTTACTGCTAAAATACGGTCGTAGTACATTTATTAATACATAAACCCAATTCAACATAGCATTTATCCATCAAAAACTTAGAACATTATTGCATTTATGGTTAATATCGATGTTCACGGCTCTAACTTCCCTATAGCCTGAAACTCGCAAGTGGTCAATTATGTCTTCCACCTCCACCACTCCCTACTCTTCCTCCACCTCCACCACTTCCCACTCTTCCCCATCCCCCTCCCCCTCAACCACTTCCTCCTCCTCCTGCTCCTCTTTCTCCTCCTTCTCCACCCAAATCCCTGACCATATATTTCCTTGCCACCTCCTCCCCCCTCCCACCTCCATCCCGTTTTCTATCAATCATTCATAAGCTACTTCCTTCCTCTTTCCTTTTCCAATATCCCACCCCTCTTTACTCCTCTCTCTCCCACTTCCTTATGCAATCCATCATATATAGGCTCTCTCTCTCTCTCTCTCTCTCTCTCTCTCTCTCTCTCTCTCTCTCTCTCTCTCTCTCTCTCTCTCGCTCTCTCCAATACACATAAGCACAACAAGCAAATAATAAGTATACGTGAGGATTTATTTGTTTGTCTACTTCTCGCTCTTATTCCACATCGGCTCAATTGATACATTACAAAACAAATTGATACATTACAAATTGATACATTACAAAACAAATTGATACATTACAAATTGATACATTACAAAATAAATACTATAGTTTGTTCACTGTTAGTAGGTAATAAATATCGCCCATTAACCTATTTTAACTTCATAAAAAGCTAGATTCCCTCAGGCAGTTTCTACATTTGCAAGTGACACCAAATTAAAAAAAAACAAAAACAAAATCACACACACACACACACATGGAACTTACTCTGAAAAAGTGATCTAGAGTCTTCCCGGGATATCACAAGTTTATGGGGACAGAGGGTATCTTTTGGGGTTTTATATATCAGTGTTTTTGTGTGTTTGTGATATTATTTGTTAACCTCCATCAAACTTTAAAAAACAAATCCATTAGATCCCTCTTCTTGATTAATTTGTACATTTTACGTTAGAAAAATGTCAGGAGGTTCCTCCATAATATTACAGGCCCATTTCCCCTTTAGAAGACCGTCGAGGAATCAAAGGTGTAAAATGTATTCAATAATATTAACCCCATGAAACCCACATATCCTTCCTAAGCCGAATGAAATCGTCTAACAGTAGCTAGACTATTAAGGGGAGATGAGTCTTTTTTCTATACCCCCTTCTCCCTCATGTTTAGCCCCATTAATTTTCAGATTTTAAGATGTTTGCCGCATTAGTTTGTCGATTTTAAGACCTTTCGTCCTATTTCTTTGTCAATATTTAGACTTTTCGTGCTATTTAGGTGTCGATTTTTTTTCTTTTCTGGTGAATGATAGTGAGCCTGTAATTTGGGTAAGAAGGGACATTTTCTCACTTATAACTACATCCCCATTAACATAATATGAGTGTGGGACTATTTATAAAATGGCAATGTCTTTGAAGCAGCAAGGGTGGTTTATATGGCAATCACAGTGGGCTATGTGTAATGTATTGAAGCCAAATACAACATATATTCCATCCTAGGTTATTATGTTCCCATTGACGCGTCGGGATTTGAACACAGGAATAGATTAGCTAAGATAAGAATTGTTATTTTAGCCCATTTACACTACTTACATTTATATACAGTACAGTCGGGGGTATTAAGTGTTGTTATAGATTCCAGTTATTTTCGTTCAAAAAGTGTTATTGGTATCTTTATAGTTACTGGGAAAAGTGCTTATCCCTCAGCGTATTAGTCAGTGTCCGATCCTTTGTGAAATATCTGACAACACTTATTAACCTCGACTGTACGGTCGCGCTAATAAGTCATGGCCCGGCGGTCATTACATTTGACTTGCTCTGTGCTGTCTTAATGTCTGTCAGATGTTGA
>CM064574.1:8560259-8610259 GCA_032716605.1 Paralithodes platypus | reverse complement strand
ACTCTCAACCACCTACACAATAAACTCCACTATCAACCACCTACACAATAAACTCCACTCTCAACCACCTACACAATAAACTCCACTCTCAACCACCAACACAATAAACTCCACTCTCAACCACCTACACAATAAACTCCACTCTCAACCACCTACACAATAAACTCCACTCTCAACCACCTACACAATAAACTCCACTCTCAACCACCTACACAATAAACTCCACTCTCAACCACCTACACAATAAACTCCACTCTCAACCACCTACACAAATACACCGTGCAAAATCAAGGGGTATAAAAAGGGCATGGAAAAGGTATACAAAATAATGTATGTTGACGGGGATTGCCATTTTTGGTCCTTGTATAAAATAGATTCATTAATGGGAGGCTGGCCGTTTGTTTGGTCTATTAATTAATGTATTCATATATTGGTTTAGTTTCCTCCCTAGACCTCCATCAAGCTTAGAAAAACACCCCTAGACCCGGTTCCTTTTAACATTGCAGGCTCGCTATTGCTCGCCAGGAAATAATCGACACCTAAATGGCACGAAAGGTCTTAAAATTGACAACGAAATAGGGCGAAAGGTGTTAAAATCGCCAAACTAATGGGCCGAACGTCTTATAATCTCAAAACTAGTGGGGCTAAACATTAGGCAGAAGGGGGTCCTGAAAAACGGTCTGCCTCCCCTTAACCGCCGATATGCCTTTCACTAGGTAGGTTATTACTACCAACTTATTTGCCCTTTTCATATACATTAGGTGGTTCCATGTCATCTCAACCAGTAGACCATTTCAACCAGTAGCTTTCAACCAGTGCCAAATTAACCCAGACCAACCAAACCAGTGCCAAAATATAGTACTAACCTAACCTAACCTAACCGTATTATTTGATTTGGTACTGGTTGAGAGCTACTGGTTGAAATGGTCTACTGGTTGAGTTGTCCGGTAACCACATTAGGTCATTAGCACGCTGAAAATATACCTAGGCGGTAAAAAATAATATCCGTATAGTAATAACAGTAAAAGGTCTTAACTAAGGGGGGATGGCCCGGTTTTCTGGACCATTTTCTCCCTCATGTTTAGCCTCATTAGTTTTCAGATGTTAAGATGTTTGCCCCATTACTTAACTTACTCGATTTTAAGACCTTTCGCCCCATTTCCTCGTCAATATTTAGACCTTTCGTGCTATTTAGGTGTCGATTTTTTCCATGGCGAACGATAGTGAGCCTGTAATGTTGGAAGAATCGGCCTTCGGCCGGGACATTTTTCTACCGAAAAATGTACAAATTAATCTAGAAGGGGGATTCAATGGATGTTTTTTTTAAATTTGATGGAGGTCTAGCAAGGAATCTAAGAAATATAGGAATATTTGAATTAATAGACCAAATAAACGGCCCATCTCCCCTTAAATTGTGACGGTCGAAAACCTTATTCAACTTTACTGCCATTTGGCCAACTTAGTACTCTAAGATACGGTAAAAAAAAACCCAGTACGAAACTATACTCGGTTTCTTTTCAACTGACGATAAATTGAATCCCTTCGTAGAAAATGGCTCGGTACTCAATGGAAATATATGTAGCTATTGGGTCTCTGCATCATATTAACACCAAGTTCGTATAATTAGCACAATTTTTCACTACATATTTTTCAAAATAACTGAGAAAACTTGATGGGAACTTTGCAATTTACCGTCAATTGAAAAAAAAAAAAAAAAAAAAAAAAAACAAAAAAAAACAACAACAACAACAACAACAACAACAACAACAGGTCATAGTATTGTTGATTATGTAGGATTGTGGTCGTGAAAATTATGGTGTTTTGACGACAATATTACTGCCCGTCCGATGATCGTAAACCAACGGAATATTTTAACAGCTTACACAAATAGAAAAACATACAGACTGCAACACCAAATTATTTAGGGGTTAATTAATATATTGTAAAGCGCTTGTTTATGTTTGGAGAGTGGCATGCGGACAAATGGAAACTATAATGTATTTGTCCTCTAATTAAGGGGTATGGAAACAAGGGTAAATATGTGTGTGTGTGTGTGTGGGAAAAAGCAAAATGCGCGAATTTTTGCATGCGTTTCGTAAATATACGTACACACACAAATCCAAACACACACACATACCCTCACACACTCACCCCCCACACACACATATATAATGTACAATTATATATATATATATACATATATATATATATATATATATATATATATATATATATATATACATATATATATATACGGTATATATATATATATATATATATATACACAATCACATACACATGCACACATGTGGCAGGTGGCCCAGCGTGCTATATTGGGAGTGCTAGCTCTAGTGTCAGTGGTTTGATCCCACGCGCCGGCAGGGGAAGTTTCTCTCAAAAACTTTCCCTGGCCATGTGGGCACTCTCGTTAGCAGCCAGGATCAATATGTCGATCCCTTAGGATAATATCTAGGTCAAGTCTGTATCTTCAGCCTCATTGGCTGCCGGCTTGAAATATACTGATTATTATTCATATTATTATATTTTCTCAGCTCCCCTCCCTCTCACACACAAACCAAAACAATCCACATAACAAACGCCACAATAGCATAGGTAGATAGATAGATAGATAGAAAATTGACCACTGCTTACAAAGCTTTATATATATATACATTATTTCAATCATTGATAATAATAATCATCGCACAAGAAAGTTCAATAATAATGAGCTGCAGTCCAGTACCAAAATACAAACTAAATACAATCCATAAATTAAATTAATTTACGATGCATACATAAAATGGGAACACTATAGTCGGCTTAATTTCAACTGATAGTAAATTGAATTCCTTAGCAACTGATTTGCCTACATTTGATGAAAATATATTATACTACATTGGCTGTACGTCATATAATTGCCATGTTTTCATAATTAACCCCTACCGTACCAGCGTCATCTTTGTAACCTTATTCTGGTTACTGTAAGACGATTATATTCAGCTTCAAAATGGCCTCAAGCAATAAACAGGCTGTGAAATATCTCACTTGACCCTCTTTACTACCACAGATCCTTCTTAAGCTGCATAATATCATCTAAATCTAGCTAGAATAAAATAGATCACACGTCGCTGGTATTCAACGGGTTAACACCATAGTTCGCTACAAATCTCCACAACTGCCGAGTAATAAGATGAGGACATGACAATATTAACATCACATGGAAAAAACAGACCATAATTATGTCGTGTGATTCCTATCTTACACTACTTGTATACACAGAGAATTTCATGGATAATTTTACATGTCACATCAGGTGAGATTTAGTCAGAGACAGGTCTTCTATGGTAGGCGGAGCTCTATTAAGTTGGATTAGGTCATGGTTAATTGGTAGGAGGCAGATAGTTAGCATAAATGGTATGCAATCAGACTGGTGTGAAGTTAAGAGTGAAGTCCCACAAGGATCTGTTTTAGGGCCTCTATTATTCATCATATATATTTATGACCTTGATGTAGGAATAACTAGCAAAATCACTACATTTGCAGATGACACTAAAATAGGAATTGTGGTTAATTCTAATAATGATATTTAGGCTCTCAAACGAGATGTAGACACACTACACGAATGGGCAGTAAATTGGCAGATGAAGTTCAATATAGATAAATGTAGTGTAGTCAAATTTGGGAAATCGATAGAAAATGCAGGATACAAATTAGATAACGTAGATATAAGTAACTCAGATAATGAATAATCACAACCTTATCTATGTTACCTGTCCTATCTCTCCACTACGGCCACCTGATCCTCCCAACCGGCGTCGCTTGTGGCACTTTGGCGCTGCCGAATGGGAGACTCTTCGACAGTACTTCTTCTATTTCCCATGGAATAATGTTTGCTTCTGTGGCCGTGTACCCTCACAGTGTGACGAGCGCATTACCGAGGTAATCCTTTCAGGCGTGGAGGCATACATTCCATATTCTTCCTCCTCTCATTCTAATGCAAAAAGAACTTGGTTTACTCATGCTTGTGTTACTGCTGTCCACAATAAGGAGGAAGCTTTCAAACAGTACCGTCGACTACAGACTCAACAATCTTGTAATGTTTATATTTCAGCCCAGAATCAAGCCAAATTTGTTCTTTGATTCATTACAAACTTTTTCATTGATAATAATTGTTCTGGACTTTCCAACTCTAGCTCTTCCCAAGCTTTCTGGCATCTAGCCAAAAACCTCTCCAACAATTTTACTTCCTCATCTTTACTTTCTCTTTTCCAATCTGTCGTATCACCGACACATATTCCTCTGACAAAATTGAACTTTTTGCTAAAACTTTTGCTGAGAACTCCACCTTGGATGATTCCGGTGCTGTCCTTCCCTCTCCACCCCCCTCTCGCTTACTATCATAATATCTTCAAAATATGTACTTTTTGCCCTCTCTGGGCTAAATACTAAGAATGTGTACGTACCATATCAGATGGTATTCCCCATGTTCTTCAGTGCTGACTGCCTGCCTAGGCAAACTTTTTCTTCTCTGTCTTTCATCTAACGTTTTTCCTTCTTGCTGGAAGTTTTCTCTCATTCAACCTGTCCCAAAGATGGGTACCACTCTCAACCCTCCAACTATCGTCCAATTGCTCTCATTTCTTGCATCTCTAAAGTTTTTGAAACAATTCTTAATTCAAAATTTCTCAAGCATTTGTCTTCCCATAATCTACTTTGAGATCGTCAGTATGGTTTTCTTAAGGGCCACTCTACTGGTGATCCTCTTTCATATATTACTAACTCTTGGTCATCCTCTTTTCGGGACTTCGGTGAAACCTTTTCTATTGCGTAATACATAATTATCAAAAGCCATCGGTATAGTCTAGCATTAATATCTAATTTCTAAAGTACCCTCCTTTGGTTTCTATCTCTCCATCTGTGCCTGTGTCTCTAATTTCCTTACTGGCCGTTCCATAGCTGTGGTTGCGGATGATGGCCATCGCTTATTTCCTCCACCTACCAATTTCGGTGTTTCTCAGGGTTCTGTCCTGCCTCCAATTATCTTTCTAATATGCATTAATGATATTCTCTACTGAACCTCCAGACCTATCCACTCATATGTTGATGACTCTACTTTTTTTTTTGTTTTTTTTTTCTATGTGATTGAGGGAGGCAAAAGGCAGAACTTCTTATAGCCAGTGCCTCCCCCATAGTTGAAAGAGTGACAGGGCCAAAATCAAGGGACGTTCGAGCCAAAATGCCTGGACACACGGAGTTTGAAGCAATTTAAGTCATAGGAAGAGGGAAAGACTGATTCTGAGAGAGAGTTCCAGAGCTCAGCTGTTATGTAGAAGAAAGTTTGAGAGTAACGTTTTACTCTTGGGTTGGAGAGTTGCACAGAGTAGGGGTGGGATTGAGTTGCAAGACGGGTACCGTACCACGTGCCCTACGTAAAGGAGGTGGTATGCACTGGGAAAGCTCTGAGGAACACTGATTATTATAGTAGTGATAGAATAGCGAGAGAGATGCAACATTGCGGCGGAGAGAGAGAGATTGCAGAGAGTTGGTGAGTGGATGGGAGTTAATGATACGAAAGGCCTTCCTTTCAACTTTGTCTTGGTGAGCGGTGTGAGAGGAACCTCCCCACACATGTGAACAATACTCAATACAAGGATGCACTATGCCCCTGTACAGAGCAAGAAGCTGTGCAGGGGAAAAGAACCCCCTAAGGCGGTTGAGCACACCCAGCTTCTGGGAGGCTGCCTTAGCAAGACTGGTAATATGGTCCTTCCAAATGAGAGCAGAAGAAAAAGAGACGCCAAGAATATTGAGAGAAGCTGAAGGGTTGATTTTTGTATTGTTGAAGAATAAGGGATAGTCCGCTGGGAGATCCTGATGGGTAGATAGATGGAGAAATTGGGTCTTGGAAGCATTAAAGGTAACAAGGTTTTCTCTGCCCCAATTGGAGATAGTATTTAGATCAGAATTTAAGAGATCTATGGCTTCATTACGTTTGTCGTTGAGGGATTGCTGGCTGGGGCGTTCTGAAAAACTAATGGAGTAGTGTAAGGTTGAGTCGTCTGCATATGAATGGATGGGAATTAAGGTACAGTTAAGGAGATCATTTATAAAAATTAGAAAGAGAATAGGAGATAGAACAGAGCCTTGAGGAACACCGGAGTTTATAGGGTGAGGAAGTGAACAATGGCCGTCCACAAACGCGGCTATGGAACCGCCAGAAAGGAAATTAGAGACAAAGGCACAGGTGGAGGGATAGAAACCGAAGGAGGGTAGTTTAGAAATTAAAGATTTGTGCCAGACTCTATCGAAGGCTTTCGATATGTCTAGTGCAATAGAAAAAGTCTCGCCGAAGTCCTGAAAGGAGGATGACCAAGAGTTAGTAAGATATGAAAGAAGATCACCAGTAGAGGGTCTTAAGGAAGCCATACTGGCAATCTGAGAGCAGATTATGAGAAGAGAAATGCTTAATAATTTTGGAAGCAAGAATAGTTTCAAAAACTTTAGAAAGACGAGAGATGAGAGCAATTGGACGATAGTTGGAGGGTTGAGAGCGGTCACCCTTCTTTGGGACAGGTTGAATGTAAGCAAACTTCCAGCATGAAGGGAAGACGTTAGAGGATAGACAGAGACGATAGAGTTTGCCTAGGCAGGGAGTCAGCACGTTAGCACAGTTTTTGAGAACAACATGAGGAACACTGTCCGGACCGTACACCTTATTAGTGTTAAGCCCAGAGAGGGTAGAAAGTACATCTTTAGAAGAGATTAGGATACTATTCAACTGGTTTTGTGCAACTAACTAGTATGCAATCACTAAAACATTCATGTGATGAGAGCATAGCACCCTTATCTTCCGATATATCAACTATATCCAATTGGGGGAGAGAACATTTTGTTACTTTCAATGCTACCAAGACCCAATTTCTCGATTTATCTACCCGTCCTGAACTTCCACATATTCTATCCTATATACTTCAACAATACACATTTCAACCTTTCATATTCTTTAAGTATTCTTGATGTTTCCTTTTCTTCTAACCTTCCTTGGAGAGATCCTATTACCAATCTTGCTAAAACAGCTTCCCAAAAGTTAGGTAAGCTCAACCGTCTCTGTGGGTTCTACACCCTCGTACAACTTCTTGCTCTAGAATAGGGGCGCAGTACACCCATGTATCGAGTGTTGTGTGCATGTGTGAGGAGGTTCTACCATTACCACACTTCTGGAAAGGGTAGAGCAAAATGCATTTATTCTCATTAACTATCGTCCTCTTGCTATTTCCCTACAATTGTTCTCAGTGTATACCTCCTTCCTTATGGGGAGTGGTGGGCACCCGCCTTTCAACACACTCCCACCCTTTTTCTGTCCAACTCTCTAACCCAAGAATGAACCCATTTTCACAGTCTTTCTTCTACTTAACAAGTAAGCTTAGGAAGTCTCTTCCTCATTCAGTCTTTCCCTCATGCTATTACTTAAACTGCTTCAAGCTCCATGTGTCCAGACATTTTGACTCGAATGTACCTTGAATTTGGCTGTGTCAACTTTGGGGAATATTCTTGTTCATACAGCTTTGCCTTTTGTCTTCTTCATTCCCAGTGGAAAAACAAAACATGAATAAAAACGAACACACCTTTCCCTCTCCCACTTACAAACGAATAGTGAGACACACACATTGACACAGGACACACGTACACACTAATACCAAACTAATGCTTCAAAACCACATAATCCCAAATACTGACAGACAAGCGTACACACCACACACATACTCCTAAATCAAACCTAATCTCTTTCACGCTCTCTCTCTCTCTGAAACTGTTGCTCACCCTATTAATCAAAACAACAACAGCAGCAGGAAAAACAATAACACCACACTTTTTCACACCAGTACACACACACACACACACACACACACACACACACACACACACACACACACACACACACACACACACACACACACACACACACACACACACACACACACACACACACACACACACACACACACACACACACACACACACACACACACACACACACACACACACACACCCACCTATCACCCAAAACTCTTGGATAAATACATACATATTATAGCCTACACACCAATAACAAACACACACACACACATACATAGCGCTAACAAACACACATACATCCATATACACCACTAGCAAAAACACACACACCACTAACAAATAAACAAATACACATACACCTAAGCACAACCCACCAATCACGTACAATTATACACACACACACACAGGTACACACAACCAACTAACTACACCCAAACCTTGGCATACACATACATTTAATCACCACCGTAATTAACCGAATCGAACCAACACGTCACACCCTATCCAGTCGAATTAACCGTGACATAACACACATGGTCACCCTTACACACACACACACACACACACACACACACACACACACACACACACACACACACACACACACACACACACACACACACACACACACACTCACACACAACAACACACACTCACAGACACACACACATACACACACACACACACACACACACACACACACACACACACACACACACACACACATTCACGAAAGGTAGATTGTAGGCACTAATCGAATAGGGCAATACCCAGGTGGCATGTGATAGGAGTCGCTATAGTTTTAGAGAATAATCCTGTTCGCTCTCTCACACACTTTGTCTCCTAAACACTACACCACACAAGCACACTATACTACTTTCAATACAAAAAATAAAAATAAAATAAATATACCGGTATATAAATAATAATAATACTAATAATAATAATAATAATAATAATAATATTAATAATAATAATACTGTAATAATAAAACCTGTCCCAAAGAAGGATGACCGCTCTCAATGCTCTAAGTTTCGTCCAATTGCTCTCATTGCATGCATCTCTAAAGTGTTTTAATCTATTCTAAATTCCAAATTTCTTAAGCATATTTTGTCTTCCCATAATCTTCTTTCAGATCATCAGTATGCTTTTCTAAAGGGATGCTCTACTGATGATTGCCTTTCTTACCTTACTAACTCTTGGTCACCCTCCTTTCGGGACTATTTCTATTGGTCTAGTACTTTGGACCTATCGCAAGCCTTCGATAGAGTATGGCACACATAACTGATTTCCAAACTACCATCCTTTGGCTTATATTCCTTGATCTGTGCCTTTATCTCTAATTTCCTTTCTGGCTTGTAGGTGGCCATCGCTCACTTCATCGACTTATCAACTCCGGTGTTCCTCATTACTCTATCGTATCTGTAATTTTATTTCTAATATTAATTAATGGTCTTCTCAACTGTACCTCTAGTTTTATCCACTACTATGTTGATGACTCTACCTTACATTATGTAACTATAGTCAATATTTTGCCAGCTGATATTTAATTGCCACATATTCATCTTAATTACTTGGCTATTACGAACATTGTGTAGCGAAATTTGTTGCTAATTATGAAAACTTGGCAAGATGATGATGGGCAGACATATTAGTTTCATATTTGTCCATTAATTATCGAGAAATCAGCTGCTAAAGGATTCAATTTGTCATCAGCTGGAGAAAAATTTACTAGTTTTCTTCAATGTCCCACCAGTCAATCACTCCAAAACTCATGTGATGAGGCCATAGCACGCATATCTTCTGATCTATCATCTATTCCCGACTGGGACAGAAAATATCTTGTTACTTTCAATGCTTTTCATCATCTTCAGCTCTCTTTTCTTTATCTATCTACCCGTCACAATCTTCTATGTTACTATCCATTACTCTTCAAACAACACAGAAGTCAATCCTTTGACTTCTCTCAATATTCTTGGTGTCTCTTTTTCTTCTGCTTTTTCTTGGAAAGACGATATCACCACTCCTGTTAAAACAGCCTCCCAGAAGTTAGGTGTGCTCAACCGTCTCCGTCACACAGCTTCTTGCTCTGTACAGGGGCACAGTACGCTCATGTATCGAGTACTATTCACATGTGTGGGAAGGTTCCACCCATGCCGCACTGTTCGAAAGAGTAGAGTAAAAAGTATTTGTTCTCATCAACTCACCTCCTCTCACTAATTCTCTACAATCTCTCACTACATGTTGCAATTTTGCTCATCATTCACTTTTCTACTGATATTACAATAATTAATGTTCTTCAGAGCTTTGACAGTGTATACCTCCTCCCTTACAGAGAGAGGGAGGCATCCGCCTTTCAACACAATCGCCCCCTATTCTGTCCAATTCACTAACCCAAGATCGGTTCGATTTTCCAAGTCATTCTCCTACTCAACAAGTGAACTTTGTTTTTTTATCCCTCAATTTATCTTTCCCTCATCCTATGACTTAAATATTTCAAGCTCCGTGCGTCCATACATTTTTACTCTAACGTACCTTGAATTTGGCTCCTTATCACTCTTTCTATGCAGGTGGCAATGCCTCATGTTTCCGTCATACATATGGAAAGAAGGAATACAAATATATATGAATAACTATATTAATAACCCGCCAAACACCCTCACCCACAAAACTCGCCAGTCTCCCTCAATCGCATCTCTCTCTCTCTCTCTCTCACACGATTCATTCATACTCAAAATTAGTCAACACCATAATCAACCAAATCGATCAGGCCCGTCACCTCCTGACCCCCTCCCATCCCCCTTCCTATCTAACCACATAATCAAATAACATAATACACACACACACACACACACACACACACACACACACAAATCACCTATACAAACATTAAATCACCACCGTAATCAACCGAATCGAAGCGACCCTCCATCCCCTCTCCCCAGCCTATCAAACCGCATTACCCGTAACGTAATACAGACCGTTAGTTATATACAAGCGCTAAACACTGGGCCATGATATATTATTAGCCTAGTTGTTAAACGCTGGAACACACTGGCAGAGTGACAATCCTATCAGTGGCCTTCATTGCTGCCTCATTGTTTTGGTTTGGTGAGGTGGGGTGGGGAGGGACGGGTTAGACTTTTTTTGTTTGTGGGTGTGGGGTGAGGAGGGAGGCTTCTGTCCGGTGTGATTAGAATTGTGGGGTGGGATGGGGTTTTGTGCTCAATAGAGTGTTCTTGGATGACATCACACAGGATATCGAAAGTGGAGTTGCATCCATTTTGGAGGACCCGTGGATGTTAACAAAAGGGGGGTAGCTTGAGGAGCTGAGCAGTGTTATGTTCGAAATTTCTCAAACTTTTCAATTTTTCATGTTTTAGTACTCCTAACATTAATGTTTAAGTCAGTCACAAGATGCCACAATTATGTTGTAGTACAGGGTGTAGAAGCAAGTCAAACAAGACTCCTGGTCCATTACTTGTATCCCTAAGATTTTCATCTGCCAAGAAGAGCAACACTAAAAATTAACAGCGCAGAGGAGGTCATTGCGAATCTCACGAATATCCAGAACCAAGATTTCTCACATATATTTTCAGCACACAACAATGACATACCCTATATAGGATATTCGTCTGTGAACAACCAAATGTGGTACTTTAACCCTTTCGTGTACGGAAAGACGCACCTGCATCTTTCTGGGACCATCAGGGGAGTTCAGAAACCTTTAGTTTACTTTTACCTACCCCTGCAGTTGTCTTTGACAGAACGCATTCTCATAAAAATAATGTTGATGAGCTTATGAGATTAGGAGAATTTTGTATATACATAATACGAGGCATCTTAGGAGCCTGAGAGGGGAATATCATTGGTTATCATTCATTTGTTTGTGTTTGAGAAATGAGTTAAAGCTGACGAAATAGATCAACATACTCTCCTTTTCGTCTGCCAGTTTTACAATATATAAATGGGTGGATAGGACTCGTCAGCCTTGGTCGGCAACCCATCTAAGGGAACCACCATTATGAAAAAGTGTGGGTTAAGGGGGAAATTAAAAGAGAAACAAAAGGCTTGTTGGTGTCTATTTGAAGAATTGATACGATAATCCATCATACACTAGTAACTTACTTCCCTATCCCAACATGATAATAGAAAGCATAAGCTAAATAATACGAGTAATGCAAACATTTCAACTTTAATGGGCCACAGCTGCAAGAAAGAAAAAAGCCTCAAAAAGTATAAGTGTACCGGATATTTTCAATACTTAAAATTTCTTCATCTTGAATGTTTAGAAGTATCTAAGAGAACTCGCGGGACACCCTGTATATGAATGGTACTCGGGTGTGGACATATCTAATGCAAATAGTGCTAAATATGTTATAAAAGAATAATTATTTGCAATATTAAAACGTAATTCAGCTAGAAGTGCAGATTCACCCGAGGAATTTTTTTGAAAATCTTTATTATGGGTACCGGTACCATATCACGATTTGAGACACGTTATTGAGAATCCGTGAGAATGAAAAGGTATATAATGATAGTTTTTTTTACCCTGTGGAGTTCAAAAGTCCTTCTCTAAATTATATACAGTACATGGAGTTCAAAAGTCCTTCTCTAAATTATATACAGTACATGGAGTTCAAAAGTCCTTCTCTAAATTATATACAGTACATGGAGTTCAAAAGTCCTTCTCTAAATTATATACAGTACATGGAGTTCAAAAGTCCTTCTCTAAATTATATACAATCGTCTAGCTTTAGCCAGAATACACTTTTAAAGTGCGTCATTATCACTAAGGGGTATACAAACTAACAGCTAAGGTAGTAATCATCACCTCCAGCATTAATTAGAAGAGTAATCAGCAGGTCTGGAGTCACTATTACCTTTAATTACAAGTATATCGAATTTAAAACACACGGTTATTTCCACTAAAGCACATCTTTAATTTATTTATACACACACACACATCCATTACTTACACACCACGCACACACATCCATCATTTACACACACACACACACACACAGACAGAGCCATGTCCTTAACCTTTTCAGTACGGTGACGCCATTTACCCTCTAACTCTGGCTATACGTGAACGATTGTATGCAGCTATGGAAGGATCTGTGGGAGTCATATGGTTAAATGAGAGTGATTCAGCCTTCTTTAACCTTTTAAAAGATCTTTTGAAGATAAATAAAATGTATTAGTGGAAGCGTAGACAATGTTTAAATAATGCATTTTTATGAAGTGATTAAGTCATGAAGCATTTTATTTTTCTCAACCCAGGGACTGTAGGCTGTTCAGTAGCCTGTAACTCTAACGAGGCCCCGAAATTATTGATTGAAGCTTCGAAATGTTGGGTTTTTCTTTTGTGTCGCACTAGATGGTCTCAGTGGAGCTTCAAGGTGTTGATTGGTTCCTTTCTGCCACACTAGATGACGACACCTTATTTATACACGTCACTTGATTTGCAGAGAGCAGCTATACGGTCGTTTACAGCATCTTCGAATATGGTCGGGCATCTTCTATGCTATGAATTGGTGACGATGTAGGGGGTGTTTTCTTGTTGTGTCAGTGTAGCCAGGATATTTGTAGAACAGCAGGAATGAACAGATCACCTCGGAAAAATCCCTGACGTTTGGCGTGGACTCGTTTCTGAGTTCTTTTTGGTCTGCAGTCCACGACGCTATCCACTGTGCTATCGCCTCTCCCAAATGTGTGAATATGTACAGTATATAATTATAACCTATGTGAGTTTTGTGTATGTGTGTCTACTGTTTGTGTGTAATAGTGATAAGAAATGTTTTTGTTTTATGTTTCACTTGCAGCCGGAAGGTTTAAAATCCTTAGTTTTTCTAGACCGTGGTACAGAACAATATAATTATAGTCTACCTTAGCTGTTGTTGTTCCCCAGGCTGTCTGACCGAGCAGCCCCAAGGTCCCAAGCAAGGCCAAGGCCTTAACCAAGCGCCCCCAGAGAACCCTCCCCGCTTTACCACTAAGAAAGCCCAGGTGACCGAAACCGCTCCCAGGCGAGGGGCTGAGGAGGGTGCGGAAACCTCCGGGACACCAAAGCCCCACCCAGGGCCCTGTGCCCCTTAACATTTATGAAGGGAATATTGAGGGGCAAAGGAAAAATGTGACGCTTTGGCTCCCAGTCTGCCAGCCTCTAGGTTGGCAGTAGAGCGGTCAATCCACGGAAGAGACGCCACAACTTGAGATCTAGAAAACATATAAGCAAAAGGAACAGTCAGAGTAAGCTATGGGTATGGCAGAGAATGTTCAACTCTCACTCTGATAGACCACCCCATCACCACATGACTAGAACCCAATCCTCTAGCATCATCTAGAAAGCCGCCTTGGCGGGGGGATAGCTCCCCTATCTCAACCCCTTGTGGGGTTGGGCACCCGCCCAGCGGTCGTTTTTACTCTCTCTCTCTCTCTCTCTCTATATATATATATATATATATATATATATATATATATATTGAAGTGACGGGGTTGGATAGAACGGGGCTGGGAAACACCTGTAGGATTGCCAGCCTACAGGTGAGTGGGAAGGACAAACGAAGACACAAACAACCAAGACACCATTCTATACCAGTTCCCCATGATGAGGAGGAACAAGAAACAGAAGAGTACCCCATTTAACCTGGTCATTCCCGTTTTCTGTCTACCAAGGAGACGGGTCACCTAGGTCAGTCACCCCTATTAAAAAATGGAAAGGTCAGCCAATCACCATCCAGGTTTCAAACCCTCCCCACCAATCACCAACCTTGATTGCACCAGCAGCCAGATTTGCAGTACACAGAACAAATGTTTATGCAAATTCCACATGAAAGACCTGAGTGCTACCGACGTAAGTGGGGATAATAGAATCTACAATACAAGACTGTTACGAAGAACTCTGGACCAACCCAGGAACATAGAGAAGACCAGAGTTATTCCCGGATTCACAAATAACCCTCAATTATAATAAAATCACCAGAACTGCTATTATATCCTTCCTAGACTTAGTAACTCCCACCGGAGTAATAAATAAAATACTTTAAATGATTAGGTACCTTATGATAACTACCATGTATTTTTAAGCTAAGTATTTACTTCATTATTGATGTCACAACGATTCACTGTATCCCTTTAACATTGAATTACTATAAGTTGAAGCTCAGAAAATATCTGAACATGCACTCAACGAAATTTTTGAGAGAGTCATTCTGAGTTGAGCAGCCACACCGAGCAGAGCTACATCTCCTCCTCTCTTCACCACCACCACAATGCCTCCCGCAACTTCCACACTCGTTGCCAGCACTGTAAAGTGGTTTAATGTGAAGAAGGGCTTTGGATTTATCACCAGGGACGACAACAGCACTGATATTTTTGTACACCACAAAAATATTAAGAAAAACAACCCCAGGAAGTCTGTACCCTCTCTAGGTGACGGAGAGAGGGTAGAATTCCACACCAAAACAGGGGCAAGAGGTCCTGAGGCCACTCTGGTCACAGGACCCAGGGGCAAAACAGTCAAGGGCTCACATCATGCCCGAGACTTGAAGGAGAGGCAGGGTATTATGAAAAAGGTTGACAGACTAAAGAGCATGGACCTGCCTGGTGATATATCAATTAAGATCGATATTATCATCAGGATGGCCGTGGCTCTTGCTGGAGGAAACAACTCCCTCCTCCAGCAATACCTACCTGCCCTCCTTCAGGCCAACAATCTCCCAGGTATTTTTGTACCAGGAGGGTTGTTGGACAATGCCCAGAGGGGTCCTGTCAGACAGAGACCTACTCCACAGAGGCGCTTGACCATCAAAGCACCTCTAAACAGAAAAAACTGTCCCCCTGAACCTGAAGCAGAAACTCCAGAAGCTGATCCTGTAGAAGCTACTGAAGGAGCTGCTGAAGAAACCAACTCAACTCTGACACCTGCAGCAGAAGAAGAAGAGGCGATGGAGGAGACCACTGCAGTCAACACCAACCCACCTGCAGAGCCTCCTTCACCTCCTTCAAAACCAAAAAAAGGTGCCTCCATGCCCCTCATTTAAATCGAACCAGTGAGACAGGTAGAGAAGAAACCAGACACCCCCAAGACCCCTCGCCAATTGTTCTTGGATATCTGCCTACCACACCTGAATAAGGACCACAACATGACTATGAGTTATGCTTACGAGGACTGCATCCCACCTGAATACAACGGATTCCTGAGCTACTGCATGTTAGACTGGAAGAAGGAAGGCTGCAATTGCTATTTTCACACAAAAGGCAAATACAACTACATCGAATGCAGCCTAACAGTGAAGCAAGCTCTGAAACAAGGCTTCCCGGACCTCCCGAGGAAGTAATATCACCACCACCACCCATCATCCTCACCAACACCTCATCACCAGCGGGCTATTAGTACGGGACTCCCAGTCGGGCCGGGAAGATAAATATATGGCCTTAAATTCCCTACCCGTACAATAGCCCACAGTTCCAGCCACTCAGCTCTCGACCCACTGCCTCCCTGGTCGGGTCCAGCCGTCTTCGTAGTAACGCCGATCTCTCAAACACTGAAAACCCACAGGCAGTTCCAGTTAAGCCTGGACACCTTTTTCTCCTCCTAAAACTCACTTCATCCAACTAATTCTTGTCCTATCCCCACTTCCCTCTAACCCCCTGTCACTACTCAAATTATTATTATTATTGAGAGAGTAAGCACTTCCACCTCGGTAATGTTCTTAAGTCTGAAAAGTCCGGAGCATCTAATGCATGGTTCACACATTGGCGAGTCGGAGCGCGAGGCCAACGCGAGTGATGAAATTCTTGCACTCGCCAATGATTATCCCAAATTCGCCGACACTCGCCGACACTCGCACAGACTCGCGTTGACTCGGGCTGCACCGCGTACACTCGCGAACGCGGGCAAATATTTCATGCATGCATGAAACTTGGAGAGTCAAGTGGGACTAGGACGCCAAACCGCATAGACTCGCGTAGACTCACGTATACTCGCGTAGACTCCTGTACACTCCTGTAGACTCGTGTGACACTCATGTAGACTCGCGTGACACTCATGTAGACTCGCGTTGTACTATTTAGACATTAAATGATCGCGAGTCTACATGAGTCTACGCGAGTCTACGCGGGTCTACATGAGTCTACACGAGTACAACATGAGTCAACACTATATGCAAATAACCATGTGGGTGCCAATATTGGCAAAGGCGAGTTTAACAGGAGTCAACACGACCCTAACGCGAGTTAACACGGGGTAACGCGAGTGTAACACGCGTAAACGAGAGTACCCACGTGGTGGTCTGAATTTCACAATATGTGTGGCGAGTCTATGCGAAACCAACATGAGTATACATGAGTTTACGCGATATTAACGCGGGTCTATGCGAGTCTACGCGAGGAACGGCGAAACCAACGTGAGTCTACGCGAGGAACGGCGAAACCAACGTGAGTCTACATGAGCACGATGGAGTGGAAGCCTTTGTAGTTGTAGAATTCCGTACCAGCATGTGGAGGGCATTTGATGGCGCAGTGCTTTCCTTCGATGGCACCAACGGTATGCGGGAAATCCCAGCGCTTGGAAAACTCACTGGCAACCACCTTCCGCTCCGCCGGTGTCCTGGTGCAACGTATAACCTCCTCCTGGTATTCTGCAATGATGGCTTCGCATGTTGCAGGCACAATGAGGGAGATGGTGTTCCGGGCCACACGGAACGCGTACTGTAGGCTAGGATATGAGTCACCAGTGGCCAGGTAGCGGAGTGTGATTTCAATCCTCAGCCCAGGTGACAAAGCCTGCCTCCAGAAGGTGTCCTGCTTCTCTACCCTAGGCCCGACACGTGCCACCATCTCCCTAAACATGTGGACGTCCACACGTAGGAAGTTCCGGAATCCTTTGGGGTCCTCTCTCTCAAGCTCCTCCATAATTTGTTCGTACACACCGAACTGTGGCCGTCTCAGTAGCCACCTCCTAGCCCAAACTGTCCTTCGTGGCCTTTCCCCTTGACGTCTTTCTTCAGCCTCCTTCTCCTCCAGCTCCTCTAGGTCTACGAGATGCATCTGCATCTGCAGGAGTATGACCACAGCTGCCGCTCTGCGCCTCGTGATGGACATGGTGTGTGGGTGGGTGGGGGGGTTGGGCTGTATCCTGCAGAGTAACACGTACGTCCGTCCGTGGTGGTGTTGCGTGGTGTGAGAAATGGTGCCAGTGGGGGCCTCTTTATACGTTTCCTGACACTCGCCAACACTCGCACACACTCATGTTAGACTCCCATACACTCCTGTTAACTTCCTGTAGACTCGTGTTCATCTCGTGTAAACACGTGTAAACTCATGTAAACTCCTGTGACACTCGTGTAGACTCCTGTAGACTCGCACTATTCGTACCCTGGAATGTGACCGTTATTTGTCAAATTTCGGCGGTGCGTGTTAGGGTCGTGTTACACTCGTCGACACTCGCGGATACTCTTGTGAACTCGTGTAAACTCATGTAAACTTGTGTAAACTAGTGTTATATTCGTGTTATATGCGTGTTTACTCGCATCAGATGCTACTCGCGTTGGGTTCGGGCTCCATCAACGGCGGTATGCGGCGAGTGTGACTCGCGTTGGCCTCGCGCTCTGACTCGCCAATGTGTGAACCAGGCATTACTAAAAGTGGCAACTGCATTCCCCTCCCCCTCAAGCCTACAACGAGCCCTGTTGTGTGCCTCTGACGTCTGGACGTGGGATTCCTGACGGTGCGAAGCAGCCCTGAAGTCTGGCCAGGCGAACCTACGCTCTACGTCGGCCAGAACTTTCAACCCCCCCCCCCCAGCTCCCCCTAAGTGTCTCTGAGTATCTTACGTTGTGATTATTGATGTGAAGGTAAGGTAAAATATGTGAATATTCATTGTTAATCTCTGTGCTTGATCTGTGCCTAAGATCCTTTATTTATTGCGTATGTATTAATCCTTTAGAAACCAGATTAAACCTTGTGAAGATCTGTGCCCAAGATCTAGTGTTAACCTCTCTACTAAATTCATATAAAACATTCTACACATACGTTACATAATAGTGTAAACTCATAATCAAGCCGAATACTCACAGATTTTCCTTGTGTATGTCCATTCTATTTTATTTATGTACCAAGTTGAAGCTGAAGTGTATACTGTGAATTGATTCCCTTCTAAACCTTCACTTTTACCTAGAACCTACGCTCAATTTCGTACCTACTGTATTTTAAAACTCAGTTTCCCCCTAATTATGCCTTATTTTGACGTGCGTTAATAGTATAATTTGTGAATACCGTATTAGTTTATTCTATTATGAAATAGATAATTTCGATCCTGCTCGTCTAGGAATTCTAGTTTATGTGTAGATCTATTGTCTAAGTATTTCACCAACTCGAATACAACGCCAATTGTTCTGTATTCCATATAGGAATCTGTTAACCAGTTCAGACTTCAGACCTCCTTCATACCTTATCAGGTATTTCCATCTAAGTGCAACTTCGTCATGTACGCCACATTCAAATTATAGTCTTATTGTCGCTACACGTATACGCTAATTTGTTGATGCGTTCTCTAATCTACTGCAATCAAACTATTGCCTGATTCAGTTAGGTTAGTTCCAACCTTCGAGTATAATTCAGTAGATGTAAATCATTAAATCTGAATTCCTCTACCCATGAGATTATCTTTGCACATAAGAATTAATTATTTGTGTGCTCATGATATAAAGTCTCTCCTGATAATTTAAGTATATCATTAATAGTAAAAATAATTCACTTCCCCTCTCCTTTGAAGTTCAATACATTTCCCCCCTTCATCAGAATAATATCGCACTAACTATATTTACTATTTTGATCATCGCAGTCAAACATATGACCTGAACGACCTACCTAGCCAAAAATAATCCGTGCGCGTGAGCCCTTTAAATCTCCCCCCTTCGCTCCCCACCAATCGCGAGCGAGCGTCTTCCCAGCACCCCCTCATTCACTTTCCCTTTTGCTCTGCCCTACCTTATTGACGCACAGTTATAGATTTCGTTCAACCTGACCGAAACTTATCCAGAATAATTTACAGTAGATACTCGACTCTCATATATATATATTATTATCAAGGGTTTTATCTATGTGTATGTTTGTCTGATTATTATTGCATACTTCCATTATAATATTATCCTTTGATTTATGTTCATTGTATGTTCTTGCCCGACCTTAGTGTGTGATACCCATTAGTAATTGATTGCTGACTATTCTTTATAGTAGTACGGTAATCATCCCTCCACACTTTTGGCCTATTTATATGTGCAAAGTACCTGTCATCTGTGTATGTCAATGCCTACATATTTCTTGCTATTCCCTTATAATAGTCAAGGAGTATACAACCATATCTATATGCCCATTGAATAAATAAGAGTGTATAATTACCTGTGTGTATTTATTGTGTTCATCTTAACCTGATTGAGTACCTAATTTATGAGTAAGAATGTGTTCGACGTGACCCTGTTGAGAGAATATTGAGTCTAAAAGTCCATAGTTGGATTTGAGTAAAGACCAAGAAATAACTCACTTGCTCTCGTGTTCCCGATTTCGACTCCTCTAAATTCTCAACTTTATGGCTCAAACTTTCCTGTCATTCTCTTACTAAATATTTCTGTGCTGTCTATCTTTCCACAAACTCTACCAACTTTTCCAAATTCTTTGACTATCTAAACTCTACAGTGGAACACATTCTATCTATTTCTCCTTTCTCAGAAATCTCCATCTTAGGAGATTTCAATGTTCGCCACCACCAATGGCTCTCCTCTCACACTACTGACCCACCTTTTCTATCATAAATGACCTAGAGCAACCCACCCGTATCCCGGATCACATCGGAGATCGGCCCAACATTCTTGACTTGTTTCTAACTTCTAACCCTTCTTCTTATACTGTCGATCTTTTCTCTCCTTTGGGCTCCTCCGACCATAAACTTATCTCTGTCAACTATCCTATCTCTCCAGTATGGCCACCCGATCCTCCTAGCCGGCGGCGCTTGTGGCACTTTGGCGCTGCCGACTGGGAGGCTCTCCGGCAGTACTTCTTTGATTTCCCATTGAATGATTTCTGCTTCCGTGGCCGGGGACCCTCGGAGAGTGCTGAACGCATTACCGAGGTAATCCTATCGGGCATGGAAGCATACATTCCATTCTCTTTCTCTCAGACTAATGCTAAAAAGTCTTGGTTTACTCACGCCTGTTCTACTGCTGTCCGCAATAAGGAGGAAGCATTCAAACGGTACCGACGCCTTAAAACTCAAGACTCTCATTCTTCCTATGTTTCTGCCCGGAATCAAGCCAAATCTGTTCTTCGACTGGCCAAACACTTTTTCATCAATAATAAATGCACTGAACTATCCAACTCTAGCTCTCCCCAAGCTTTCTGGCATCTAGCCAAAAACCTCTCCAACAATTTCTCTTCCTCGTCTTTCCCTCCCCTTTCCCACTCTGATGGCACAACCATCACTTCCTCTGACAAAGCTAAACTCTTCGCTCAAACTTTTGCTAGAAACTCCACCTTGGATGATTCCGGTGCTATTCCTCCCTCTCCACCCTCCTCTCTCTTACTTATGCTTAATATCCTAATCTCTTCTACAGATGTACTTTCTACCCTCTCTGTGCTTAATACTAATAAGGCGTACGGTCCGGACGGTGTTCCTCCTGTTGTTCTCAAAAACTGTGCTTCCGTGCGGACTCCCTGCCTAGGCAAACTCTTTTGTCTCTGTCTATCCTCTAATGTCTTCCCTTCATGCTGGAAGTTTGCTCACATTCAACCTGTCCCAAAGAAGGGTGACCGCTCTCAACCCTCCAACTATCGTCCAATTGCTCTCATCTCTTGTCTTTCCAAAGTTTTTGAAACTATTTTTGCTTCCAAATTTCTTAAGCATTTCTCTTCTCATAATCTGCTCTCAGATCGCCAGTATGGCTTCCTTAAGGGTCGCTCTACTGGTGATCTTCTTTCATATCTTACTAACTCTTGGTCATCCTCCTTTCGGGACTTCGGTGAGACTTTTTCTATTGCACTACAGTGCATTCATTCGACATATATCGACAGGCCCCGCCCGCTTCCACCAGCGCCGTAGACGAAGTAGAGCTTATCATACCGCAATCTCGGACAAGTCACTTGTCACCTTACCACGGAGCTGATAAGAGCTCCAAGTAAAATTAATTATACGATGTAAGAGCGCTTTAATACATGCATATTTGCAGTTATTCTTTACTATACAATATTACCATATACCATAGTACAGATAAGTAAACTCCATTACCATTGTTACCTCGTCTACTTGGGCAGAGCAGAGGTAGAAAATTATTAAGCTAGGCTTAGCGAGCGACTGCGTTTGGGTGTATAGGGTACGGTACCGTAACCGTAATGCCTCTCCCTCCCTCCCTCTCTCTCTCTCATATTGTGAAGTGATCAAAGTTGTCAATGGTCCAAGTATGGGTGAAAGCCGTTGCTGGTAAACTGGTGAATGAAAGACTCCTTCAATCTTCCTGCCTTGAGTTCTGATCTTATTAATTAATGGCTTTGAAACTTTCGTTGCCTCAGAGGTTTTCTTCACCACCACATCAAATGGCTCAGTTTTCTCCTTATCAAAATACATGAATACATTCAAGACAATATTCCTGGCTTGACTGACAAGTCGGGGAGAACCAGCAGGTCTGCCAGGGGTATGGGTAGGAGACGCCATCTTCCCCCTTCAGAAGACAGGAGGGAACTGAACTGACGTTTGAATGGCAGCGCAGTGACAGTTGAAACCTTCAGAGAGAAGCGTTGCCAATGTAGCTTCCTTACCGCTAGATCAAAAAGTATTTACTTGAACAAGGGAATGGAGCTGTTAACCCTTAAAAAGCGGCTCACCACATAAGTCGTTTTTAATAAAGCTGGACTATGTGGCGGCGCTCGACATAGGTCGAGTGGCAATTTCAGCACGTAATGTTGCTGAGAGAGAGAGACAAGTGGTGGCAGGAGACTAGCGAGCGTATGACTGCTCCAGACCACCGCGGCGAACCTACTGACACGAATCTCAGCTCCCTCCTCCCTCTCTCACTCGCTACATACTGAATTATATGGGGAAAGTACCGAATTACATGCTTTTTGCACTCGCGTTGCACGGTTATTGCAAGAAAACTATCCATCATACAAGGATCGTTATGGTGTCATTCGAAAGCTCTGTTTATGCCCTTTCAGGGATAGATACTTGTTTTACGTTCTGGGTCTTATTTAGGCATGAAAATGATCACGTAAACAGCCCTATTTTGGCTAAAAACACCCCGCTGGGCGGTACATATAAATAAACCGCATAGGCCGCTAAAGAAGGGTTTTAAAGACAGGCTCCAGTCTTAACATTTCTTTCTCACTCGTTGATGTAGAAAGGTAGATGGCTTTGTAGGCCATATTTAATAATTTAAAATGATAAATAAATATTGACTTGATCTAGCGGTAAAATTTTACACCTAGCAATAATAATGCTGGCTATACTCCGAATCTTTTAGCACATGTTATCAATATTGGAGTAATATTCTAGCAATATTAGGTAGGCATTTACTAGTTTGTATTCTTCTAGTTACTTCTGCAAACAGATTAAATAATATTTTTGTGCTGATTTGGTAACCCTGTTGGACACCCGTACCTCGCACAGTCATGCCAGCCGTATGATAACGGTTGGGGAAGTGGGCGGGGCCTGTCGATATATGTCGAATGAATGCACTGTAGACATATCGAAAGCCTTCGATAGAGTCTGGTACAAATCTTTAATTTCTAAACTACCCTCCTTCGGTTTCTATCCCTCCATCTGTGCATTTGTCAATTTCCTTTCCGGCCGTTCCATAGCCGCGGTTGTGGACGGCCATCGTTCACTTCCTCACCCTATAAACTCCGGTGTTCCTCAGGGCTCTGTCCTATCTCCTATTCTCTTTCTAATTTTTATAAATGATCTCCTCAACTGTACCTCAATTCCCATCCATTCATACGCAGATGACTCAACCTTACACTAGTCCATTAGTTTTTCAGAACGCCTCAGCCAGCAATCCCTCAACGACAAACGTAATGAAGCCATAAAACTCTTAAATTCTGATCTAAATACTATCTCCAATTGGGGCAGAGAAAACCTTGTTACCTTTAATGCTTCCAAAACCCAATTTCTCCATCTATCTACCCGTAAGGAACTCCCAGCGGACTATCCCTTATTCTTCAACAATACAAAAATCAATCCTTTATCTTCTCTCAATATTCTTGGTGTCTCTTTTTCTTCTGCTCTCAGTTGGAAGGACCATATTACCAGTCTTGCCAAGGCAGCCTCCCAGAAGCTGGGTGTGCTCAACCGCCTTAGGGGGTTCTTTTCCCCTGCACAGCTTCTTGCTCTGTACAGGGGCATAGTGCGTCCTTGTATTGAGTATTGTTCACATGTGTGGGGAGGTTCCTCTCATACCGCACTCCTAGACAAAGTTGAAAGGAAGGCCATTCGTATCATTAACTCCCGTCCACTCACCAACTCTCTGCAATCTCTCTCTCTCTCTCTGCCGCAATGTTGCATCTCTCTCGCTATTCTATCGCTACTATAATAATTGAGAGTAGACGTGTGCCGCCTGAGCTCTGCCTCCCATGTTACAAAGACTGTTCTATCGAAACCTTTAATTGCTATTGGGATGGCTCCTGACGTAAAGTGTTATAAATGCGATAAAACTGATGGGGAGAGAGAGAAGTTAAAGTGGATTGGATGCTCAACTTGCAAAAACTGGGCCCATATCAAATATGAACACTTGATTGGCATAAAGACTGAAAACGTAGCGCACATAAACTATGTCTGTGAGCCATGTAAGACAAAGCTTGGAGTGTTAACTTCATTTAAGAATGAAATGGAAAACATAAAGAAAGAAATGATGAAAGAATTGATTGAATTCAAAGAAACGATGACCCAAGGTTTTGATGTAATGAGCGATAAACTAAAAAACATCAGGAGTGAATTAAATGATAAGATGACCCAAGGACTAGATGGTATAACTCAACCCCGGGTGCCCAACCCCGAAAAGGGTTGAAATAGGGGAGCTATTCCCCCGCCAAAGGCGGCTTTCTAGGGCCTTTCCTAGCTGATACTGAGAGGATTGGGTTCTAGTCATGTGGTGATGGGCTGGTCTATCAGAGTGAGAACTGAGCAATCTCTGCCATACCCATAGCTTACTCTGACTGTTCCTTTTACTTATATATTTTCTAGATCTCAAGTGACGGCGTCTCTAACGTGGATTGACCTCCCAATCTACCAAGATTGGAAGCCAAAGCGTCACATTTTTCCCTTGCCCCTCAACTTTCTCTTCATAATTGCTGAGGGGCACAGGGCCCTGGGTGGGGCTTTGGTTTCCCGGGCGTTTCCGCACCCTCCTCAAGCTCCCCGCCATGGAGTGGCTTCGGTCACCCCTTTATTGTGGTCGGCGGGGAGGGTTCTGTGGTGGCGCTCGGTTATGGCCTTGGCCTTGCTCGGGGCCTTGGGGCTGTTCGGCCAGGCAGCTTGGGGAACAACAACAATAACAACAACTCAAGAACTTTCAACTCAATTGAAAGTAGTGAAGATGGAGATGCAAGGAGTCACTAGTGGTATGGGAAATGTTGTTGATGCTATAAGCGCTGACCCCGCGCAAACGTCAGCGGTTTCTGACTCGCCTGGGTGGTCGGATGTGGTGGCGGGGAGAAGAAAGAAGAAAGAAAAGAAGAATCTAATCGTTCTGAAGGCGACGGATGAGAATGAAAAGGCAACTGACAAGAGAGGAGAAATTTCTCAGGCGCTACAGGGGATTCAAATTCAGGATACGAAGTTTACCCCTAAAGGGAACATGGTGATGAATTTTGGCACTGTGGATATGCTGAATGATGCAGTTAAAAAGTTGGTAGAGGTGCCGGCTGTTACTACAAGGAGTGTGAAAAAATTAAAACCAAAAGTGATGATTTGCAATGTTCATCCTGAAGAGTCCAAGAGTGAGATAATTGATACATTAATTGCAAGGAATGATTTTCTGGATTCGATTGATGATATTAAAGGAAAGATTGCCATGATTTTTGATAAACCAGCTGCTGGAGGTACAGTCCATTATATCCTGAAATGTGAGCCTGAAGTCTGTGCGGCTCTCTACAAATATAAAGACAAGGTGCAACTTCAATGGGGAATATATAATATAAGAGACAGGTACCATGCATTGGCTTGTTTCTATTGCCAGAGATTTGGGCATGCAGAAAATAAGTGTGCTGCTAAACTAAACAGTGATGTGCCTGTTTGTTTTAAATGTGCTGGAACACATAGGTCGAAGGATTGTAAGGTGACTGTGAGAAAGTGCATAAATTGTATGAGATACGGGAAACAAGACGTGTATCATTCATCATCAGATACCCGGTGCCCGGTCTTTTCGAGTGAGATAGTCAAGGTGAGAGACCTAACTGATCATGGAATCTAGTGCTTTAATAAAGATAAAGGGGGGACTGATAAACATTCAATCAGTGGGAAATAAAACCTTTGAAATTCGAGACTTAATTAATGAGGCAAAATATGATGTACTAGCGATAACTGAAACATGGCTGAGTGAATACGATACTGCTAAAATACTTGAAATGACTCCTCTAGCGCATACCTTCTTGCACAATCCACGAAAAGGGAAGGGAGGTGGTGGTGTGGGAATTTTTCTTACAAACACGTTTAAGAAGACGAAAATATGTAAATCTGCAAGGTTCGGTAGTTTTGAACATATACAGGTGGGCTGTGAGATTGGAGGCTGGAAATGTACTTTTATTGTAGTTTATAGACCCCCAAATTTAAGTGCCAGTACATTTATTGATGATTTTAGATTATACTTGGAAACAATTGATATGGTTAGTACGAATACATTCGTCTTTGGTGACTTTAATCTGTGGGTGGATGTTCCAAATGATTACTATGCTACTATCTTTATAGAATTGATGGAGTCTTTCCACTTGATAAATAAAGTGCATACTGCAACTTCAAGAGGTGGTCATGCATTAGACTTGGTTTTTACGAATAGAGAAAGCAATATGATAAATGAGCTGTATGTTGAAGATGAGTGTTGTATTTCGCCGGTCCATAAACTAGTTACTTTTAACATGCCGTTTGTAAGTAAACCTAGACAATCTAAGACAATAAAGTGTAGGTCAAAAAGAAAATTTGAGCCACAACTACTAATATCGACTGTTGCGAATGAAATACTAATTAAGAAAAGAGAACACTGTGCTCACGGTGAATTAATAGATGACTGTACGTCATGTTTCACTAATCTGTATAACAGCATTGCTAGAGAAAAATACGAAGATATGTGCCCCATTATTGAAAAGAAAATAGTAATAGTTGATAGTGCGCCGTGGTTTAATGCTGATATTCAAAGAGCAAAAAAGGCCAAGAAGAAATATGAGAGGCTATGGAGACGTCTACGAACCGAAGAGGCAAGAGATAACTATAAAAGAGCTCGGAATATAGAAAACAGGCTCATTGTGCTTAGAAAACGTGAATACTATATGAATGAAGCAAAAGAAGCTGGATCTGACATGAATAAGCTGTATGTGGTACTTGACAACTTGACGGGAAACAAGAAGAAAAATAAGTTACCAGAAGGGATTCCGGATATGACATTGGCGAATTATTTTTCTGACTTTTTTTGTGATAAAATTAATGCCATTGTTGGAAATTTTGGAGTAGTCGAGACTCAAGACGTTGTTGTAGCTGAGCCTACTGTGACTAAGTTAACAGAATTTACTATGACGGATCTGAATACAGTTAAATCCATAGTTACGAAAGCAAAACTTACCCATTGTAGTAATGATCCTATACCGATACGTGAAATAGTGCACAGTAAAAATTTTAACAGTTTTCTGGACATATATGTTGACATAATAAACTGTAGCATTGCAAATAATGTATTTCCATCGTCTGAAAAGAATGCGATTGTGAAGCCTATTATTAAAGGGAGCCTTGATTCTCAATGCTTGAGCTCTTTTAGGCCTGTTTCCAATTTAACATTTCTATCAAAAATTACTGAAAATGTAATTCTGGGTCAGTTATGGGATCACTTGAGTTTAGTGAAGGCTCTCCCAGGCAACCAGTCCGCATATAGAAGACTTTACTCTACGGAAACCACGATGTGCTCTGTGATTAATGATTTACTCGTGCAAATGGACAATGCGAAGTGTGGAATCTTAATTTTGTTGGACTTGAGTGCTGCGTTCGATACAGTGGTGCATAGCTTACTAATAGAAGACTGTAAAGCTATTGGTATTGATGGTAATGCGCTGGAATACCTTCAAAGTTACCTTACTAACAGAACTTATTGTGTGCAAATAAGTAATAAATTCTCAGAGATGAAGCATCTAGAGAGGGGTGTCCCTCAAGGGAGTGTTCTTGGACCAATTCTATTCTGTATATATACAATTGCACTATCTAGCATATTAATGAAACATGGAGTGAAATTCAAGCTGTTTGCGGATGACAACCAATTCTATCTGGCACTAAGTGACGTGGTGAATGTTGAGGAGAAGATTAGTGGTTTACTAAAAGACATTGGGAAGTGGATGGAGTCAAAGCAACTGAAATTAAATGAAAATAAAACTGAATGCCTATTAGTAGGCAGACGGGTGAACCTTGAGAGGCTGGGCGTGCAAAGCCTCAATATCAATGATAGTGTGATGACTGTGAGTAGTGTGGTGAAGGATTTGGGAGTCTTGGTTGATAGTGAACTGTCATTTAAAAACCAGATTAATCAAACAGTGCGAATCTCTGCCTATCATCTGAGGAATATTGCTTTTGTGAGAAAATATCTGGATATTAATACAACCAAAATGTTGATCCACAATCATGTAATTAGTAAATTAGACTATTGTAATTATCTATATTATCGACTACCAAATTACTTGCTACGAAAACTACAACTTATAATGAATAGAGCAGCAAGATTAATAAAGAGTTTACCATTCCGTGCGAGTATAACGCCGGCATTAATTGACCTGCATTGGCTGCCGGTGAAAGCGAGGATCATATTCAAACTGTGTGTTATAGTGTATCAAGCTTTGAACTTTGGAAAGCCGGAATATGTGGGAGACTTATTGGAAGACTTCAATGTTGGCACTGATATGATGCTGAGACATGGCAACGTGCTGCATCAATTGAATGAGCCACGGTGCAATCATGAATTTGGATTTAGGGCCTTCGAAAAGAGTGCACCGAGACTTTATAATAATCTACCAGTTAATGTGAAAAGGTGTGCGAACATAAAGGCCTTTAAAAAGTCACTTAAAACACATTTGTTCAGGGAGTGTTATGACTTAGAAGATGGCACTGTGAGACAAGACTACAAGTGCTAGATGGTTTAAAGGGCAGCTGCGACGAGCGTCACATCTAGTGACGGAGCGCGGCTGAGAAACTCCACACCAAGTAACAAGTAAGTAAGTAAATCAGTGTTCCTCAGAGCTTTCCCAGTGTATACCACCTCCTTTATGTAGGGCACGTGGTACCCGTCTTGCAACTCAATCCCACCCCTACTCTGTGCAACTCTCCAACCCGAGAGTGAAACGTTACTCTCAAACTTTCTTCTACTCAACAGCTGAGCTCTGGAACTCTCTCCCAGAATCAGTCTTTCCCTCTTCCTATGACTTAAATTGCTTCAAACTCTGTGTGTCCAGGCATTTTGGCTCGAACGTCTCTTGATTTTGGCCCTTGTCACTCTTTCAACTATGGGGGAGGCACTCGCTATAGGCAGTTCTGCCTTTTGCCTCCCTCAATCACATAAAAAAACAAAAAAAAACAAAAAAAAAATGTTGTATTATAACCCGGCATAACATATATATATATTATATCTTTCGTCAAGGGGAAACATTAAAGTAGAACATTTGAATACTAGATGCAGCTTCATGAACGATTTGGTAAACGGTAAATCTTACTAAACTAACCTAACCTAAAGACAACTCCATGACCAAAAATAATATAATCTGTAATTAACCTAACCTAAGCTAAACGATCAAAAAGTAACCTAGCCAAACCTAATCTAAAATAAACTAACATAACCTTGCCTAGATTTAACAGGGACTAAATTTTAACATAATTGATCAACAACCCTATGTATGATTATATTCCTAAAATTGTATTGTCTTTCTCTCTCTCTCCTTCCCACTTTAATCAAAGTGAGAGTGGAGGCGCCAACATAAAACTCCACCAATAATTACATCAAAGGGCACCTAGAGAGGCGTACCAACATGACACCATATCTCGCACCTCCCACACACCCATGCAATCCCCTTCTGCAAGGTTGGCAAGCCTGCTGTATCAATGAATGCCATGAGCTCTTCAAATCGAATATATAATTATATACAATGTAAAAAGTAATCATTCGTTCTTAACTTTACTAATCATTTTGCACGGTAGGGTTGGCACGCCTGGCTTGAGAGAAGTGTGTTCGCGCCATTATGAAAGCTTGTGATTGGTTGCCCTGAGTGAGTGATACCAACTTTTCCAATAAGAGACACATGAAGAAATGAGAGCGCGGGAAGAAGGGAAATATACGACTGCGTGGGTAGAGGGAAAACTGCTGATAAAGAATAATGACTACAAACAAACAAAGAAATGGCAAGTGGACCAAACATGATACTCAAAGAAATATAGGTCATAGAACATATACGTGAAGAATATATAAGTAAGTAGAGAAGAATACATAACTCTGTAAAACTATATATTACTCATAAACATGTGAACACTTGGTGGGAAAAAAAAAAAAAAAGTACAGTACAGTCGCAGTTGTTAAGGGGGGGGGGGGGGGGATGATTCACTGTTTGGTCGATTTTTCCATGTATTCATTATTTTTTCCTAGTTTCCTCCCTAGACCTCCATCAAACTTTAAAGAAACATCCAATAGATCCCCCTTGTAGATTAGTTTGTAGATTTTTCGGTAGAAAAAAGTACTGGTCGAAGGCCGGTTGTTCCAAAATTAAAGACTTACTATCGTTCGCCAGGAAAAATATCGACACCTAAATAGCACGAAAGGTCTAAATATTGACCAAGGAATGCGGCACAAATCTTAAAATCTGAAAACTAATGGGGGCTGAACATGAGGGAGAAGGGGGTCTAGAAAAACAACCCAATTTCTCCTTATTTCCGATACATTCCACAAATATAAAGGAACCTCCGAATTACAAATATCATGTAGATAATTAAGGGGGGATGGGCTGGTTTGTATGGCCCCCTTGTCTCTCGTGTTCAACCCCATTTGTTCTTAGATTTTAACATGTTCGCCCTATTAGTTTGGATTTTAAGACTTTACGCCCCATTTCTTTGTCAATATTAAGACCTTTCGTGCCATTTAGGTTTCGTTTATTTCCTGGCGAGCGATAGCGAGCATGTAGTTTGTAAGAGTAATCGGCCTTCAGCCGCGATATATTATTTCTACCGAAAAATGTACACATTTATCTTGGAGGGGGGTCTAGGGGGTGTCATTTTACAGGTTGATGGAGGAAACTAAAACATATTAAACAATAAGCAAATAAATAGACCCCATCTCCTCTTAATACGAAGTTACAATTCAACCCTACACTTCTTCGGAAACATATGTATTAGCATTACCCCTATTTGGGCCGAGAGTTTTATATTTCGTCCTTCATTAATTTGGAATTTTAAGTCATTTCAACCTATTAGTTTGGCGATAGTAAGACGCTTCACGTCATATGGGCGAGCGATAGCTAGCATGTGACTTTTTTTTTTTTCATTGACAAAATGTACAAATTTAGCTTGGAGGGAGTCTGGGTGGGTATTTTTTAGTTTAAAAGAAGTCTGGGAAAGCGTTTTTCTTACCCTAGGGTAAAACAACTAAAATACATGGCAAAAGCAAGCAATATCCTCCCAACCCAATAGACATCGTACCAGACAGTGTTAACTCTTTCTGTACCGGCGACGTCTTTTTAAGTTCAAAATAGCTATATTTAGACGATTTTATGCAGTTTAAGAATGTTCAGTGATATTGAAAAGGGTTAAGTGGGATAGTTTGAAGCCTGTTAATTGCTTAAGCTGAATACAATCGTCTAATAATAACCAGAATAAAGTTAAAAGGCCGTCGCCTGTACGGAAGGGGTTAATGTCCGGGACTGTCTAATATCAGTATAATTGAAGGGTTACATGTGATGCTGTACCCAGTATTATACTTGACCTCAACTTGAATGGTGTACCAAATTATATTAATTTATTCTGGGATCTCCGATGCATCACAAAATCAATGATCAGTGCCTAGCTAATTGTAGCCATTTTCATATCTCTACGGTATACAGTATATATATATATATATATATATATATATATATATATATATATATATATATATACAGTATATATGTGTGTGTGTGTGCTGTATACAGGTGGATGGGAATCGTCAGCTTTGGTCAGCAACCCGTCTAGGGGAGCAAACCTTGTACAAATCCAAACTGGACACCTAAGGGTGAAGGAGGTTATTGGATGAACTAGCCTCCCACCAATGTTAAGAAAATGGTGCTAAAAAGTCACATAGGGGGCCTCGGAGTCGGACGGACAATCCTGTAAGTCCTTGAATAAACTGGCTCAGGTTGTCCTCACGAGTTGGCAATTTATGTATGGCAACCCTCATAAAGGGGAGAAAGGCATTCGGATATATATATATATATATATATAGAGAGAGAGAGAGAGAGAGATAGATAGATAGATAAAACTAATAACAGTGCAACACAAACACACAACGACACACTCACAACGAAAACACAAAACAAAAATAACAAAAATAACAAACTTTAACACCAAAACTCGAAAGGACATACAGAAAAATGTGAGAAAATGAAAAAACACTCGAATGCTCCTGCTCCCTTCCCCCACGAAACAAGGCAGGTCGACTCCGTAATGTTGGCAACCCTTGTTTCGCAGTTTTGTCACGGGTAATTGTAGGTATTGGCAGCCCTGGTGAGTGGCCCTTTCATGAGCGGAGAGAGAGAGAGAGAGTGAAAGTGAGAGTACAAACGAAGTCAAGGGCGACACTCCAGGTTGATTGCCCTCTATATAACTGCTGCTCAGCGTGTTCGACAGTGGTTTAGAGTGGATATGGACAATTGGAAAGGGAAGAACTGCCCTGTCTATGGCAGGGTTAGGAGATGTAAATAGGGGACAATTTGGGGTTAGTAATATAACAAAGCTATGAGTGATTGTTCATGCATCATATTTCATTATTTATATATGCAGTGGTCCTCGATGTATCTGAAGAAAATACACAAAAATAGTTAGGCAGTCACTCGCAGACTTAAGGGGAGGTATTTAGTGTGTTCCCTATATTTCCATCAAGCTTACGATTACACCCCCTAGACCCCCTTTCAAGATAAATATGTACATTTTTCGGTAGAAAAATGTCCCGGCCGAAGGCCGATTCCTCTTGAATTACTGGCTCGCTATCGCTCGCCAGGAAAAAATCGACACCTAATTGGCACGAAAGGTCTTAAAATTGACAGAAATTGGGCGAAAGGTCTTAAAATCGCCAAACTAGTGGGGCGAAAGTCTTAAAATCTCATAAGCAATGGGACTAAACATGAGGGAGAAAGGGGTCCAGAAAAAAATCCCTCAAGTCGAGACCTCCCCTTAAAACAAGGTGTTTGCCTACAGTAGGTGAAGTTTACAAAATTCAACTGCGCTGCAGTCTATAACATCTTGAGGAAGCTCATTCCAAAAGTGTGTAAATATAATGAAGCAGAAACTCTTAGACTCGTGTGTTAAAAAATGTACCAGAATTTGTAAAACCATTTCCCAAGTGTAATTTGAATGGTCGATCGTAGATTAATTATTACAATAATGTCGACGCCTTTGATGATTTTGAACACTTGAATTAGGTCGCCTCTTAATCTGCAATGGGTTAAAGGAAATATATTTAAGTCTCTAAGGCACTCCTGTATGGTTTGTTCTTTTAGACTAGATATTATTTTGGTAACTCTACGTTGAACTCGTTCCAGTTTGTGTAAATCTTCTTGGTTTTAACCCGCACAGTACCAGCAACGTCTTTTTGGCTATTATTTCAGCTGCATTTAGACGATTTTATGAAGCTTAGGATGGATATATGGTAGCTAAAAGGATGAATAAAATAGCCTACCTATAGCATAGCATAACATGTAACAGAAGTCGCTGGTACAGAAGGGGTTAAGGGGAGATTTCCACTTGAGGGATTTTTTTCTTGACTCCTTTCTCCCTCATGTTTAGCCCCATTGCTTTTCTAATTTTAAGACGTTCGCCCAATTATTTTGACGATTTTAAGAACTTTTGACCCATTTCTATCAATTTTAAGACCTTTCGTGTCATTTAGGTGTCGATTTTTATCCTGGCGAGCGATAGCGAGCCTGTAATATAAGAGGAACCGGCTTTCAACCGGGAAATTTTTCTACCGAAAAATGTACAAATTTATCTTGAAAGGAGCTCAAGGGGGTGTAATCTTAAGCTTGATGGATATCTAGAGACCAAACTAAAAACCTCCCCTTAAGGGCACCAGGATTGAACACAATGTATTGTGTGTGTGTTATGTGTGTGTGTGTGTGTGTGTGTGTGTGTGTGTGTGTGTGTGTGTGTGTGTGTGTGTGTGTGTGTGTGTGTGTGTGTGTGTGTGTGTGTGTGTGTGTGTGTGTGTGTGTGTGTGTGTGTGTGTGTGTGTGTGTGTGTGTGTGTGTGTGTGTGTGTGTGTGTGTGTGTGTGTGCGCGCGCGCGCGCGCGTACCTACCTACATACCAACCCCATATTTATCGTATCTACAGACTGACTGGACGACCAATTGTCATACCAATCAACCGACCAACCAACCTACCAACGGACTTATCTACCAACCGACTTATCTACCTACCGACCAACCGACTTTTCTACCTACCTACCTACCGACCGACCGACCTATTTCTTCCTATTTCGATGCGCCACACCAGGACAGAAAAAGTTTCCTTAACTAATATAGGAAAATTGGAATCCGGGGAGGGAGGAAGGGAATGGCATCAGGAAGGGGGAGAGGGAGGTTCGGGGTTCGGGGTAAGGAATCATGAAGGGAAGAGGGCGAGGATAGGGAGGGGGAAGGGGGATGAAAGAGGAGGGATAGGGGAGAAGGAGAGAAAGGGGAGAAGAAGAAGGCAAGGAGAAAATAATAAACGAGTTGACAACTACATGATTATAGAACACGATTAGAAAAAAGGAACGATGGAATATACTAAGGACTATTGAGATGGGAGATAAATAGCTACACACAAAGATATATGGATATATGTTTGGATATAAGTTGGATATATACAGTATAATCAGATAGATGATAAGACAGATGGAGAAATATGATGCAAATTATTATATATATATATATATATATATATATATATATATATATATATATATATATATTTTATGGCCATATTTTGTTCTATCTACTAGCATTCTAGTGACTTTTGAGAACGGATCTAGTGGTAATGTGTGTTTTCATTTGGCAACTCTGTCACCAATGTGTTTGTTGTGTTTTTCCAGTAAAGATGATTATGATATTGTTCTTGTCTAATACTAGCTATATATCATATTCATACAAAAGTGGTCTCTCTCTCTCACTCTCTCTCTCTCTCTCTCTCTCTCTCTCTCTCTCTCTCTCTCTCTCTCTCTCTCTCTCTCTCTCTCTCTCTCTCTCTCCCCCACACTGTGACTGACAACTGAGATATCTCATTCTCTCTCTCTCCTACATTCCGAGGTTAGAGGGAATTCATATATAAAATATAACCAAAAACAAACCACCACCTCCCTTAGGTTATGGCCGTGAGTTAAGTGTGTAATGGAGTAATACTGAAAGCCTTAATTATAATTATTAAGGACACATAAGGTCAATGTAAGGTTACATTCATACTGACGGGGTGAATGAAGGCGAAGTCACACTGTTAATTGTTTTTGGCAATCAAAATTTACTTTAGTAAGCATTGGCAAAGTAATACATTTCTGAAGTCCATATTCAATACTCTGTTATTCACAAAAGGATCATTTGAATTATAATTATCATTTTGTAGGCTTACTGTATAGGTACGTTGTTAAAGATTGCTGGAACTGGATATGAACGTTTTTTAGAGTGGAAAAAAACCACACAGATTTGAATAATATGTGCAAACTATATGAAGCAATACTATGGGAATTGGGGGAACTAGTCCAAAAGATTAAAAACATTGTATGGATTGTATTGATGATTTATAATTTCAATATTAAATAGGCATTTTTTTTCAATGCTGCGGCCACACTATTCCACCAATTTCTATGTATTGGGTATCAAGACACTCGGAATCACAAGCTGAACCCAACTTCGCAAATATGGCGTTGATCATCTGTGTCGTTTTCATGAAGGGTGTACATGCTTAGCTTGATATGCAGGATTCGAAACTGCATAATAAATAGTAGGCTTGTCCACCATTCTTTAACTGTCTTCGTAGCGCAATAGATAAATGCACTGAATATCGGTGTGAGCATCCTAGGTTCGAATCCCTGGACTACCACATGTACTTATTGATTTCATTAATTGAGTTTAGGAGTAAAGTCGGTTGGTGGAGGGAACATAATAATAGATTGTTAAGTGAATTTAAGTGTTATCAAGATGGCCGCCAATAAATAACATATAGGGCAAAACCTTTCTCCATACCATTCGTGGGGCATTGGTAGTAGAATCCATACACCAAAGCACAATTATTTAAGGGGGGTCACCGACTTTGTGTTATCTTTATCTCCTTTTCTCTCTTTCTCTGGCTTGTATTCATTCGGCCCCATTCAGCCAACTGTTTTAAGACATTTATCCCCATCCAGGTGTCGATTTCTTCCTGGCGAGCGATAGCGAGCCAGCATTGTATGGAGGAATCTGGCTTCGCCGGAGAAATTTTTCTATCGAAAAATTTACGAATTGAACTTGCTGCCAAAATAAAAATAAAATATATGCTGGCTTGCTACCGCTCACCAGGAAAATATTAACACCTGGATGGGGGTAAACGTCTTAAAACAGTAGGCTGAATGGGGCCGAATGGATACAAGCCAAAGAGAGAGGGAGAGAAAGAGAAAAAAAGCGAGGTGGGCTTCCTTAATATGAGTGGGAGATGTGGAGATGAGGCCGACGCAGGCGTGTCAGGCCGCCGTTTTGGAGATTTTTAGAATATCAAATGTTGCCCAATAAAATACGCATCTTGTGTCTAAGTTTAGCCTTTATCTGACAAGCGGTTCCAGAGTTAGTGCGAAAATCCAGTGTACAAGAATAAACTGGAAGAATAAAAACAAATAATTAAACATATAATTAAACAAATAAGTAAACATATAATTAAACAAATAAGTAAACATATAATTAAACAAATAAGTAAACATATAATTAAACATATAATTAAACATATAATTAAACATATAATTAAACATATAATTAAACATATAATTAAACAAATAAGTAAACATATAATTAAACATATAATTAAACATATAATTAAACATATAATTAAACAAATAAGTAAACATATAATTAAACATATAATTAACATAAATAATATTCTGAACGATTTCAATAAGGGTTCTCCGCCGTAGGCTTGAACACCTATTAATAATAATAATGATAACCTCGAAGCTCCACACTAGGATTCCTAGCATAGTACAGTGCAACATTTACTGGTATTATACGACACCGATAATGTTAAAAGAAACACAGTTGTACAAATGCCTTTCTTCATGACGGTAATAAGATATATAGACAAATATATCAACATAATAATAGAGTTAATACATCTTCAATTCCTCAAGTTAATGACCCATAATCTCTGTACGATATTGAAAGGGACACAACCATAATTATGAATAACAACATTAAACACACACATTAAACACACATACAAATACTAAGACAGCGAGAACACATGCAATAGATACTAAAACTAAAGTAATGGAAATGCAAAACTACGAATAATGATATAATATTCAATCAATGAAATATTAATTACTTAGACAACACACAAACACATACACACACAACACACCCACACACACACACACACACACTCAAGCAAACGTACTAACACACAAAACAAAAAAATAAAAAGACAAACACTATAAGTTATACAACGCAGCTTCTTTCTCTCTATTAACCTAAACACACCCACACACACACACACACACACACACACACACACACACACACACACACACACACACCCTCTAAGTGTCTGGGTTTAGCATAATGTTATTCAGAGTGGAGTTGAAAATGTCTGTATAGTGTTTACGTCAGGGCTTTATCTATCCACACATCTATCTGTCTACACCTTTATCTATGTCACAAATGTCTCCTAAAACCTTGCAAGTTTTTACAGAAATGTTTATTAAACCTTGATGAATACCTATCGTTAGGAAAGGAAGTTAACCATATCCTATTACATGAATATGACGTATCAGATTTGAAAACTAATGATATAAATGCTATCAAGTCAAGAATTATGTTTGTACAAAACCATGAACCTAGAATGCGGTAATGTATGAGGTTACTGTTATCTCTATTGTATATATGTAAAAAGTTAATTGTGTTGCCTTTTATGAAATAAAGATTTGAGTCTGCATCTATCTGTATATATGTAAAATGTTACCATGTAACCTTTTATGAAATAAAGAATTAACTAACTAACTATCTACACCTCTATCTATCTACACCTTTATTTACCTACACATTTATCTATCTACACCTTTATCTATCTACACCTTTATCTATCTACACCTTTATCTATCTACACCTTTATCTATAGCAGTCCCGCCTTCATCGCATACACACGGTGCCAGATTCTTCCTCAGTTGTGCACTCATATAAATAGGAAATCTACTCCTAGACGATCCCAACCTGTGGATTCGGCATAAACCACCCTGCAGATATCAATCACGCGTGGGGTGTGGATGGGAGTTTTGGTACAGCTGCTTTTGTCATCTTTTTAGCGATATCTTGGCCTCTTTCGGGGTTGTGAAAGCTACACCAGATCTGATAATTACCGCCTCCCAAGAAAAAGAAGCCAGAAGACCGGGTTGATATGCGATGTTGGAGAAATGAGGAGGTAAAGAGACGCCACCTGCCAAGCCGCCCTGACACAACTCGACCAAGCATGGCTGTCTACTGCAGCTGACTTCGCTGGCTTCAGATCGTCATGGGCTCATGGCTGGTTTTAAAGGAAGCAAGGCCATTATGACTAGCACAGGGGTTGATGGCTGTTAGAGTGAACAAGAATCGTCTGAGGCCCATATCACATACGACTATTTAATGAAGATGATGGAATGGACCTGAACATTTGCAGTCACCTGTACAACCGGGGCCATTGGTGCATCGACCGGGGGTGATCGGTGCTATCCTCTTTACCTGCCTGCTTCCGGAGTTCAAGTGACCCCCAAGTTGCCGATTACTGGCAGCGGTCATAACTAATTAACTACTGAATGTGAGGACTGGAGCCAGCCTGCGGAGACTACGCTAGCCGGAAGTTGTATAAGGCTGGAGCCGGAGAGGGAGGACGTGCTTCGCCTTGGTTCTCTTCCTGGCCCTGGAGTTGGTTTATGCTGGAGTCGGTTGCGGACGATTGTGAGAGCGCCCATTGATTGGATGGCTATTACTGCTCCATAGTCAGTTTCGTCAAGCAGAGCTATGTGCTTCAGGAAAAACATTTAGTGTGACTAGGTAATAACAGACTTTGTGTGGAAAGTGAAATCAAACCAGCGCCGGGTGGTGGAGTCATTGGTATGTAAACAAACCCGCGGTAACAGGTTTGAAGCTTCAAGGATCAATACATGGACAACTGGTGAGTCGTTTCATACGGTTTATTACTCCAAAATGGCGAGCGACGTTGTGTACATTGAGAATTCTATGTTGGCTTATGTGGCTTCAGTGAGACATTCCAAGACGAAACAAGACATAATAAGTACATGTACCATGTTCTATGATGAGTCATTGATTAAAAGTGCAAAAGAAATTTTGTTTGAAGCTGCCAAAATGAAAATTATATGGAGAAGATCTGAAAATAAATTAAAAGAGAACTTTGCAGATATTGTAGATATGTTTCAGAAATGTGATGACGAATCAATTGAACTACCAAGGTTTGTGACAGCTAACCATGAAGCATTTCCTCCGTCATATGGTTATGAAATAATTGGTGGATTTATTGCGAAGCTAACTGATCAAATTGATGAACTGAAAAGTGAAGTACAGGGAATAAAGGATACAAGACTGAACAGTGTTAGCATGTTGGATGATCAGTTCGTAATTAAGGAGGAATTATTAGAAATTAAAGGTATGCTGAAGCAAATGAAGCAAAAAGACATGTGGGAATCAGTGAAGCGAGACAGTATCATAGTTGAAAATGTTGACAAACTTTTTAAGGATGCCAACAAGAAATCTGTGAATAATTGTACCCTTAGTGATGAGATACATGAACTTTTATCTACTGTAGGAAATCCATCTGCGCCTACCTTGTCACAAATATCGAATAATGACCATGTGAATTTTGAAAAGAGCGATGATTATGAACAAGACAATAGTGTTTCTCCTCTTGTATTACCGAGCTACAGTGACATTTTGTGTAAGGAGAGTGAAACAAGTGATGCAGTCTTATTTACCGGCTTCACTGCAAGACCCAGAGCACTGACACAATTATCTGCTGAACCAATATTAGAGACGAGAGTAACCAAGCCAAAACATGGAGCAATGAATAAACAAAATCGAGACACCCCAAACAAGAAAATATCAAGACCTGAATATATTCCTTCGGAGGAGATGGTTAAGGAAGCTGGCACCACCAATACTGAGGAAGGAGGATCAAGAATTGGCATCACTGATGGAGATGATAAAGGTTCAAGAGCTGGCACCAGTGCTACCGGCAGTGGCGTGACAGGGTTTGGCACCACTGTCATGGAGGATGGAAGATCGGAACATCACACCACCATTGTGGATAAAGAAGGATATACCTTGGTAGGAAGAAAACGACATTATCAGGGAGTAAAGGCCGCTTCGGAACCAAAACAACGTAAACCTATTGGTGTAAGAGGTACAAAGACATTCAGCAACACAAAGTTTAAAGGCAATCGTAGAACTGTAGATATATACATAGGAAATGTCGATCTAGAATCTGATAGTGATGACATTCTCGACTTCACAAAAAATGAACTAAAAGTTGAGGCCATTAAATGCATTGAGTTAGAATCTTTACAAGCTAAAACAGATTGGAAGTCTTTCAAACTGACAGTCACACTAGAAGATAGGGAACAATTACTTCAACCGGAATGCTGGCCAAAACATGTTAATGTGAGAAAGTTTGATATGGCTAAATCAAAGACTTCTGTATAAATTGTAGTTAATTTCAAAATATGGTTAGTATTGCTTCTTATAATTGTAACTCTGTAAGAAATAATATAGAAACAGTACGCAAGTTAACTTTAGAATATGATATGATTTTATTACAAGAATTAATGTTGCTCAAGGATGATATTCCCTTTATGAACACTATAAACGAATCTTTTGACTGCATAGCCAGCGTTGAAGACCGAACTAATGAGGGAATAATAGAGGGTAGGCCGTCGAAAGGGGTGGCGATAATGTGGAACAAAAAATTAAGTAATAAGATTGAGTCAGTGTTTTGTGATGACAGAATTGTAGGTGTAACATTGAAGACAAAAATACGAACATATTTAATTATTAATGTGTATCTGCCTTGCGATAAACAGAATGATGATAGCATAGATGAATATAGACAGTCACTTATTGTTTTAGAAAATGTCATTGATGAACAAAATATTAACAATATTATTATTAGTGGTGATTTTAATGTAAATTACTGTAAAGGCAGATTCTGGGAAGAGCTATTGAACCTAATTGATAATAAAAACCTATGTGTTATTGATGAAGTGTTACCGGACGAAACTTTTACTTATTTGTCTCCTGGTAATAACTCTACTAGTTGGTTAGATCATGTGATAGCTTCGGATAATATGAACACTTATATTACTGACATTAATGTACGATATGACCTGGCCTTATTTGATCGTTTTTAAAATTAATATTAATTTAGACAATATAAAAATTATTCCTGAATCTAAGTTTTCTAGCTCCATAAACTGGAAGTTATTTACATCAAATGATGTTGTTACAAACTATAAAGACAAAATGAGTGAGACTATTGTACAGTCTGATTTAATGAACTTTAGTTGTTTAGATTGTTGTACATACAAATGTGAAAACAATAGTCATATTGCAGAATTGAATTACATTTATAACTCACTTGTAAGTATACTGAAAGAGTCGTCTGAGGAATATGCAATTGAAAGTACAAAAAATTATCAGATAAAACCAGGATGGAATGACCATGTTAGTGGGTTGTATAAAAATGCTAGAGAACATTTCTTAAAATGGAAAGAAAATGGCTGTCCTGTATATGGTGATTTACTTGCCAATATGACATCTTCCAGGAAACTGTTTAAGAACGCATTAAAATATATTAAAAATAATAAAATCAATATTAGAAATTATAAATTAGCTGAGTCTTTAAGCAATAAAAGATATAATGCATTCTGGAAAGAAGTCAGGAAAACTAAAAATAATAAGTGTTATTTAAATGTTAAAATTGAAGGTGAATGTGACTCCAGTAAAATTGCTGAGAAATTTTCGCAGAATTTTAAAAACGTTTTGTATGACAGCAAATGCCAGAAAAGAGATAAATATGAACTTATAAGAGATAAGTTAAATGTGCATGTGCAAAGAGGCAAATTATTGGGAATTATCAACACCAAAGATGTTTGTTTGGCATTATCTGAGCTAAATTGGGTCATTGGCCATGATAACATTCATTCTAATCATGTGAAGTTTTGTTCTGAAAGCGCGGTAAGACTAATTGCTAAAATGTTTTCATCATGTATTGCACATGGACATTTGCCTGATGAGATGACGTCCGGACTTATTTTGCTCCTTATTAAAGATAAATATAAAGATCAAAGCTCCTTGGATAATTATAGACCTATTATATCATCGCCAGTTTTCTTAAAATTATTTGAATATTGCTTAAAATATAAAATTTTGCATTATGTGAACTTTAATGAGAGGCAGCATGGGTTTAGGGCTAATCACTCTACATCCTCAGCGTGCTTGATTTTTAAAGAAACAATTTTAAGATACAGATTAGAAGACTCAAATGTTTATACAGCTTTCATTGATTTAAAAAAAGCTTTTGATAAAGTTAATCATTTCACATTAATAAGTAAACTTATTGAAGCAGGTATTCCACACTTTTATGCGAACATAATATTATATCTTTATAGAAATCAACTGGTTGCTACTAAGCATAAAGACTCAATATCAAAACCATGGAAAATAATGAATGGAGTAAAACAGGGAGGAGTCTTGTCTCCGATATTATTTAATCTTTATATAGATAAGCTGATGGAAAAAGTGTCTAAATGTAAAAAGGGGTGCACACTAGGAAATATATCAAGTAATATTAGTGCTTACGCTGACGATATTGTTGTATTAGCACCATCGTCATCGGGATTACAGTTTTTACTAAATATGCTTGGAAATGAAGCAACAGAAATTGATATTGACATTAATATTAATAAATCATCATGCATGTATTTCAAAGACAATACAGATAAAAACTTAAAGCCAAAGTTGATGCTATGTGGAGAGATATTGAATGTTGTTAATGAACAAAAGTATCTAGGGTTTATAATAGATGATAATTTAAATAATGACAAAGACGTAATTAGGTGTCGTAACAAGTTTTATAATGAATTTAATTGTATTTTACGTAAATTTTCTAATGTTAATGTCAGGGTTTTTACTCAGTTGTTCCAAAGTTACTGCTCAAGTTTTTATGGTTCTGATTTATGGTTTTATAACAAAAGTGCAAACTTCCTCTTAAGCAATTTGCAATTGGTTACCACAAAGCAATAAAGAAAATGCTGAAATTAAAATATTGGGAAAGTAATCATCATGCATGTGAATTGGCTGGACTAATGACATTTAATCATTTAATGAATTGGTTAAAAATTAGATTTGCTCACAAATGTCTCCTAAAACCTTGCAAGTTTTTACAGAAATGTTTATTAAACCTTGATGAATACCTATCGTTAGGAAAGGAAGTTAACCATATCCTATTACATGAATATGACGTATCAGATTTGAAAACTAATGATATAAATGCTATCAAGTCAAGAATTATGTTTGTACAAAACCATGAACCTAGAATGCGGTAATGTATGAGGTTACTGTTATCTCTATTGTATATATGTAAAAAGTTAATTGTGTTGCCTTTTATGAAATAAAGATTTGAGTCTGAGTCTATCTGTATATATGTAAAATGTTACCATGTAACCTTTTATGAAATAAAGAATTAACTAACTAACTAACTATCTACACATTTGTCTCTCTACACCTTTATATATATACACCTTTATCTATCTACACATCTATCTATCTACACCTTTATCTATTTATTTACGTTAAGATGGTGTTACTGAGGGAATTATCTTTCACACCAGCATCTATTTATTAGTTGGATTTTTTTCTTACAAAGTACAACTATTATACTATTACATATTTTTACAGATTCATCTATCATTTAAACTGAATTGCTGCAATGTTTTCTTTACATCCCAACCAATACACACACACACACACACACACACACACACACACACACACACAGAGGCCAAGCGCACTAAGTCACCATAGTCGCTTGACCCAGGTAGCGCGGGTTCGATCCCAGCTACCTGCCGGTGAGTTTCTGTCAACAACTTTCCGGGCTGTGGAGGATAGGTGTGGATGCGCCACCTCTGGGTTCCACCTGGTTCCCTGCCCACATCCTACCCCTTTTGGGGGTATGTAGGCGCCCTTGTGGCAGCCAGAGTCAAATACGTTGACTACTTAGGATAAGTTAGATTAAGGAATTGTGTATTTTCAGCCTCATTGGCTGTTGGCTCGAAATAAACCGATTATATATATATATATATATATATATATATATATATATATATATATATATATATATATATATATATATATATATACTGTATATATATATATATATATATATATATATATTATGTATATATATAGATAGATAGGTAGATACAGAGAGAGAGAGCCTATACTGAATTTAGTACACGATTCCACGTCTGCCTTATAAGATTTACAAGTGCCCTCTAATGGATTAGGTCTTATGCGACTCGAAACCATAGAGGGTAAATTGCTCAACCCTCTGACCACTTTAATATAACTGGTTACATTTTTTTTTGTGTGTGTTTTTTTTAACCCAAACTTCCCGCCCCGCAGCACTCCACCATTACTGATTAATGTTTCTGTTTATGTTCCCACTCTATCTCCAGACATAGGTTTAAATTACAGCCTGTAGGTTCAACCGCTCAACATGGTAAAGTCAGGAGGTCTTGTTTTAGATGGCGAGTGAGATATGGAGACTCGTTTGTGGTCTTACCTTCGTAGACCTACGGCACTTGGTTGTCTCCTCGTGGCCCGTTGTAACTCTGACCTCTCGAAGCTCCATCACTGTCTCACTATCTCATTTCACAACTTCGGACACCTCTCGCAAAGCATACGTAAAACCCCAACCAATGATTGGCTGACCCCCAGCCAATCATTCGTTTAGGTTTGTATGTATCGTTAAACGTAGAATAGGTAGAAGAATCCACTGGTATTTCTAAAGTTACAATGTAATTAAATGTATATGAAACATTTTTGAGTAGCCTATACGAAATAGTACGTACAATTGTTGCTTACTCACCTTTTTTATACAGTTATTCGATTATTTTCCGAATTTCTCTAGAATTGAATACATATGCATTAAGTAGATACATGTACCCAGAATACAATGGTGTTTTCAAATTGTATTTAATTTTCATATTTCTTGATATACCAACCTTTTAATATAACCTTTAAGGGGAAAAGGACCGTTTATTTTGGGTCTATTAATTCATGTAGGCCTATTCCTTTATTTCTTAGTTTCCTCGCTAGACCTCAATCAAGCTTTCAAAAATACCCCCTAGACCCCCCTTCAAGATAAATTTTTACATTTTTCGCATCATCACAATTCGTTTGGGTTGCATGAATCATTTGTGAGGATATGAATGAGGGAGGGGCTTCTCTGCCTGGTTAGCTTGCATTAAGTATAGGCTACACACAGCTCTTATACCATAATTATGTTGATTATGGTAATATTTATATACTGCTAATATCTTGTAAACAAAGAGGGTATATCATAGCGTGTCGGTGGGCTTTGTGATGATGCACTGAAGCTAAGCTCAGTACAAATTCAATTCCAGTAATATCTTACCACTAACACAACGGGATTTCAACCAGGTACTTTAAGAATTTCCAGTAGCAAGACCACTCAACCACACTTTCCCCGAGCACACACACACACACACACACACACACACACACACACACACACACACACACTAATGCTCACTCACTGCCTCACACTCTCTCTCGCTCTCTTTATATATATATACCGGTATATATATATATATATATATATATATATAAAACATTTTTCTCTCCCCCTCCACATTTCCCTTGGATCCTAATCGCCCTTCTCTTTACCACTTAACACTATCTGGTCCAACGTCTTGTGGGTTATTATGATATGTTGTTAGTCTTGTTATTAACCCAAATTGTTCCCTACTAACAGTGCCGAGGACATTGGTCCTAAGGCAGTGCTTCCCTTTCCAATTGTCCATTACCCACTCTGGGACACTTTGAACAGCAGTAATTTAGAGGGCAAGAATCCTCGAGGGGTCGCTAAACCTTTTGTTGCTTGACTTCCCTTGTACTCCTTTGTTCTCTCTCTCTCTCTCTCTCTCTCTCTCTCTCTCTCTCTCTCTCTCTCTCTCTCTCTCTCTCTCTCTCAAGACGTAAGCCCCTGTCTTTGAAGGAGTGATGGGGGACGAGATAAGAGAGAGAGAGAGAGAGAGAGAGAGAGAGAGAGAGAGAGAGAGAGAGAGAGGCCTCCGGGAGATCCCATGCAAAAGAGATGAGTGAGAGAGATAGAGAGACACAGAGACCGAGGGAGGGAGGGAGAGAGAGAGAGAGAGAGAGAGAGAGAGAGAGAGAGGGAGGGGGAGGGGGGGGGGATGAAGGGGGGGGGGGGAGAGCAGGGATACCAAGTCAAATCCGCTAGATAATAAACACATGCCGAAAATAGCTAAAATAATGCCACAATCTATACAAAATAGCTCTAATATCACTTAAATCTCCATAATATCGCTAGAATTCATGCTGCTAGATGTGAAAATTAAATACCTCAAAATCTAGCAGGAAAGTAGCTAAATTGGCAACACTGGCTGGGAGAGAGTGAGGGTAGGGTGGATAGAAAAGAGAGAGGACAGAAGGAAGGAAGAAAGAGTACAAAGGAGTACAAAGGGAATCAAGCAACAACAGATCTAGTGACCCTTCTAAGTTGCTTGTCCTCCAAAACACTGAGGATCAAGTGTCCAAACAGTGGTTTAGAGTGGGTAAGGGAACATTGGAAAGGGAATTACTGCCCTGGAACTAATGTCCGTGGCAGGATTAGGAAGTTAGTAGAGGACAGATGGGTTAGTAACTGAGGGGGGGATAAAATAAAGTTATTCATTTACAAACGCAGTCAGTCGCGGGTTTGATGCGAGATATTTGTCTAGCGGAGTTTAAATGAATCAACGGTGATGCAGTCTCTAACGTTTCGGGGAAGCCCATTCCACAAGTTGACAACTCGATTGAAGAAGAAATTCTTAGATTCGTGCGAGTTAAAAGATTTACCAATAATTTTGCAACCGTTTCCCCGTGTGTAATTAGATTGGTCGATAGTGAAGTACTTACTACAGTTCATATTGTCGATGCCTTTGATGATCTGAACACTTGAATTAAGTCACCTCTTAATCTGCTGGGTTAAAGGAAATAGATTTAATTCTCTAAGACGCTCTTCGTATGGGTTTGTTGTTTAGGTAGGTATCATTTTGGTAACTCTACGTTGAACTCGGTCTAGCTTGTTTATATCTTTTTGGTAATAAGGGCACCAGGATTGAACGCAGTATTCCAGAAGAGGGCGGGCTAAGGAATTGAAAAGGGGTAGGATAACTTCTTTGGATATATGCTCAAATGAACATGCTATAAAACCAATTATTTTGTTTTCCTTCTTAACAACTTCTGAACATTGTTGACTCGGTTTTAGGTTACTCGATATTGTTACTCCCAGATCGGTTTCTTTGTTTACATTCTTAAGCTGAGTGCCATTCATCGAATAGTTTGCTTTCTCATTTAGGTATCTGATATGTAGTACTTTACATTTATCCGCATGTGAAACTCATTTGCCAAATTTGGGCCCAACATGACAATTTATCTAGATTGTGTTGCATATCGTCAACTTGTTTCTTTTGAGAGTACGCTATTTGCAATTTTGTATCGTCAGCAAATTTTGAGATTGTACAGGTGAGACCCTCATCTATGTCGTTGATTGTAAATTAGAAAAGAGAATTGGTCCTAGTACTGATCCCTGGGGTACCCTGCTACTTACATTGGTCCATTTAGATGCCTTACCGTTTATGACTACTCTTTGCTTTCTGTTGCTGAGCCAAATTTCTATCCATTTCAACACACCGTCTTGTATTCCATGCGCTTTTAGTTTTAGAAGTAAACGTTTGTGGGGAACTTTGTCAAAGGCCTTTTGAAAATCAAGGTATATAATATCTACAGCTTTACTCTCATCGTAGAGGTTGAGGATATCGTGGAAGAGGTCTAAGAGGTTTGTTAAACAGGAACGTTTTTTACGAAAGCCGTGTTGAGTATCTGTAAGTATGTTATTTTCCTCTAAGTGATTTACGAGTCTGTCTCCTATGACCGTTTCTAGCATTTTACATACAACTGAGGTTAAGCTAATTGGACGATAGTTACTGGGTAGGGATTTGCTGCCTTTTTTTAATATCGGTGTTACGTTGGCTAGCTTCCACTGATCAGGCATAGTTCCAGACTGCAAGGATTTATTGACTAGTAATGTCAGTGGTTTGGAGAGCTCATCCTTAGCTTCCTTTAGAAGAGAAGGGGGATGGGGAGGTACGAAGAAAGAGAGAGGAAACGAAGAAACGACGAATGTAGTAAGAAAGGTAAAGAGGGGACGATTGAATGAAAATGGGAGAGACGGAAGAATGGAGGGATGGAGAAAGTTGGAAAAGAAGGGAAAAAGAACGGGAAAATTGATGGATAGAGGACAATTATAAAGGAGAGACAGAGAGAGAGAGACAGAGAGAGAGAGAGAGAGAGGGTGGGAGGAAGGAAGGGAATTCAGGACAATACAGGCGAAGGATGAATAGTGAATCGACAAGTGATAGTGAGTGTGTGTCTGTCTGTGTGTGTGTGTCTGTGTGTGTGTGTCAGTGTGTGTGTGCCTCTATCTGAATGGGTGCAAGTGAGTTAATATGTGCATGTGTGTATGAGAGAGGTGTGTGAGAGTGAGTGTGCGGAAAGAGTATGTTGATATAGATATCTAAGTGGGAGTGACTGGGTGTGTTGGTACGGTTTATCTCTCCCCTAATTCTACGATCCATTTTTGTTTCCTATCTCACATTATATATATATATATATATATCTCTCTCTCTCTCTCTCTCTCTCTCTCTCTCTCTCTCTCTCTCTCTCTCTCTCTCTCTCGATATTATAGGGCTTTGACAACATTGATGTAGATGAACTTTTCTAGTTCAATAATTGTTCATCAACTCGGGGAAATGGAATGCAATTACTACTAGGAGGGTGAATCTCGATGTCACAAAGCACTTCTTCACTTACAGTGTGGTCAACGAGTGGAACAAACTGCCAGAGCAAGGGGTACAATGTAATACAAAGGAAACATTCGAAAGGAGTAAAGACATCCATTTCTAGAATGTTGGACTATTATAGGTAGGCTAGACAAAAGAACAGATAAATAGCCTAAACACAAGTAATATACAATATTTCTCAAATTCTGTCTTTACTATGAATTTCCCATTTGAAATTTACTCATTCTAATGGAGGCCCTGTTTCCCCAACTAAATGTCATGCCGACCCAAAGTCAGACGGTGTGGTGGGTAGTGAGAGAGCCTT
>CM064574.1:8539260-8560159 GCA_032716605.1 Paralithodes platypus | reverse complement strand
ATACCAAGTCAAATCCGCTAGGATAATAAACACATGCCGAAAATAGGCTAAAATAATCCCACTAATCTATAACAAAACTAGCTCTAATATAAAACACTTAAATCTCCATAATATCGCTTAGAATTCATGCTGCTAGATGTGCAAAAATTAACTACCTCCAAATCTAGCAGGAAAGTAGCTAAATTGGCAACACTGGGTGGGGGCGTGGGATGGAGTTGAGGTGGTATTAGGGTGGATAGAAAGAGCGAGAGGACAGGAAGGAAGGAAGAAAGAGTACAAAAGGAGTACAAAGGGAATCAAAGCAACAACAGATCTAGTGACCCTTATAAGTTGCTTGATGCACCTCCCCCCAAAAACACTGAGGATCAAGTGTTCCAAACAGTGGTTTTAGAGTGGGTAAGGGAACATTGGAAAGGGAATTACTGCCCTGGAACTAAATGTTCCGTTGGCAGGTAATTAGGAAGTTTAGTAGAGAGGACAGTATAAAAAGTCTAAAGAGATAAGAAAAAAGAGGAAATAAAAGAAGAAAAGATCCAGCATAGATTGGTTTAGGTGGGGTTAGTTAGTAAACTGTAAGGGGGGTAAAAAAAAAGGGAGGGGTGGATCAATAAAAGTTATTCATTGTACAAACGCAGTCAGTCTGCGGGTTTTGATGCGAGATAATTTGTCCTAGAGCGGAGTTGAGTTTAAAAACATGGACTCAACGGTGATGCAGTCCCCCCTCTAACGTTTAGGGGAAGCCCACTTCCACAAGTTTGACAACTCGATTGAAAGAAGAAGAATTCTTAGATTCGTGCGAGTTAAAAGTTTAACCAATAATTTTGCAACCGTTTCCCTCCCCCCGTGTGGTAATTAGAATTGGTCGATAGTGAAGAGTACTTACTACAGTTCATATTGTCGATGCCTTTGAGATGATTTTGAACACTTTAATTAAGTCCCCTCTTAATCTGTGCTGGGTTAAAGGAAATAGATTTAATTTCTCTAAGACGCTCTTCGTATGGGTTTATGTTGTTTAGGACTAGGGTATTATTTTGGTAACTCTACGTTGAACTCGGTTCTAGCTTGTTTATATCTTTTGGTTAATAAGGGCACCAGGATTGAAACGGCAGTATTCCAGAAGAGGGCGGGCTAAGGAATTGGGTAAAGGGTTAGGATAACGCAGCATTCTTTGGATTTATGCTCAAATGACCTGCCTCATAAAGCCAATTATTTTTGTTTTGCCTTCTTAACACACTTCCTGAACATTGTTGACTCGGTTTTTAGGTTTACTCGATATTGTGTACTCCCAGATCGGTCTTCCTTTTGTTTACATTCTTAAGCTGAGTGCCATTCATCGAATAGTTTGCCTTTCCCTCATTTAGGTTATCTGATATGTAGTACTTTACATTTATCTGCATTTGAAAACTCATTTGCCAAATTTGGGCCCAACATGACAATTTATCTAGATTGTGTTGCATATGTCGTTCAACTTGTTCTTTTGAGAGTACGACCACTATTTTGCAATTTTTGTATCGTTCAGCAAATTTTGAGATTGTAACAGTTGAGACCCTCATCTATGTCGTTGATTGTAAATTAGAAAGAGAATTGGTCCTAGTACTGATCGCCTGGGGTACCCTCGTACTTACATTGGTCCATTTAGATGCCTTACCGTTTATGACTACTCTTTGCTTTCTGGTTGGCTGAGGCCCAATTTTCTAATCCATTTCAATCACACCGTCTTGTAGTTCCATGCGCTTTTAGTTTTTAGAAGTAAAAACGTTTGTGGGGAACTTTGTCAAAGGCCTTTTGAAAATCAAGGGATAGGTATATAATCCATTTCTACAGCTTTACTCTCATCGTTAGAGGGTGAGGATATCGTGGGAAGAAGTCTAAGAGGTTTGTTAAACAGGAATACGTTTTTTACGGAAGAAAGCCGTTGTTTGAGTATGTTGGAGTAGCGGTAAGTATGTTATTTTTCCTCTAAGTGATTTACGAGTCTGTCTCCTATGAACCGTTTTAGCATTTTACAATACAACTGAGGTTAAGCTAATGTGGAACGATAGTTACTGGGTAGGGATTTGCTGCCTTTTTTTAATATCGGTGTTACGTGTACTAGCTTCCACTGATCAGGCATAGTTCCAGACCCTGCAAGGATTTATTGGACTAGGTAATGTCAGTGGTTTGGAGAGTCTCATCCTTAGCTTCCTTTAGAAGAGAAGGGTGACGGGGAGGTACGAAGAAAGAGAGCAGGAAAACGAAGAGAAACTGACGAATGTAGTAAGAAAGGTAAAGAAATAACGAGGGGACGATTGAATGAAAATGGGTAGAGACGGAAGCATGGATTGATGGAGAAAGTCGAGAAAAGAAAAAGAAAAGAAGGGGAAAAAGAACGGGGAAATTGATGGATAGAGGACAATTATAAAGGGAGGAGAGAGAGGAAGAGGAGAGACAGAGACAGAGACGAGAGAGGACAGAGAGAAGGAGCGAGCGAGATGAGGGTGGGATAGGAGGAAGGAAGGGAATTCAGGACAATACAGGCGAAGGGGTAGGATGAAATATGTGAATCGACAATTGATAGTGAGTGTGTGTCTGTCTGTGTTGTGTGGGTCTGTGTGTGTGTGGCAGTGGGTGTGTGCCTCTATCTGAATGGGTGCAAGTTGAGTTAATATGTGCATGTGTGTATGAGAGAGGTGTGTGAGAGTGAGTGTGTCGGAAAGAGTATGTTGATCTAGATATCTAAGTGGGAGTGGACTGGGGGTGTTTGGTACGGTTTATCTCTCGCCCTAATTCCTAACGATCCCAGCCATTTTTGTTTTCCTATCTCAACATTATATATATATATATATATACTCTCTCTCTCTCTCTCTCTCTCTCTCTCTCTCTCTCTCTCTCTCATCTCGTCGATATTATAGGGCTTTGACAAACATTGATGTAGATGAACTTTTCTAGTTCAATAATTGTTCATCAAACTTCCCCCCCCCCCCCCCCCCGGGGAAATGGAATGCATAATTACTTACTATGGAGGGTGAATCTCCCCCCCGATGTCCACAAAGCACTTCTTCACTTACAGTGTGGTCAACGTTTGGAACAAACTGCCAGAGCAAGGGGTACAATGTAATACAAAGGAAACATTCGAAAGGAGTCAAGACATCCATTTCTAGAAGGTTGGACTATTATAGGTAGGCTAGACAAAAGAACAGATAAATAGCCTAAACACAAGTAATATACAATATTTCTCAAATTCTGTCTTTACTATGAATTTCCCATTTGAAATTGAGCTTTCATGTCTAATGGGGGAGGCCCTGTTTCCCCAACTAAATGTCATGCCGACCCAAAGTCAGACGGTGTGGTGGGTAGTGAGAGAGCCTTTTGCTTTGCTATCCCTACCTTCCACTTTGTATCGAATTCCGTATTAGCATTAGGTCCGGACTGCCTAGAAGGGATTGCAAGGTCTGTGCAGTCTGTGTACCTATATCTCTCTCTCTCTCTCCTCATCCCCTCTCGTCGTCTCTCCCTCCTCTCTCCTCTCTCTCTCTCTCTCTCTCTCTCTCTCTCTCTCTCTCTCCGTAGCGGCTGTGCGGGAGAGAGAGACAGAGAGACAATAGCCGAAAGAGACGCGACATTTAGCATTTTCCCCCCCATGAATACAGAACCCGACGCAAAGTTTATTAATTAAGACTTTGCACGCGTGGGGGGTGAGTATATAGGGGGTGAATATATAGGGGGTGAGTATGGGGGATGAATATATAGGGGGTGAGTACGGGGGGTGAATATATAGGGGGTGAGTACAGGGGTGTATATTTAGGGGGTGAGTACGGGGGGTGAATATATAGGGGGTGAGTACAGGGGTGTATATTTAGGGGTGAATATATAGGGGGTGAATATATAGGGGGTGAGTACGGGGGGTGAATATATAGGGGGTGAGTACAGGGGTGTATATTTAGGGGTGAATATATAGGGGGTGAGTACGGGGGGTGAATATATAGGGGGTGAGTACAGGGGTGTATATTTAGGGGTGAATATATAGGGGGTGAGTACGGGGGCTGAATATATAGTGAGTACAGGGGTGTATATTTAGGGGTGAATATATAGGGGGTGAGTACAGGGGTGTATATTTAGGGGTGAATATTAGGGGTGAGTACAGGGGTGTATATTAGGGGTTATATATAGGGGGTGAGTACAGGTGGTGAATATTTAGGGGGTGAGTACGGGGGGTGAATATATAGGGGGTGAGTACAGGGGTGTAGTTAGGGGTGAATATATAGGGGGTGAGTAAGGGGGCGGCTGATATATAGGGGGTGAGTAGAGGGTTTTATATTTAGGGGTGAATATATAGGGGGTGTATATTTGGGGTGAGTATGTGGGTGTATATGGGGGTGAATATAGAGGGGTGAGTATGGGGGTATATATGGGTGGTAAGTATGGTGGTATATATGGGGGTGAGTATGGGGGTGAATATATAGGGGGTGAGTATGTGGGTGTACTGTATATATGGGGTGAATATACAGTAGAGGGGGTGAGTATGGGGGTATATACATATGGGTGGTGAGTATGGGGGTATATATGGTGGGTGAGTATGGTGGCATATATGGGGGGGTGAATATATAAGGGGTGAGTATGTGGGTGTACTGTACATATGGGGGTGAATATAGAGGGGGTGAGTATGGGGGTATATATGGTGGTGAGTATGGTGGTATATATGGGGGTGAGATGGGGTATATATGGGGGTGAGTATGGGGGTTGAGTATGGTGGTATTGTGGGTGGTGAGTATGGTGGTATATATGAGGGTGAGTATGGGGTTTGAGTATGGTGGTATATATGTGGGTGAGTATGGGGGTTGAGTACGGTGGTATATATGGGGGTGAGTATGGGGTTGAGTATGGTGGTATATATGGGTGTGGGGTGGGGAGTATGGGGGTTGTATGGTGGTATATGGGGGGGAGTATGGGGGTTGATGGTGGTATATATGGGGGTGAGTATGGGGGTGAGTATGGTGGTATATATGGGGGTGAGTATGGGGGTTGAGTATGGTGGTATATATGGGGGTGAGTATGGGGGTTGAGTATGGTGGTATATATGGGGGTGAGTATGGGGGTTGAGTATGGTGGTATATATGGGGGTGAGTATGGGGGTTGAGTATGGTGGTATATATGGGGGGTGAGTATGGGGGTTGAGTACGGTGGTATATATGGGGGTGAGTATGGGGGTTGAGTATGGTGGTATATATGGGGGGTGAGTATGGGGGTTGAGTATGGTGGTATATATGGGGGTGAGTATGGGGGTTGAGTATGGTGGTATATATGGTGGTATATATGGGGGTGAGTATGGTGGTATATATGTGGGTGAGTATGGGGGTTGAGTATGGTGGTATATATGTGGGTGAGTATGGGGGTTGAGTATGGTGTATATATGGGGGTGAGTATGGGAGTTGAGTATGGTGGTATATATGGGGGTGAGTATGGGGGTTGAGTATGGTGGTATATATGTGGGTGAGTATGGGGGTTGAGTATGGTGGTATATATGGGGGTGAGTATGGGGGTTGAGTATGGTGGTATATATGGGGGTGAGTATGGGGGTTGAGTATGGTGGTATATGTGTGGGTGAGGATGGAGGTGAGTATGGTGGTATATATGTGGGTGAGTATGGTGGTATATATGTGGGTGAGTATGGGGGTTGAGTATGGTGGTATATATGGGGGTGAGTATGGGGGTTGAGTATGGTGGTATATATGGGGGTGAGTATGGGGGTTGAGTATGGTGGAATATATGGGGGTGAGTATGGTGGTATATATGGTGGTATATATGGGGGTGAGTATGGGGGTTGAGTATGGTGGTATATATGGGGGTGAGTATGGGGGTTGAGTATGGTGGTATATATGGGGTGAGTATGGGGGTTGAGTATGGTGGTATATTTGGGGGGGAGTATGGGGGTTGAGTATGGTGGTATATATGGGGGTGAGTATGGGGGTTGTGTATGGTGGTATATATGTGGGTGAGTATGGGGGTGAGTATGGTGGTATATATGTGGGTGAGTATGGGGGTGAGTATGGTGGTATATATGTGGTTGAGTATGGGGGTTGAGTATGGTGGTATTATGGGGGTGAGTATGGGGGTTGAGTATGGTGGTATATATGGGGGTATATATGGGGGTGAGTATCAGGGTATCTTTGGGGGTGAGTATGGAGGTATGTATGGGGGTGAGTATGGGGGTGAGTATGGGGGTATATATGGGGGTGAGTATGGGGGTATATATGGGGGTTGAGTACGGGGGTATACAGTATATGGGGTAGAGTATGGGGGTAACTTTAAAGGATTATGAATATTTATTTAAAAAAAAATCATAGTAATTACAACAATTATTTTAAAACAAATGTGCTTTTTTCTGGTCCCCTTCTCCCTCGTGTTAAGCCCTATTTTTTTTGAGATTATAAGACGTTTGGTCCATTAGTTTTGCGATTTTAACACCTTTCGCCCCATTTTGTTGTAAATTTGAAGACATTTCGTGCCATTTAGGTGTCGAATTTTCTTGGCGAGCGATGGCGAACCTGTAATTTTAGGAGAAGCTGGCCTTTGGCCGGGAAATTTTTCTACCGAAAAATTTACAAATTTGTCTTGAAGGGGGTTCTAGGGGGTGTATTTCTAAGCTTGATGGAGGTCTAGCGAAGAAACTAAAAATATATGAATAAACACATTTATAGACCAAAAAAACAGTCACTGTCCCCTTAAGCCATTTGTATAGAGAATTAAATATATACTGACAATAGTTTTAATGTTTCCAGTTGAAGATCAAATTAATCCCTTTGACAAAAAAATAAAATAAAATAAAAAATAAATAATAGCTTGTCTCTCGGCCATATTTATAGTAGGTTATAATAATTAATAATGTATATCACTACACAATCTTAATTAATAATGTATATCACTACACAATCTTAATTAATAATGTATATCACTACACAATCTTCGTATAGCCGAGGGATTATGGTAGGAACATAACCATAATATTTACTATCAGCTGAATTATTATAACGACTCTAATCACAGAAAGTCAAGTAGAGATAATTACAACTAAAGCACACTGTATAATCCAATGCAAATATTATACCAATATGTATTCTAAAGGTCAAGGTAAACCTCATCTACTTTTTTGTTTTATTATTTTTTTGTCTATGTGAGTGAGGGAGACAAAAGACAACTGCCTGCAGCGAACGAAAGAGTGACAGGGCCAAAATCAAGGGACGTTTGAGCTAACGGGCTTGGACACACGGAGTTTGAAGTAATTTAAGTCATAGGAGGAGGGAAAGACTGATTCTGGGAGAGAGTTCCAGAGCTCAGCTGTTGAATAGCAGAACGACAGAGTAACGTTTCACTCTTGGGTGATAGAGTTGCACAGAGTAGAGGTGGGATTGTGTTGTAAGACGGGTACCAGTTACCCTACGTAGAGGAGGTGGTATACACTGGGAGAGCTCTGAGGAGCACTGATTATTGTAGTAGCGATAGAATAGCAAGAGAGATGCAACATTGCGGCAAAGAGAGAGAGAGTTTGCAGAGAGTTGGTGAGAGGGCGGGAAGTAATGATACGAAAGGCCTTCCTTTCTACTTTGTCTAGGAGTGCGGTGTGAGAGGATCCTCCCCACACATGCGAATAATACTCAATACAGGGAAGCACTGTGCCCCTATACAGAGCAAGAAGCTGCGCAGTGGTGAAGAACCCCTTGAGGTGGTTGAGCACACCCAGCCTCTGGGAGGCTGCCTTAGCAAGACTGGTAATATGGTCCTTCCAAGTGAGAGCAGAAGAAAAAGAGACACCAAGGATAGTGAGAGAAGATAAAGAATTTATTTTTGTATTGTTGAAGAATAAGGGATAGTCCTCTGGGAGTTCCGGACGGGTAGATAGATGGAGATTTTTTTTTTTTTGGAAGCATTAATGGCAACAAGGTTTTCTTTAACCCAATTGGAAATAGTAGTTAGATCGAAAGATAAGTGTTCTATGGCCTCATTACGTTTGTCTTTGAGGGATTGCTGGCTGGGGCGTTCTGGAAAATTAATTGAGTAGTGCAAGGTAGAGTCATCTACGTATGAATGGATGGGGCTGGAGGTACAGTTGAGAAGATCATATATGAAAATTAGAAAGAGAATAGGAGATAGGACAGAGCCCTGAGGAACACTGGAGTTGATAGGATGAGGAAGTGAGCGATGGCCGTCCACAACCGCAGGTATGGAACGGCCGGAAATTAAATTAGGGACAAAGGCACAGATGGAGGGATAGAAACTGAAGGAGGGTAGTTTAGAAATTAAAGATTTGTGCCAGACTCTATCGAAGGCCTTCGATATGTCTAGTGCAATAGAAAAGGTCTCACCGAAGTCCCAAGAGGAAGATGACCAAGAGTTAGTAAGATATGAAAGAAGATCACCAGTAGAGTGACCCTTAAGGAAGCCATACTGGCGATCTGAGAGCAGATTATGAGAAGAGAAATGCTTAAGGAATTTGGAAGCAAGAATAGTTTTAAAAACTTTACGAGATACAAGAGATGAGAGCAATTGGACGATAGTTGGAGGGTTGAGAGCGGTCACCCTTCTGTGGGACAGGTTGAATGAGAGCAAACTTCCAGCATGAAGGGAAGACGTTAGAGGAGAGACAGAGACGAAAGAGTTTGCCTAGGCAGGGACTCAGCACGGAAGCACAGTTTTTGAGTACACCAGGAGGAACACCGTCGGGACCGTACGCCTTCTTAGTATTAAGCCCAGAGAGGGTAGAAACTCACTAGAAAGTAGGCTACATCTTTAGAATATATTAGGATATTAGGCATAAGTAGGAGAGGGAGCAATAAGGGGAGATGGGTAGCTTTTCTGGCCCCCCATCTCCCCCAATTTTAGCCCCATTTGTTATGAGATTATAAGACGTTCGCCCTATTAGTTTGGTGATTCTACGGCCTTTTCTTTGTCAATATTAAGACTTCTCGTGCCATTTAGGTGTTGATTTTTTCCTGGCGAGCGATAGCGAGCCTCTAATTGTAGGAGGAAACGGCCATCGCCCGGGACATTGTTGTAATGAAAAAATTACAAATTAATCACGAAGGGGGGTCTAGGGGATGTTTCGTTAAGCTTGATGGAGGTCTGAGGAGGAAACTAGAAAATAATTCAAAGATAAATACATTAGCAATATGATAACTAGTTGCAGTGCTGTATATATTTGCCATCTCTTTATTATTCAATTTGTATTATCCATATCCTTATTATTTGTATTATTATTATTATTATTATTTTTTTTATTATTATTATTATTATTATTATTTCATTTTATTCAGTAACATTGTTACCATGCTATAGTTATATATGTATAATATGTACATATATCTTTCTTAAATTTTATTTTACTCTCCTGTTAATGCTAAATTTACTTTTTTAATTATTGTATCGACCAATTAATGTTTTCGCCCACTGGTGGGTACAAATAAACAATCCATCAATCCATAATTAATCATTATTATTATTATTATTATTAATATTAATATTGTTATTATTATTATTATTATGAAGAATCTTGTACCTCATTATGTTCGCCTTACAACTTCCTTGTGATATTTCATCTTATGTTAATTCTTAAATTACATTATTTTGCTGTGTCGAATAATTACTGTAATGTCATAGCCCATGTGTGGGTATAAATAAACGAACAATCAATCAATTATTATTAGTATTATTAGTACTATGTTATTATTATTATTATTATTATTATTATTATTATTATTACTCTGATGTTAGTAAAGGTGATAATGATGTTAATGACAGTTCCGGCCATCGTATCAGGCACATTCATTTAAGGGGGTACTACTTGTTTTGGGGGATATATATTTATATATATTTTTTTATTTTTTTAGTTTCCTCGCTAGACCTCCATCAAGCTTAGAAAAACACCTCCTAGACCCCCTTTCAAGATAGATTTGCAAATTTTTCGGCAGAAAAATTTCCCGGCCGAAGGCCGGTTCCTTCTAAAATGAAAGGTTCGCTATCGCTCGCCAGGAAATAATTGACACCTAAATGGCACGAAAGGTCATAATTATGGCAAAACAAATGAGGCGGAAGGTCTCAAAATCGCCAAACTAACGGAACGACCATCTTAAAACCTCAAAACTAATATGCTAAACATGAGGGAGAAGGGGGTCCGAAAAAAGCGAGTACTACCCCCTTAAGGAGACAACTTGTGCCCGTATGCGTTAAGGAGCAAAGTTTGGCAGAGTGTATAATTAAAGGGAGATGGGTCGTTTTTGCTGGTCCCCTTTCTCTCTCGTGTTAAGTCTCCATCAGTTTTGAGATTATAAGACGTTTGGCCCATTAGTTTGACGATTTTAACACCTTTCACCTCATTTCGTTGTCAATTTTAAAGCATTTCGTGCCATATATGTGTCAATTTTTCCCTGGGGAGCGATAGCAAGCCTGTCATTTTAAGAGGAACCAGCCTTCGGACTGCGTTCGGCCGGGACAATTTACCGAAAAATTTACAAATTTATCTTGAAGAGGGGTCTAGGCAGTTTTTTTCTAAGCTTGATGGAGGACTATCGAGGAAACTAAAGAATAAATTAATATATAAATTGATAGACCAAAAAAATAGCCATCATCCCCTGAAGTTAAAGCTGAGAATAAGAGCCATGACTGGTGTATGATAATATATTTAGGTAAACCATCTTGACCACTAGCTTCTATAACTCAAAAAACGACTAGAATAATCCATCTAATATGTCTACCATTTGGGAAGAGTCAGTCAGGGAATAGGTGAGGAGATTAACATTCAATTTGGTCAAGCCGCTTTTGAGTTACAGAGGTTAGAAGTTACGATGTCTGCCCAACCTAGAATGAACGGACTATAGTGTATGATATTATATGCTATCTATATTGGGTGGGCGAAACGTCTAATAATTTAACCCCTTCAGTACGTTGACCCCTTTTATGTGCCATTAATTCTGGTTAACATTAGATGATTGTGTGTAGTTTAAGGGGAGATGGCCTACTTTTCTGATCCCCCTTCTTCCTCATGTTTAGCCCCCATTAGTTTTCATATTTTAAGATGTTTGCCCCATTAGTATGTCGATGTTAACACCTTTCATCCCATTTCGTTGTAAATTTTAAGACGTTTCGTGCTATTTAGGTGTCGATTTTGTCCTGGCAAGTGATAGCAAGCCTGTAATTTAAAAAAAAACCGGCCGGAAAATGTTTCTATCAAAAAATGTACAAATTTATTAAGGGGAATGTGGAGAGTGTTTTTTTAAGCTTGATGGAGGTCTAGCGAGGAAACTAAAAAAAATATTAATATATAATAAATATTAATATATAATACATATATAATAAATATTAATATATATATAATAATTAATAAATATTAATATATATATAATAATTAATAAATATAATAAATATTAATATATATATAATAATTAATAAATATAATAAATATTAATATATAATAAATATTAATATATAATAAATATTAATATATAATAAATATTAATATATAATAAATATTAATATATAATAAATATTAATATATAATAAATATTAATATATAATAAATATTAATATATAATAAATATTAATATATAATAAATATTAATATATAATAAATATTAATATATAATAAATATTAATATATAATAAATAGACTATAACAAATAAGCACTGTCCCCTTAAGTAGGCTCTATGTTATTCATATGCTACTATTAGTTATATATATATATATATATATATATATATATATATATATATATATATAATGGCAAATTTTGGACAATTGGTGTTTGAACACTCCATACAAGGTAGAAAAGCATTAAGAAAATTAGAAAATGTAAGCAAGAAAATCAATAACTGTAATTATGCTGTCTTATTCAATTCAATATGTGTTAAAGAAAATCTGCTTCCTAAATTTACAATATATATATATACGGTATATATACTGTATATACCGGTACTGTATATATATATATATATATAATATAAACTATATACCGGTATATATATATATAGATATACCGGTATATATATATATATATATATATATATATATATATATATATATATATATATATATATTTTGTTACGTATCTTGATCCTCAAGTTAACCACTTGATGAATCTAGATAGCACAGAGATATATATTAAGGTATCAGTCAGCTGAAGGCAAAACAAAAGTAAAATCTAATAAAATTATTTCCTGTTGTTGCTTCCTTTCCTTTTGGATCCTAGGACTTGGCATCCTTTATTGACTGATACTCTTTAACTATGAAAAATACTGAAACTAATTAAAGTCATGTAGTATTTATAAAGAATTATTATTTAACCGAAGCTTAGTAGGCTATGGTTATGAACCGAATAAGTTATATCTAAAGAAGGACTATTAATTCTATAAAAAGTCTTGAAAAATAAATATTAAAGCAAGAATATTTCTGTCTCTTACCCTTTTTGAAATGAATAGATAGTTTTCTTATATGTCCTTTTATTTATATTAATGTAATTATTCTTGGTTCTTGTCTTACGTTAATAGTATTATATTATTATTATCATCAGGATTAATATCAAAGTCACATAAAAAGTTAGATATATATTTAATAATTAGTTAAATGTATTTCTTAACCACGTAACATTGAGGTTTGATTTATGAGTAAATTAAGTTACAGGATCGCTTCATAGATTCGATTCAGGTCCCACTCAAATAATATGAAAAGCAAAAATAATATTTTGTAGCTTAAAGAATTTTCTTCAGCTTAGGAAATCACTAGAAGTAACATTAAAACAGCCATGTTAGTCTAAGGCGATATTATTAATAAGAGACAATAGTATCACCGTACTAAGCACCGTTAAGCAATGTAAGCTTAATTAAAAGAAGATGAAAGAACTCGTAAGTATTAATATAAAACAATAGTATTACTTTCATCATAACCCAATTACTTAAAGAGTTGCTTTAGTCCACAAGTCAGTCAACTAAAATAGTTAAGTACATAATAGTAGTGTTAACGTTAATTCCCAATCAAATAGTTAAGTACATAATGGTAGCGTTAATGTTAATTCCCAATCACATATATCACTAGCCAACATAACGTAAGTGTTTACACCGAACACACTTAACACACACTTATATAATCTGACTGACAGTCACAATCCCATTATAATACTTCACCCCGTCTTCCTCCAGCTGCAAGTTCACCTTCCCCAACTCCAAATGAGACTGATTTGAATGCCCACTACTCGGGTCTTATATACTAAACAATGATGGTGTAGGAACGAATCAGGAGGCGGCGGGTAGTGCGCGCCCCAATCACAGCTCCTCGAGTTGCGTAGCAGGTGCGTGGTCCAATGGAGTCTCCTGGCGTCGATCATACGTCATAGCGTCGGGTCATCGAAGTAGTTTGCAGGGTCCCCTATGACGCACGCAGGTGTGAAGGCTTGTTTGCTGGTATGCGGACGAGCTGGTTTCCCACTCGCTGGTTCGCTCGCTAGTCTGCTTCGCCGCCTGGGTAGTTTGGCACTCCTTCAACTCTTAATTCTAACTCTTATATATATATATATATATATATATATATATATATATATATATACAGTATATAGAGAGAGAGAGATAGATATAATCTCACTCACAGGCCACCTCTGATCATCACAAACAACAACACACAATAACATCATCAAAGTATATCATTTATAGACCTCTGATTTCAAAGCAGGCAAATACAATACAAATAATATTGTATAGTTAAAACAATAACATAATGGCATAACAAGTTTACTAACAACAAAAATAAACAACATAGCAGATTTGGATAACAACAAGAACAACAACCACGAGTAATATGAACAAAAACAATGCTGCAGGGACAAAAGCATTGTGCAGCAGTGGCGTCAACACAAACAACAACAAAAAGCAACACCCAACCATACAAAACAACAACAACAGCAATCGATAACAATATGCAACAGTCAACCATACAAAACAACAACAACAAGAACAACAACTATAGATAAAATAAGCAACACTCAACCACACAAAACATCAACAACAACGACAACAAATATTAAGCAACACTCAACCATTCAAAACAACAACAACAAAATATAACAATAAGCAACAGGTAACCACGCAAAACAACAACAACATCTTTAGATAAAAATAAGAAACCCTCATCCATACAAAACAACAACAAAACAACATCTGGAAATAAACAACACTCAACCATTAAAACAACCACAACAAAAACAGATAACAATAAACAACACTCAGCCACATACAACAACAACAACTATATAGATCAAAATATACAACACACAACCATACAAAGCAACAATAAAAACAACAACAATAAGCAACGTAAAGCAACACTCATTCGTACAAAACAACAACATCAACCACAACAACAGATAACAAAAAGCAGCACTCAACCACACAAGACAACAACAACAACACCAATAAGCAACACTCAACCATACAAAACCACAACAACAACCACAACAACAGATAACAAAAAGCAACACTCAACCACACAAGACAACAACAACAACACCAATAAGCAACACTCAACCACACAAAACAACAACAACACCACCAATAAGCAACACTCCACCATACAAAAGAACAACCACCACAATAACAGATAACAAAAAGCAACACTCAACCACACAAAACAACAACACCAACAAGAATGACAGCAACAACAACAACAACATGTAACAATAAACAAAACTCAAACATGCAAAATAACAACAACAACAACAACCACAACAACAGATAACAAAAAGCAGCACTCAACCACACAAAACAACAACAACACCAATAAGCAACACTCAACCATACAAAACAGCAAAAACACCAACAAGAACGACAACAACAACATATAACAATAAACAACACTCAACCATGCAAAATAACAACAACAAAAACAACAACAACAGATAACAATAAGCCACACTTAGCCATATAACACAACAACATCAACAATGACAACAACAACAACGCAGACCACCACACTTTATACAGTATAAGGCTATACCTCCACTACCATCACCACTAACAGCAACAAGAAAAACAACAAACAGTAAGCAACACTCTACCAACAACAACAACAACAACAATAACTCCTTCTAGCAACGTCATCATCAACAAAAACAACAAGCATTAATATCAACAACAACCACAAGTAACAATAACACAGCAATAACAACAATCAATGACAAAAATCAATAACGCAACAACAATAACACACAACACTAACACAACAACAATAACACACAACACTAACACAACAACAATAACACAACAACAATAACAAACAACAATAACACAAAAACAAAAACACACAACTCTAACAACAACAATAACAAACAACAACACAACAATAACACAACAACACGCAACAATAACTCAACAACAAAAACACACAACAATAACAATAACAAACAACAACACAACAATAACACAACAACACGCAACAATAACACAACAACAACAAACAATAACAATAACAACAACAATAACAATAACAAACAACAACAACAAACAATAACACACAACAATAACAAACAACAATAAAAACAATAACACAACAATAACAAACATTAATAACGCACAACAATGACAGAACAATAACAAACATCAATATCCGAACAATAACAAACAACAAGAACAGAACAATGACAAACATCAATATATAGTATCAATAACAAACATCAACAACACACAACAATAACAGAACAATGACAAACATAAATATCAGAACAATAACAAACATCAACAACACACAACAATAACAGAACAATGACAAACATCAATATATAGTATCAATAACAAACATCAATAACAAACAACAATACCACAGAACAAAAACAAGCAACAATAACAATCATCAATGACACACTGCGATAAATAGTATATATAACAGGCATCAACTAACCAGAGGGGCACTTGGTAGAGCACATACCTCCGCCTTCGTGGGCTGGTTATTTATCATTAATATCATAGACCTACATTGTCTTCTGAATCTGCATGCCACGATATGATCCGGATCGTCTCCTAAATTGAATCCCTTCTTCCTCGGCGTATATTCTACCAGCCCACCATGTTTCGTGAAACACTCAAGATCGCCTACTTAATTGAATCACTTCTTCCCTGGCGCATAATTATAATACCTGGCCATCAAATTCCATGAAAATCGGTTCATAACTTAATTAGATATCTTATTTGCATACAGACAGACAGACAGACAAACAGACGAACAAGCAGAGGCGAAAACATAACCTCCGACCAGCTTCGTTGGCGGAGGTAATAACACAAAGCAATAACCAACATCAGTGACAAACAATAAGAAACGACAACAACAACAACAACAACAACACGCAACAAGCATTAAAACCAATAATACTAACAATCACAAAATCAATACTTTACCAGCACACACACACACACACACATATACACAAGAAACAAAAACAACAAAAACACGCAACAAGCACTAAATACAAACAATCACAACATCAATACATTACCAACACACGCACACACACACACACAACATGAAAAACAGCATTAAGGGGAGATGTCCACTTGAGGGAGTTTTTTCTTGACTCCTTTCTCCCTCATGTTTTGCCCCATTGCTTTTCTAATTTTAAGACGTTTGCCCCATTATTTCGACGATTTTAAGAACATTCAACCCATTTCTGTCAATTTTAAGACCTTTCGTGTCATTTAGGTGTCGATTTTATCCTGGCGAGCGATAGCGAGCCTGTAATTTAAGAGGAACCGGCTTTCAGCCGGGACATTTTTCTACCGAAAAATGTAAAAATTTATCTTGAAAGAGGCTCAAAGGGGTGTAATCTTAAGCTTGAAGGATATCTAGGGACCAAACTAAACACCTCCCCTTAACAACACCATCCACACCAAGGCAATCTTATAAACGATGCAGGTATTTACAATAACGCAAAAATATTAGATTGTTTTTTCATCGTGTACAATCGATCATCATCATTACCGACGCAATCATTATCCGCATTACCAGAGGCATCATTGAGGGGAGGCAGACCGTTTTTCTGGACCCCCTTCTCCCTAATGTTTAGCCCCACTAGTTTTGAGATTATAAGACGTTCGGCCCATTAGTTTGGCGATTTTAACACCTTTCACCCCATTTCGTTGTCAATTTTAAGACCATTCGTGCCACTTAGGTGTCGATTTTTTCCTGGCGAGCGATAGTGAGCCTGCAATTTTAAGAGGAACCGGCCTTCGACCGGGACATTTTTCTACCGAAAAATGTACAAATTTATCTTGAAGGGGGTCTAGGGGGTGTTTTTCTAAGCTTGATGGAGGTCTAGGGAGGAAACTAAAAAAAAAAATATGAATAAATAATTAATAGACCAAAAAAAACGGCCAGTCTCCGCTTAACCTTTTGTGGCGACGTGTAGACGACTGTGTGTAGGCTTAGAAATGAATAACTTATGAGCGTCAAAGGGATATTTGGAACAGGCGAGTGACACCCCCATAATCCAGTCAATTATATACAATTCTGGCCTTTAAGGGGAGGTTTTTAGTTTCGTCCGTAGATATCCTTCAAGCTTAAGATTACACCCCCTTGAGCCCCTTTCAAGATAAATTTGTACATTTTTCGGTAGAAAAATGTCCCGGCTGAAGGCCGGTTCCTCTTAAATTACAGGCTCGCTATCGCTCGCCAGGATGAAATCGACACCTAAATGGCACGAAAGGTCTTAAAAGTGACATGAATGGGGTGAATGTTCTTAAAATCGCCAAACTAATGGGTCGAACGTCTTAAAATCTCAACAGCAATGGGGCTAACCATGAGGGAGAAAGGGGTCAAGAAAAAATCCCTCAAGTGGAAATCTCCTCTTTAACCAAACCAGCTCTGGATACAAACTAATTATAGCATAAACAGTTCCTAGAATTTACCCTATTAACTGACAACGCTAGATCGCAACCAAATGGCTGTCATAAAGTATGGGTATGAAAAGGGTAATTAAAGTGTCCATAATTAGCTATCCATTTAATAAGTATATACACGGAATAAACCCATCTAAAACGAGGATAGAAAGGCAAATCACCTTCATTATACCCACTGATTTGATATAAAAAATGTCATACCCTTTTTATATATAGTATTTTATCCCATGGTGGCATGAACCAAATTTGTAAACTCGACCAAAAAACAATCTTTACACTAACGCTCTAAACATTCTGGAAGTGGGTCGAAATCTTGTGATAATACTTCACAGACGTATGTTTCACCCGGTTCATTCCGTTCACACTAGATTATTTACAGCTCACCAGTGTAAAGTTTTATTTTTGGTCGAGTGAACATGTCATCGGGTCGCCGTAGTGATGCATTCCTACCACCGTCCTCTGCCATCAAGGCTCCGTCTCTCCAGGTCATGATCGGTCATGGCCGGCAGTCGTGAGATGGGCCGTTTTTTTGTTCTAATAGTTCAATTATTCCTTTGTCTTACTTTCTTCGCTAGACCTCCATCAAGCTTTGAAAAGCACGCCCTAGACCCCCTTCAAGATAAATTTGTACATTTTTCGGTAGAAAAATGTCCCGGCCAAAGGCCCGTTCCTCTTAAATTATAAGGCTCGCTATCGCTTGCCAGGAAAAAATAGACACCTAAATGGCACGAAAGGTCTTAAAATTGACAACGAAATGAGGCGAAAGATGTTAAAATCGCCAAACTTTCGGGCCGAACGTTTTATAATCTCAAAACAAATGGGGCTTAACACGAGGGAGAAAGGGGACCCGAAAAACAACCCATCTTCCCTTAAGGGTACTTCATACATACACGAAAACCGTCGTGGGGGTCAGGATGGTTTGAATCGTGGCAGGAAAACCGTCGTGGGGGTCAGGATGGTTTGAATCGTGGCAGGAAAACCGTCGTGGGGGTCAGGATGGTTTGAATCGTGGCAGGAAAACCGTCGTGGGGGTCAGGATGGTTTGAATCGTGGCACGAAAACCGTCGTGGGGGTCAGGATGGTTTGAATCGTGGCACGAAAACCGTCGTGGGGGTCAGGATGGTTTGAATCGTGGCAGGAAAACCGTCGTGGGGGTCAGGATGGTTTGAATCGTGGCAGGAAAACCGTCGTGGGGGTCAGGATGGTTTGAATCGTGGCAGGAAAACCGTCGTGGGGGTCAGGATGGTTTGAATCGTGGCAGGAAAACCGTCGTGGGGGTCAGGATGGTTTGAATCGTGGCAGGAAAACCGTCGTGGGGGTCAGGATGGTTTGAATCGTGGCAGGAAAACCGTCGTGGGGGTCAGGATGGTTTGAATCGTGGCAGGAAAACCGTCGAGGGGGTCAGGATGGTTTGAATCGTGGCAGGAAAACCGTCGTGGGGGTCAGGATGGTTTGAATCGTGGCAGGAAAACCGTCGTGGGGGTCAGGATGGTTTGAATCGTGGCAGGAAAACCGTCGTGGGGGTCAGGATGGTTTGAATCGTGGCAGTTTGCGGGTGGATTAGGCTTAAAGAACTGTCAAAGAACCACACAGCAACGAAGGTAATGAGATAGCAACGAGACGGTAATGAGACGGTACCGTATATGAGGGCACCACAACGGCATAACGATAGTGACGAGATACGGTTGCGAATGAGCATTATATTCGCTGGACAATTCCCTGCTTCCCCTGCCCTATACCATTGTATTATTTCCACCCTACATATAGTGTACTTCTACCTTTTTCTTAACATACCTGTACATATCTAATTCATAACGTTCTCATGATCTCATCAAGACTAGAATCATATTGATGGCGATGCGATTGCATTGCGACATAGAATACGAATGCAATGCAAGGGTGCTGTGATGACAAAGAGACGTTTTTTGGCCCACAGATGTTGCGCTCAGATTTGATATTTTCTGGCTGGTAGATGACGCGCGCATATGCCGCTGTGATGCCGCTAACCCCGCACACGATCCCACTGCGAGTACCACGATTGTCTAGACGATTGCGACGCGATTGCTTAATCGTGCCTTCGCACAACGGTTTTTAAAGATATTTCACCTCTTCTGTCTGGTGGCTGTAAGGTCGTTGCACACTGACAGGACAGCACCTTCAAGACTGGCACGAACACCCACGACACATACAAATCCTGTGTCTTCCGAATTTACTAGAGATCGCGGCGAAAATGGCTGTCATCGTTAGAGTCGTATCTCTACCGTATCTCTTCCGCACGACTTGATAGGACTCTAGTGATACTGATACGGTAGAAACGAATGCTACGAAGAAGATAGGAAAAGTCGTGCGAAGGGTACACGACTAGTCCACGGAAAAGATACAACCCAAAATACTGCAATACAACTCAGAAGAATCGTATCGGCGCTGTATCGACGCCGTGAGACTTGCAACCGGATTGAGGCTGAGGTTGCCAACTCTATCGTTGCCAATTTTCCGCACGGAAGAGATACGGTCCGCCCGGCAGGCTTACGCACCAGATGACCTTGATACAGGCCATACGGCTTTGATACGGACCATACGTCTTTGATACGGACCACACGATTGTGATACGGCGAGTTTGTGATGGAGACCAGACTCAGACGATTTTTTACAGTTGCCGGGGGATTCCCACAAACTTTTGAACAGCTCAAAATCTCGTATCGACCCCCCATACGTCGCTGGGACCGTGAGAGTAACCCACGGCTAATTTCCGATATCCACGATTATGTTGCCGTATCAGGCTGAAATTTTGAGTCTGGAACTCGCCAGGAGGGGCTTTCGTGTCAGTGTGCAACGACCTTAAGTGAGCTTCCAGTTTAGGTGAAATTGGCCTTCGGCTAGGACATTTTTCAACCGAAAAATGTACATGTTTCTTTTGAAGGGGTTCTGGTGGGTAAATAATGAATTTGTTTATTTATCTATATGTTTGTATATATTTATGTGTTTAGCTTGAAGGGAGTCT